>VZRF01012842.1:525446-754303 GCA_013396875.1 Vireo altiloquus | reverse complement strand
CACCCACCCACAGTGGATCTTTAAAGTACCACCTGCACTGAGCCCACCCAGGTGGGTCCAGCGGCACCCCCAGCTCCCAGCCTCCAGCAGGAACTGGCAGAGATTTTGAAGATAAGCTCCAAAAGCACCTGGATTTGTGTATTCTGCTCACCTCACTCAGGCTCATCCCGCAACTCCCACCCAGCTGTGAGGACCCCCTTCAGCCCCCTCAGCACCGAGCCACAGGGCTTCACTTCACACAGCCAGTCCCCAGTGCAGCATTTCAGACAGAAAAATGGGAAAGATTGGAAAAGGAATGTGGGGGAAAAACCTACAAGGGCCAGTCTGGCTATGGCTGAGATCAGTGAAAATTCTACCATTAGCTCCCATGGTAGTGCCAGTGGTGCTGCTCAGAGCTCAGGAACTATTCCAGACACATTCTCACTTTTGTTTCAAACCACATGCTGTAAAATGGAGTGACCCCATTCACTGCAAGACAGGTAAAAGGAAAAAACATCATCTCTTCCCTGAGGGCTCAGTGTGCCAAGCTTTAGTCAAGACAGATTTTTATTTT
Organism: Vireo altiloquus; assembly: GCA_013396875.1. NCBI lineage: Eukaryota > Metazoa > Chordata > Aves > Passeriformes > Vireonidae > Vireo > Vireo altiloquus. The sequence goes on along the minus strand of VZRF01012842.1, from coordinate 753,750 downwards.
TTTTCTGGGAAATAAACCTGTGAAAACAAAGGTTCATAATGAAAATGCTGAAACAAGCTTAACTACAGTGGTGCGAAGTAGCTGCTATAATACTTGGTGAATCCTGTTACTGGGAGATAAAGGCAGCTTCAGTTATCTTCTAAGAAAGTACATTTTCCCACAACTGTTGATAGTTCTGATTTAGGATTTGGGAGTATCTGAGGAGTCCCCAGCCAGGCCTGTGCACCCCAGAGATGCTGATGGGAAGATGTACTGAGGTGGGGGTGGGCAGGTGATTGACCTGCAGAAATTCTATTCCTACAAAGCTGAAGCAATCACAGGAGATGGATGGTTTCAAAATTTAGGTCAGAGACAGTGGCACTCACTGGTCAGGTTTAACCTTTACTTCCCTCCCCAAAAAAGGAGGGGAGAATTTATTTCTACATGACTACTACAAACTAATATTAAATACCCACCAGTACTTCTGCAGCCCCATTCAGTCCTGTGAAAATGCCTGGAGAGAAGGAACAAGGAATTGCCAGGTTGTTTAATCTTTTACTCTTTGCAACTCGACAGATGGTAACTCCCAACAATTACTAATCCAAAGGAAACACGGAAGAGGATCGTGTGGCTCAGATAGAAACGAGCTTCCAGAAGTTTGTGCTTCCCTGCGCTGGGCAGACATGAATTATCCAACAAGTGCCATTCCCAAAAGCAGGGGGAGGTGCCAGGGTGGCACCAGGTGTGCAGGGAGATTAGGGACAATCACCTGAAAAAAAATCTGTGCTAGAACTGGAGATAAAGCATTTCCAATCCTATTTTATTTTTTATTTCCTGCCTCAGTTTCCTCATCGGTAACACAGGAGGGGTAATCCTGATTCCTTCAGGTTATTTCTGGGGGCTCAATTTATTTTGTGGCAGTCGAATTTTTAGAAATGCTTTGTGGAAATGTGAAGAAACATTAACCCTGTTACAGGGACATGGGCCTTGGGCAGGTGGAAGCCTACCAGTCCCAGAAATGCCATCAAGGAGGTTAAAGCCAGGCACATGCACGGTCAAAACTCTGAAGACAAATTCCAGTTCAGATATGCTTTATCAATCAATCCACTTTTATGATTATTTATCAGGAAATATATCTTTATATTATGTTTAAAACACAGGTAGTTGAATATTAGCGACGCTTTTCCAAAGGATCTTGCTTGGCTGGCCAGAAAAGGTGGCTGGAAGCTTATCTGAGCCTACCAGCTTGCAACTACCATCCTTTGCACTTAAAACACTGACATATATATGTCAAGGTGAAGACTGCACGTGTCCCCGTGTCATGTGAGATCCCAGCTGGCAGCACCAGCCCTGCCACAGCTGCCAAGCCCTCTCAGCTCATCATGCGCATGGATGTGGCCACAATTCACATTTGATTCAGAATTCTTGGATTTTAAGAAAGTTGGGACACCCTTAAACAGCCTCAAGAGAGTAAATAGAGCTCTAAGTAATGGATTATTCTTCTGAGGCAGGTCAGTTCCTTGAGTGGAAGGTCCTTCTCTGCAATCTCTGCTGCAACAAGCACGGCTTTGCCTTTCAAAGGCATCACCCATGGGCACAGGGACAGGAGATGGAGTGGCCTGAGCAATGGCACAGCCAGAACTCGGTGGCCAGAGCAGTGGCACAACCAGAACCTGTTGCCCAGAGCAGTGACACGGCCAGAACTCGGTGGCCAGAGCAGTGGCACAGCCAGAACTCGGTGCCCAGAGCAGTGACACGGCCAGAACTCGGTGGCCAGAGCAGTGGCACAGCCAGAACTCGGTGCCCAGAGCAGTGGCACGGCCAGAACTCGGTGCTCAGAGCAGTGGCACAGCCAGAACTCGGTGCCCAGGCTGCACTGGAGCTGTGAGAGAGGCAGCTCTAGCAGGGGAAAGGCGCCTGCCCTCACCCTGTGAATCAGCTTGTTCTAAGGGGGAGTTTTTACAAGGTCTCAACGCTTTGGTGGATAAAGGCATCCATTTCAGGTGCAGGCTGCTGCAAGTTCACACATCTTTCCAACCTTCTTTAAAAATAAAGAAGAAATAACTGTTTGCAAGTCGATGCTGGTTTAAAAATGCTCTGTTTACCACCATCCCCATTTCATCTGAACGACTCATGTGACTTTAAGAATAATCAGCATTTTTCCACCATGATTTAAGAACAAATAATTAAAGTCATCCCAGATGGGCTTGTAAAAATTAAAAGTACATCAGCTAACTTAAATGCTTCACCCTGTTCTTTGTAATGACACCATCCAGCCTCCAGCCCAATGCATTTGTCAGAGCTTCTGTCCCAGCAGCGAGTGCTGCTCATCTGTGGGACACTTCCAGAACCCACTGTTGTTGATTTTGGCTCCTATATTCTGTCACATATCAGCTTTTTTCCATTTCTTTTTATGTTTTCCCCAGAGACATCTCAGACAGCTCCAGGATGAGTCTGGAATTGTGAGATTTCCCTTCACTTCCTGGGTTTGCCATAAAATTTTGGGGAGAGTCAAGGCTGCTCTCCCTGGGCCTCAGGCTCTGCAGCCAGGGAAAGGGAAACACAGGAGCTCTGAGATCATCTGGGATCCTTGGACAAACTGAAGGACGTGGGCACATCAGTCTGCTCTGGCTAGTCTGGGATTGTAACGTAATTTCGCTCAGTGCCAGACCAGAAGTCAGGCATTTGCCTGTGCAGTCACATTTAAATCTTTCCTTTTATTCCTCACTGCAACACTTCAGCATCACTTAGATCATTATGGTGCAGCACTAAGGATAAATTCATAAAATGTAATGGAAAAGCAAGATCCGTCTGAGAAATAAGTAACCTTAAGAGTCAAATTGTGTTCAAGGCAACCTAAGGAAAACCAAAACAAAAAAACTCCCCAACTCTCCGAAGCTTTGTTAACTAAACAGTTGTCCATTAAAGAGTCCAAATATTTCACAGTATTAGTCTCTGGATTAATGTTAAATCGATACGCACTAACGCAATAGGGCAATAGTTACCATGGTGAATAATTCTATATTTATTTTCAAGCAAGCCTTATTTCTAACAATCCCAGACATGATTTCCACTTTCTGGTGACTAACCTCTCAATTTAAGTTTATTTTTTTAACTGCTTGGTACCAGAAACTCAGGTTTTCTCCCCAACAATTAGAACAGGATCTCTGCTGCCACAGAGGAGAAAAATGCCATGGGGACATGGATGCTCAGCAGTTTTAGTTAAGGGTCCCACTTAGGAGGTTTTATTCCTACCCAGGAGGGATAAAAAGTCAGTGAGTACTTGTTTGTAATGAAAATTTTCACTGAAGCCACCAGAATGTTATTCCAACCCATTCTGTCTCATTTAGGGCCTGATATAACTCCAGCTGACAGCACTGGAAAGACTCCACCCTACTTTTACATTTTATTGAGGCACTGGTAGGAAATACATAACTCTCAGAATTCTCCCCACCTGAGCATGTTTCATTTCCTTGTGCTACAAAAAACAGGATGGCACGTGTAAAATAAAACAGTGCCGAGGAAAGACTTTTAACTGCATAAACATAAAATAATCCCAGACTTTTCTTGAGGGAACAACAGGCATTTTGGAGAGGGGAATGGCACTTTGGAAGGCAAACAAAGGTGACCCTGAGCTCTGCCACAGCCAAGTGAAGACTTCAGGTTCATCCGAGGAAGCACCTGAGTGATGCTGGAAGGAACCACTCTCAGCAGTGTTTTGGAAGCAGAGCAGCAACCAACAGTTCATGGATTGAACTGTCCTTGTTTGAGGCCCATCTACACCCACCCAGCGCGCTCACTTGCAAAAATGCTACACACGGACACGCTCGTGTTTGCCAGAACACAATTGCTGCGCTTTGGTGCTTTTGTTTCTCGCATGAAAGGTGAGCTCAGACAAACCCAGGCTCTGCTCTGCATTTTTCTGCCTGGACACACATGGCTGGCCAGGAGGGGCAGGGCAGGCCCCGCTCACTGCCCCGGCCCAACAGCAGCTCGGGAGCCATGCCCGGAGCCCCTCCGCGCCTGCCACGGGGAAGCTCTGCGAGGAAGAGGAGGAGGAGACTCTGAAGGTGCCCCTGCCTTGAGTCGCCATTCAGCGTCAGTACACGGCGAGCCCGAGCCCTCCTCCCGCCATCACCATCACTCGTGGGGCACCACAAGGGTGTCCCCAGGAGCGCGCCCTCGGTCCCGCATGGAAAACCCAGCGGGACAGTGCCCCCAGAACCGAACTCGCCAAGCCCGCTGGGGCGCGGCCCCTTTAAATCCCGCGGAGGCCGCGGGGCAGCCCCAGATGGCCCCGGTGTCACGGGCAGGCGCTGCCCCGCCCCCGCCGTTAAAGGACGCGCGGGCTCAGCCAATCAAAAGTGGCAGCCGCGGCCGCGGGGCGCGAGGCAGCCAATCAGCGCCGGGGGCGTGGCGCGCGCGGCAGTGCGGGCGGCGGCGCCACGTGGGGCGGGGCCGTGACCGCGCCGTGACCCGGGGCCGTGACAAAGGCGCAGCGCGCGCCTTCCCGCGCCGCCGCCTTAAAGGGACAGCGCGGGCTCCGCGCCACCGCCGCGGCCGGGAGCGGGCGGGGCTGCCCCGACCCCCGGCGCTGCGGGCTCTGTGTGCCTTGGGTGTGTCACGGCACCCGCGGCGCTGCCAGCGCTTCCTGCCCCGGTCATGAACCGCTTCGCCCGCCCGTACGCGCAGCGGGCAGGGACATATGGCATCACCTCTGCGGGGTGCCGAGCGGTGACCGTGCCCTGCCCTGAGCTGGGCACAGCCGGACGGACAGACGGACGGACGGACAGCCAGGGCTCTGCCTGCACCGGCCGGGCAGGACGGACAGACAGGGCTCAGGCTGGACAGGACAGATGGACAGCCAGGGTTCGTCTGCATCCGCTGGGCAGGATGGACGGACAGGCAGGGCTCAGGCCAGGCAGGACAGACGGACAGGCAGGCAGGACTGGCCATGAAGTCCCCCATGCCCTATGCAGGCCGAGCTTGTGCCCTCTTAAACTCTGCTTTCCTTCAGGCTTCACTCATTTCACACCCTCCCTGTGCCTCTCCGTGGCACCCCTCAAACACCGCCCGGGCTGGCGGAGCCGGGAGCCGCTGCCGGGAATGGCGCGGAGCGGGGGGAGAGCACCGGGACAGGGAGCAGCGGGACACGGAGCGGGGCGGGGAGCACCGGGACACGGAGCAGAGGGAGCACCGGGACACGGAGCACCGGGACACGCTGTGTGCCATGCGGAGGCCGGGCCGGTGCTCCCGCTCCCCGTGCCGGTGTCCCGGAGCCAAGCTCGGGGCAGAGGGGCCTCTGTCCCCGGGCAGGATGGGGAGCTCGGAGCCCTCTGCTCGCACAGGGCACGGCTGACACCGGCACCGCTGCCTCATAAACCTGCGAGCGGGGAGGCTTCGACACCAAAGAGACAGAAAAGCAAACAAACGGGAGGGCTAGGAAAGAGGGAGGATCCTGGAACACAAATGCTCCCATAAATGTCTTTTCCATAAGTCTATTTACTCAGCTGCTGAAATGATTTCAACTGAGTGATTGGTCTTACATGCCAAAACCAAGCCATCCATTCTCTTCTCTGATGGTCCAAAATCCTACATCTGGTACTTTATCTGCAGTCTATTTTCCCCCCTTTTGTTTCAAATAAAGCGTTTCTGCAGTATTTGATCCCCAGATGCACTGTATCATCACAGTTTGGGCTCAGAGGTGAATCACAGATATTAAAATTGGTTGTTTCAGTCCCACTCGGCTGCAGAGAGCTGAATCCTCCCTCACAAAGAGACAAAATTGATAATTTTGAGAGACTGCTTTTCAAAGCGAATGAAAAGAAAATGTTTTAAGTTCAGATGACAGCATCCTTAAAATGTACATTTGATCTCCTGTACTGCCTTGGAGTGTTGTAGCCCCAAACCTGATGTGCTGTCTCTGGGGATGAGGCTCTCCGGGGGTTCTCTGGTTCCTAAAACATAAACCAGGAAAAATAGAGGCCCTGAAGACTTCGTGTGAAGTCAGATCATCAGCAGCTTCAGTGACTCTCTGAGCTTGAAACTGTCTGTGCATTGTATATTGTACCTCCAGGTGATGTACAATAAAATATCCATTCTCAGGATGTATATTAAAAAAATCACCCCCTGTCCATTACCAATAATCTCTAGTTTTACTGGAACATTTAAAAAAGCCAAATTTTTTGCACTTCTTTCTCAAATCACGTGGAGTCTTGCCTGTGCCTGGTACTGTTTGGCACAAAGAGAACTTACAGGCACATCTAATTAAATCGTATGAATCAGGGATATTGAATTGTTGAAGGGTTTTTTCTTCTTGTTGTTAGTGCAGTTTTGGATTTCTAATGATTCCAATAATCTATGAAATTATAAATTCTAAGTCTTAGGAGAAAACACAAAAAAAGACACCTTTTTGGGACTCTGGGGAGCACGTGTGAATTTGATTTTCCAAATGAAAAGAGTTACAACATCAGTTAAAACCTAAAGGCTTCACTTTCTCAAATCTTTTATGCTAGATTTTATACAGCTAATACATCGCCAATGTTTCCAAGGAAACCAATATGCCCTGTTCTCTCTGAAACAAATCTCACTATTAAAACAATTAAAAACTTAATCTGCGTTCTCCTCCCTCCCTCCCTCCCTTCCCCTCTCTGCTTTTAGTATTATCGCATGCATTTTAATTAAAAACACGATTGCAATAAATTTTTTACACATATGTAGGCTACAGCATAAATTACCTAAAGGAACCGTGGCTCCAGAGCGTAATAATCAGGAATAAAATACATTGCAACAATTGAGCAAAGCCCAATTAACAGGAGCCCTGATGAATCAATTACAGCCCCTGCTCATCTCTGAAGACCACTGGCCGTAGCTGAAACTGGAGAGGAGTTTAAAACTCAGCCTGACTGTGGGAAACACAGGTTCAGGTGTTGGATGTGGGATACACAAACCCCTGAATCTCAGCTGGTGGGACAGTCCCAGCTGGAGGAAGCTCTGGCCAACCAGAGAGGAAAAGCAGCTCCAACAGGGCACAACACTTGGCTATTGGGAAGGAATGCTCCCAATTTTTCTGCTGGGTCACCGGGCAGTGGGGTGGGAGGTCACGGCGGCTCCGGGATGCATCCATTTCCCATTCCTCATCCGCAGAGCCTGCAGCACGTGCAGGCACTAACACCTAACCAGGGAGAGGGTGGATGGAGCTCTGTGGGATGGAGATGCCTGAAAGCTGAACACGGGCTCAGAGGGGTCTCCTGCCTCATGCTCGGTGTAAAAGACACGTAGATGTCTTAGGGACGTGCGCTTAGGGACAGGGTTTAGTGGTGGCCTTGGCAGTGCTGGGAGAAAGGCTGGACTCGATGACCTTAGAGGGCTTTTCCAACATAAACCATTCTGTGATTCTGTGAAATGAATCAAGTGAGAGCCCCCAGCACCTCCACCTGTGCCCACTCACTGCAGTGTGAGAGTGCCTGGAGAAAGAGGGGGCCTGAAAATCCATCACTGATAACGAGCTTTGAAAATCTGATGGGGTTTTAGAGCAGCTGTCAAAGCACCTTCCTCCCAATCAGGTGTCTTGGCACAGATGGGTCAACTGTTGCCCTTCTTTTGAGGAAGTTCTGTGTTCTGCCAGGTTTTTTGTATGAGATTTGGGGTGTGCAGGCCTTAGCTGACAGCCCAGATCAGTGCTGGAGACACCTTCCATGGGCAAGAGCACAGCCCAGTCCCAGGGCTGGAGGCACTTGGATAAGCTCTGCTGCACTGGCTGGAGCCTCTCTTGGTTTGTTTGTATTGACTTCGAGAGCACCATTGCTGTCCCCAGGAGTTGGAAAACAAACATGAACCCCCGTGCCAGCGCCAAGGAGCTTAAAGCCTGGCTGCAAACACACAGCTCGGGCTCTGTGTTCCGAGTGCTTTGCCGGCTTGATCTGAAGAGGCATTAGGATCCAGCCGCGGGGCTTTGGGGTCTGCCTGCCGAGGAGAGGGAGCTGCAGGTCAAGAGGCTCCTGAAAAGAGGAAACAGGCTCCAAGCAGGAGAAGTGAATGGCCTCGGGAAGGCAGCACACACAGCCCCGCTCTTTGTTTCCCCCACATTGTGCTCCCGGCCCTGCTGCTGCACATGAGCTCTGTTCCCCTCGTGTGTGCTCCACTTCCACCCCCGTGACAGGAGCCCGAGCACGGAGGAAGGGAGCAATCGGCACGGGGATGTTTCATGTGGATCCAAGAGCTAAATCTGGCCCTGGCTTGTGTGCTCCCCCGGCTCCCCAGGGAGCAGAAGGGAAATGCGGCCAGAGCTGCTTCCTCCACCATTGTCTGAGCGCTGGGACATCCTTCTGCCCGCGCCGGCCAAGGGCAGGGAACGGGGATGGGGTGTCTGAGAAGCTTCCAGTTTGCCTCACGCCTCTGCACAGGGCTGGACAGGGAAACTGGAGTGGGGCCCAGGCTCTGTCCTCCCTCCCTGGGATTTCCTCAGGCATTGGGTTGCCCAGAAGATTTAGGGAAATGAATCTTGCTCACTCCTTCACACACATCTTTTAGGGTACTGCGTGTTGCTGTGTGCTCTTTGCAAATGCAGTTTCCTGTGAAAAAAAATCCCAGCCTTGCTAACATCCCACATGTAATGTGATACATTCCCATTCATACACACTTCCCACCACTCCGACACGCTGCACTGTACAACCAGAGACAGAAAGTGTACGGCACGCCTGCAGTCAGAAATACCAAATTCTTCTGGCGTGCAGGGGGTGACTTGGGGTTATTTGGGTGTGTTCCCCCCTCTCCCCCCCCCACCTTTTCCAGAAGAGTTTGGAAAATTACTTTCCACCATCTGCCCTGCCAGAGCTAGGAAATATTTGGAATACATTCCATTCTCCTAATGAACACGCAGCAGCAGGGGTGCTGCAAATGAGAGAGACAAAATCTTTCTAATGAACAACAAATGAACTAGAAATCACATCTACATAGCTTCAGCTTTTGTTGCCTATAGCTTTAGGGTGATTCATGGAGACAAAAATCAATGAATGTGCTGTAGACCCAGGTCTAGCACGGCATGCAGAAGTCTTGCCGTGACCCAAGCCATATTTGTTTTGGATACAAATACAGGCTCTCACTAGCTTCCTTTTCCTTTAATTGACAAAAAAGTAGGGGAAGAATTTAAGTATGGTTCCTACAACTCTTGTTAACGCTCTTCAGAATGTGTTGAATTTATAGGATACCGTCAAATGCATTATTAGTATTCATGACACAAATCACGTTGCTTCCAACTGGTGTATAGAGCTGTATCATGCTCTTTTGTTAAAAAAATAATGTGCTCCAACTGAAGAAATTGGTGGTTCTTTCTCAGAGGAAAAGGGCCAAAAATCTCTGCTTGACCCACGCTCTGCAGAGACTGGGAGTGGATGTTGCTGAGAATGGACGGGTGAATTTCCAGATCCACCACAGCAGAAATTAAGGGCTTTTCTCAAGTATGTGCCAGTATGAATATGCAATTAGCTGTTCTTCCTTTAAGAGTTTTGCCTGCTGCCAACCAGCCAGACATAAGCAAGTTTCCACCCAAGGCTTTTGGTGTCAGAAACTTGGCCATATTAAGTGGAAACCTCAGTTCAAGGCTCGGATGCTGCACAAGAGACGGTGTGACCCATCCCAGCTGTTCTTAACACAGGAGAAGTGTGAGGAATAAGGCATTCCTAGAGCTGCAACTGCTCCCATCCTTAATAGCAAAACCTCTGATCAGATACCAGGACTTCTTCAAGCCTCCTCAGAGGTGGATTTATTTCTTTACACCACAAGCTCTAGCCCAGAATACTCAAGGAGTGACAAGTGCCAGCAGAGAACTCAATCAGCTCCAAAGCTGAGGCATCTCTCAGCTCCTCCCTTAAAGGAAAAGCCATGGGAGCCCAGGGAATGTTTCCAGCCTGCACTGAAAGCCATCCCACTGGCATTGGCAGGGCAAAAGCAGCACTGCCAAGCCAGCAGATGTGAGTGCAAGAACAGCTTCCTGAAAGTCTGGACACAGCTGCACAGAGCACCTCCATCCCAGGGGATAAAGGTGATGGCCAGGTAGGTGCTGCTGTACAGGACAGCAATACCTGCTCCTCTCTGCACCCTTCCTGGGGTGCAGGGAGATCAGGATAGAAGGCATTGCTCTGGCTTTCCTCTCTGTACCTGATGTTCTCACCTGGTTGTGTGCTGAGGTGCTGGTTTTTTGGTGTGCGCCCTCATTTTCTAGGAGCCTGACTCTGCAATTTCTTCAAGCATTTAACCTGCAAGAAAGTCAGCAGTTTCCCCAACAAGACCTTACATGACCAGGCCTCCTTATTTAATACCATCTTCCACACACCCCTTCACTTTTCTCGTCTCCCATTCCTTGCAGTTTCATCCTCTGAAAAAGCAGTTGGATTCAGCACCCCAAACTCATTAAATAGCCACTCATTTTCCACTTGTTCCTGGTCTCTCACATTAAAGCATGTATTAAAAGGGAAAAAAAAAAATTAGGAAAAAGAGAGAAACAGAACGTTCCTACAAAAAAGCAATTTCTTGGCTGGCCATTTTTTTTAACTCCCCTCAATATGGCAGGAGATATTTATGTCTGAACAAATCCTTCTCCCTCCCAATCAATCCAGCTTCCCTTGCTTCTGCAGTGCAGTCACACTGTATCAGTCTGTTACTGTGAAAATTAATGTGACAAACACAAAACGCAACATAATGACTAAAGGTGTGTGAAATGGTCCTGGAGAAAAACGAAGTGACTTCAAATGCAAGGTATTTCCTCCTCCCCTTTCTCCCATCCTACAAGCTGCTGCAGTTCTGAAAATGGGACAGTTTTCAAAGAGGCTATATTTGCAGAGCAAAGATGGATGCTATTTTTATTGCAAATTAGCAGATTTTTTAGCAGATCCAACCTCATTTGCAAGTGAAAGTGACTCTACTTACCATGCAGATATAGGTCTTATGTTGGAAACTCATGGAAATTCATGTTTTGAACATACTTAGAGAAGAAAAAAATAGACCCTGCCTTTATTTCTGGCTGTGACTTGCTCCAGTGAAGCAACACCAGTGGGGCAGCACATCTTGGCTGAACTACTACATTCTGTGAGCAAGTGGGAATGAACCTGAAACAGTTTTTAGCTGTGCTCTGTGAATGTCTAGGGACTGGGGACTTTGAGGAGTCCACAGAGAAATGAGAAAAGGTATTCAGCTGTTAGAGAGAGAAATTTGCTGTCCAGGGATCCACAATTTCCTTGGAAAGTTTTGAATAGTCTGCATATATATAAATAAATTAATTTACGCCCAGCTGGGGTTGTCCATGGTCTGCACTGATGTGAAAAATTACAATGTAGTAAACAGTAACAGGAAAAATAGTCAGTTAACAGTTAGTTCTGCAAAAAATGCCCTTTCAGAATGCCAAAACTTTTCATTAAATTGGAAAAAAAAAAAAATCTGGTGAGTCATTTAAGCCAAGAAAAACAGTTGAAAAAATAGGGAAATAAAGCACTGCATTTAAGTGCACTGAATCCCAAGATTTTCAGTGGGTTTTGATTCTAAATGAGATTTTTCAATTAGAAGTCAACCTACGACTTGAGAAAGATGAGCAAAAAGTTAAACACCTCCCAAATAAACCAGGAGAAAAAGTCATTACATCCCAAATGATGACAGTTGTGTCAGGTCCAAATCCACATCAGAAAAATTACCAAGAAGGAAAAAATTGGAGAAGTGAGAGAAAAAAACGTGCACACCTTTAAAACCCTCATACAACATTGGGGCTGCATTCCCAGAAGTGCCAGTTCAGATTTGGTTACAGCCCCACCATGAAAATGAATTAAGAAGATTAAAAAAAAAAAAAAAAGTTATAAAAATCTTCATTTTAATATGGGCATTGCAAGAAGAGAGTGAAAAATAGAACAGCAGGCAGGGAAAGCAGAGAGCTCCTATTTCAAGAAGTGGAGTCTGATTTGAAGGCAGCAATTCCTACCTGCCAAATTTGCACATGCATTCCTTCAACCCCGAGCTATGCAGCAGGTGTGAACCTGTTTGTACCTCTCCTGACAGCAGCACGGGGGGGAAACCAGCAGTGCAGGTATTCAGGGATGGAACAAATCCTTCTGGCAGATGCCAGTTTTGCAGTGCTCTGCTGTACATGGAAAAGCAGAAGGTGAGTGTCAGCCCTGCTGTTGTGTTGCAGCCTGATGGGCTCAGCTCTTTCTCTTCCCTGTGTATTTTTGGGATATACAGCTCCCTTTTCCATAATGTCCATTAAAACAGACGCACCACATTCCTCAGCACTGTTATCCTGGACTTCAGTGAGATTATTTTCACCACAAGCGAGTTCAAAGTCAGAGGTAAAGCATGTTAAAACCACCTAAGTTCATCTTACAAAAGATGCAAATATTTAAAGCTAAAGTTGTAAAAAAGGAAACAAAGAAAAAAGTCTCTGGGACAACATCCCAAAGCTCCTCTGTGAATATACATTTCACAGCAGGTATTTTAATGCTCCACATACCTGTCCCAGACACCAACTCATTCCCCTTGGATTAAGGACACCTTGGACTAGAATCATGCTGGTTGCTCTTTTACCAACACAGGCTGCGGTACTACAGCAGAAATTACATTTTGAAAGCTGAAAAACACATTTCACAGTTCTTACAGGCCTTATTTTCCTTAACATAGGTACAGGGGATATGTTTTCTTATTCCCAACCAAAAGATCAGAGTATTCTTTTGTGAGCACGAGGCAGCTGATCATTTGTAGCAGGCATGAATTATTGCAGTGTCTCCATCCAAACAAGTGAACATCTGTATCCCATTTTCACTGGCACCACGAGATACCTGGCGCAGCCCCAAAAGGGAATGTTTAGCTACAAGGGTTTAAAATATGCATTAATTTGCTGTTGTGTTATCTTCTGGTATTCTCAGCTTTTGAAAAAGAAAACCAAAAAACTTTTATCAGTGAAGTCCTCCCACTGTCTATTTGCCTTGCTCTAGCCCAGATTGAAATGAATTAAGTAAAACAGTTTTGAAAGACTCATTTGTTTTCCCTCCTGAGGAGCAATGCTTATGGAAGCCAGTTGGAGCAGGACTCTGGGGAGGATGGGACATTTCATGTCCCTCCCTCTGCTGCTGCTTCTCTGCAGAGGGGAACTGTAAGTTTATTCAACCCTCCCAAGGACAATATCACTGGGAGAGTGATATTCAACAACCCGAGGGTGGAGGGGGTCTATGGAAAGGAAGTCTGGAAGCTCTTTTAGTCCAGTGTTGAAAATATGTTTTTGCGGAAAGCAAGGTGTGTTTTCCCAGCAGATCATTATCTACAACCATCCAGCAACTTATGTACAATTCCAGGGCAGGAGAGCTCCCTTTCTGTGGCTTTCAGCTCAGCCATGACCTTATATCCAGAATCTGCTTGGGCTGAAAAAACCTTCTGCTAATGAAATTATGTTTTTCTTAATTGCATAAACTCACCTGGTCCGTCCTCTCTGCTATCCCAGCTGGGTGTCCTCCACCTCGGACAGAAGCTCTTTTGGGGTGATCCCTACTGGCACTGGAGGCAAGTGGAGTGGGGATCACCCCAACAGTGTCCTCAGCTGCTGCTTCCAGTCTGTCCAACTCAGAAACCATCCTTCACCCTCCCCGCTACCCCAAGAAGTCACAGATACTCCTTTAAATCCTTTCTTAGCACTCCCCATTTCCAAAAATTTATGTTTAAAAGGGAAAAACACAGCCTCCACACCAGTGAATGCTGTGACTCCTGTCTGTGCAATATTCCTCACATTTTAACTCATATTCCTTGGCTGTTTACAGCCATTTGTAGCTTCCCACCAGGGCTATGGGGAAGGGGATGCTAATTTTCCCTGCAGTTGTACAAGCAATGAACAGCAGTGCTTTACTCCAAGCTGCTGGAGCTCTTAGATGGTTACTACCAGTTGTACCCCTACTCCTTTGGTCAGTCATGGTGGCTGCACCACTGCCTGCCTTTCTACAGCAAGCAAGTGCTCAGTCACCACCCCATTTGCTGGAGGAATTCCTGAAATCGAAGCCACTGTCACCTCAGTGTTCAGTGACAGTTTCATTAACACCTTCTCATCTGTGACCATCTCCAGTTTTACTCCCTGGGACAGGTGAATTAGGCAGATGGGGACATTTCCCCTGGTAGATTAAAAATGTCCTGGGTCACTTTTCTAATATCTTGCTGCACATGGAAGTCACTGAGTCCTTCAGCTACACTGAGAGTGACAAAACGTGCTTGGCGCAGGCTGCAGTGCAGGGGGAGCAGGGTCCCCACTGAGGCAGCTGTTCCTGCACATTCCTGCTGGGCACCCCCTGTGCTGGCCACACAGGAGGAGTCTGCAGCAAACTCCTCCAAATGGGAGGATGAGAAAAGTCCTTGAGTAACAGCTTGGCCTTTCTCCATAGCGGGGAAACTGAGGCACCCAAGGCAGATGACTGCATCTAAGCCACAGATGGCCAGAGGGTTTCAGGCAAAGCTGGGCACCGAGTTTTGATCCAAGCTATTTAGACCACACATCATGGCTGATGACTAAAATGATGGCATTAATACTCTGCTTCCAACTCTGCTTGGCTCTGGAATAAGAGACAATTAAAATGGTAGGAAAATTCCTGTTATTAAATGTCCACAGGAAAGCTGAACTGACAAATAAGAAACAAATTCACAAATATCAGTAAACAGCATGTTGAGCTATAGAAATAAAGAGGAAAGAAGTAAACAAGGCCATGTCCCCATAGAAAAATACAAAGTTAACACCAGTATAGCTATAACTGCCCTGGAAACCTCTCACCTCAAGAGGAGAAACCCAAAAGGCAAGGAGGCCTTTTGGGCCATGGCTTCAGAAAAGTGACATTAGGTAGTCTGCAAATAGTCTTGCTTTTAAGTGTCTTCACTCAGGAAGATATTTAACAAAAAAACCCAAAACTGTATCAATTTAGAGTCACCCCTCACCTAATACTGAGTATTTTCACAGACAGAGTTGAAGCCTTATCACAGCCCCTGTGCAAATAAACTCTCTCCACTTTTTGGAGGATTCTCCGTGCGAGATCTGTCTCCAGCGCTGCTCCCCGAGTGTTTACTGCTTGTTAACTGTGCTCCCTCACAGCCTCCAATCTCGGAGAGCATCAAAGGGGAAGGAATGCCACTTGCCTAAACGTGATAGACTATTGCTGCAGGCAGGAGTAACTTGTGCTGTCAGTGTTCAATTAGCACCAAGTTAAACTAAATGTCTTGTGAATATTTCATAACGATCTGCCAGCATCGTATCTGAACTCTCTGGCTTTTACCAAGCCATTTCCCTTCCAAAGTGACATGATGTGGAATTAAAGAGGAATGATGAGCCAATCTCGCTTGTTTGAGTATCTGCTCAAGAATTACACTGTATAACTAAAATGTAGTAATAATTTTTAAAAAAGGCACAAAATACCCCAGCAACAACTGTCACCTAAAATTATCCTTTGATAATAAACTGTCTTTGAACAAAGTGAGAGTTTACACACAGTTCTTTTTCTGACTGTAAATTTATTGCAGCTTCCCCATTCACTTCGCAAGTTGCAGGAGCTGATGTAAGCTTTTATATTTCTCATTTGTTTTTCACAGAAAGCCGAGGAGTTAAATGGGTCGGAATAGACCTTAAAAGCCAGGGCTAACTTTAACTTGAACTGCTGAATCTGTGGCAAGCACCAGGTGAGCTGCAGGAGTGAGCCAGCCCGGGCTGTGCTGCGTGCGAGAGGCAGCAGCTCTGAGCAGAGCTTGCTGTGGGATCTGGGGCAGAAAAAAACCCACACAAATGCAAATAACTCGGTGCTGCAAAGCAGCCGCTATGCAGACACGCAAATCCCAGGCTGCAAAGCAGCTGTGGGATCTGCTCACCTGCCTGGGGGTCCTGGGCACTGTCCCCAGGGAGCTGACTCGCCTCGCAGCAGGAATTGGAATATCCACTGAGCCCTGGCGGAGTGGGAAAGAGCTCCGGAAAGCAGAGGCAGCAAAATCTCACGGGTCACTGTGCTGATTGCTCACAGTCCCCCCTGAAGGACAGAGGCCTTCTCCAAAGAGGGAAAGGTGCCACAGGGCACCAGAGTCTTTCCAGCTGAGGCTGCCAGTAAAGGAGATCCGTTGGTTCCAACACTAATGGACCAAAGCCACCAACTCGCATCACCTCATCCATCACAGCCCCAGATGATAAATGATCCTGGGTATGTACCAGCCTGGGCCGGTGATGCTCTGCAAAGCACAGCCAGACTGCCCAGCTCTGCCTGCTCAGGAGATGGTCCCCTCAGCCCAGGAAGGACAGGCTACACTAGGAACTTCTGCTGGCCTGACTACACAGGCAGGGTGGATGTTCCAAGGCAGCTCCTAGGCACAAGCAGAGCAAGCGCTGAGACAGGTTTTTAAGTTAACTCCACAGCTAAAGAGCAATAGTGAGTCTGAGAATAACCACAAGGACTGAACCATTTCCCTCGGACAATGCCAAGTGACCCATAGCTACTCTCACCCAGCAACACTGCCTTTGGGTCTGGAGTCTCATCACCCCCGGATTTTACAGGAAAATAGTTACCATTTATTAGCTATCTGCCCATAAGGTAGTGAAGACTTGGTAGGAAAAGCCACATGGGAATTATTCTACAGTATTGAATTCAATAGTTACCTGTTGCTGCAACTGTATTGAGGTAACAGATAAAACTTATCTGCTCATATAGGCAGGATCTGGGCTTTGCCATTTTCAGAATAGCATTATATGGCATAACATATAAATGTACAGCAGCTCTTCCCCTCAGTGCCCAGTCCTTGCCCACGGTGGTCACTCACTTTGCTGGCACAGCCCCTGCAGGAGCATCGGACCCTCTCTGCCCCTGGCTGCTGCTGGCCCTGCAGAGCCACTCCTGTCCCAAACACCGCAGCTGGCAGCAGCAGCTGGGGCAGGGAGACCTCAGACACACAGCCAGCCACAGCCTCCCTCCTCCCCAGGGTCCTGCAGGGGTGCACCCAAGGGCACAGCCTGGCTCCATCACCATGGCAGAGCTGCTAGTGAAGGGAGCTACAGCAAACACACACAAAAAACCTTGAAAAGGGTGGGGGAGATGGAGGAAGGATGGCCAGGGAACCTCAGAGATACCAGAGACACCTGGAGAGATAGACCCAGACCTGGGGGAGAAACCAAGACACAGCTCTGTCCTTAGGGCTGGGGCACTGCAGTTAAACCCTACACCAAAGCATGCCAATTAACTCCCCCTCTGCCTTCCCAGATAACGAGGGAGTTGGCTGTGCTGGAGTGGGGCATTGGCAGGAAGCCCTGTTCCCTCCTCTCCACTCGCACCTGAGCGATCTGCACGCTGGCTGTGGGGGGATGGAGCTCAGTGCAATGATGTTTAAAGGCTCCCATAATTTGTTTAACAGACCCAAAGACCTACCAGCGTTTAACTGCTGAAGACATCGATGTATTACAAACAGCAAACCAAACCCAAGCGTGGCTGGGCTGGAATATTAATCCATCCCTTCAAGGGCGATGGAAGCAGGGAAGATCCCCCAGATCACATAGGCAGGGGGGATTTGGCTGTGGGCAGGCAGCCTCCTTAACACCAAACGCCCCAACCCTTCCCAGCTACAAACACTGACATTTACCCTTCCCAAAAGGCTGAACTAATATCCTGATAGTGCTGCTGGCAGCCTTCCAGCAGATGGTTTTGTACATAGACCTGTTGGGGTTTTTGACACAGTCACTTGTCTGAGTGCCAGCATCTGAAAAATAACTCAGGAGGCCTTTTATGGCTCTAAATTTGAGGCTTTGGGGAGTTTTTTCATTTTTTTCCCTGTTAGACCATCACAAAGAATGCAAATACTACTAAAGCCATGGAATAGATTTCCCTGATTGTGTGTTCAGCTGTACAGCAGTTGCCAGGGTAAATTCAAGGATGTGCTTTAAAATGCCAAAATATATTAGTAACACTTGTCTATTAAAATAATGATTATGGGAAAGGGATTTATTTGTAAACCTTACAGAGAAAACACAATTCATCCCATATTTTGCTGTGGAAAAGTCCCACATGAATTGAACCTTCAGCTGGTGAGCTGAAAACTGCAGGAGCTGGAGAAACTCCAGGGGCTGGAACACTCCCAATGTCACCAGAGCTTTTCCGACCCACCCAGTCCCACTGGCTTTTAGCAGGTTGTTAGAAATAACCAGAAGGCTGTAAAAATAATATTTCTGACTTGATTAACGTGATGTTCCAGTCTGCTGTTGGGTTTTTGTCCTTGATAATCAGAGGGCAGAGGCAGATGCTGAGTGTGCAATCACCAACCACCTGGCTGTGCGTCAGCCCCCCAGCACAGGGAGAGGGGAAGAAAGAAAGAAAGGGATCCAAGGGGAGAGTCACAGGAGAAATAATCATACAATTTTAAGAGGGAAGGGCACATGTGTACCTCTTATGAACCTGGGGACCTGGCAGGACAGGGAATGAAGAGCTTTGCTGTTCCCTCACCTGCCAGAGGTGCTCATCTATCACCAGGCACAGGGAGGAGTGTGACAGTCATGGAGCTAAGGGCCTTTAAAGCCTGAGCCTGTGCTGTGGCATGAACACAGCAAAGGTGCCACAGCCCCAAAGGGGACACAAAAGGGTTCCCAGGACTCCCATTGCCCAGGCAAGACCTGTGACCTTTGCAGGGACTCCAGAGTGGACTGGCCTAGGATCAGCTCCTGCTTCTCTGCACAGGGAGGTCTCAGTGTCCCTTATGTCCCTCACCCACTGCAGAGGGTCCTACACCCAGCCCAGCTTTTCCCCCAGCTCCCTCCTGGCCCTCTGGAGCAGGCACTGCCAGCAGGGTGACGTGGGCACTGCCATGGCTCTCCTTGCAGCTCTCTGTGGTTGGAAGCCATGAAAAAGCCCAATTTTTCTGTCTTTTTTTATAGTTCACCTGGTGCCTCCAGGTTTCTGTGAGATATTTTATTGCAGTAGTGTTGTCAAATGGTGACATTTCTGAGTGTAAGTCATAGGGTTGTTGTTAATGCCAATTTAATGGTGCTAAAATGATTAAATATGGCAGGCTTTTAAATAATGAGGTACATAAAAGGTGTTAATAACCTCTTAAGTGCTTTAATAATATTCTGTGCTATCATAAAATGTTAGTAATTGGACCTCTTAACTTTCATCTGCCATAAAGTAGTGAAAGAAAAAAATCTCAACAGAGGCGCTGAATGGCTGAAAATTTTGCTTAAATAAAAGAAAAAAATTGAACAATGGTAAAACTGAGCCCTATTTGTTAAAAAAAAAAAAAAAAAGAAAGAAAAAAAAGAGAAAGAATTAACTGAAAAGCCCAGCGGAACATGCATTTTAATATCATGCAGATTCTTAGCATTTCCAAAAAACGTGTTTGGTGTAAGGTACTGCAAGAACAAAGGATCCCAATGAAGGCACAAAGGCTCAGTGCTAAACCCAACATCGGATGAGCTGCTGAGTCTGACGTGAGACAAACCTGAGTGTCACTTGTATGAGGTAGGAACAGCAGCTTTCTTGTACAGAGGATCACAGAATCTGCTGATAAGAGGGCTAAGCCCAGCCTGGGCTGCTCCTGCAGCTGAACAGAGCTTCTTACACAGGTTAAAACCAGCAGATCTGCTCCTGCAGTGGGGGACCACCTGTGAAAGCTCTTCTGGGACAGGCAAGGCTGCAAAGCCCAGAATTTCAGAGGAAGTGCAAGTGATAAAGGCTGAAGGATCCTTCAGTGCCCCCACAGGTAATGAATTCTCAGTGCTGAGGAGCACCCACTGAAGCACGAAACTGGATTGACAACAGGGATGTGGAACAGCCAAATGTAATTAAAATTCTAAGCAGGGAGGCCAAATAGGAATATCTAAATAAAATTTGGACAGGATCCTGGGTAAGCAGCAGCTTCAACAGTAAAGGCCGGAGGTCTGTAAAATCCCCTCCAGGCTACTGCTTGAATCCCATCCAGCAAGGAGCCAGAGGAGCTGCAGCAGTGTCCATAAAATGTGCTGACACTGGGCTGGTGTTGCCTTAAAGGCTCTCCAGGATAATGTCCAAGGATGTTCCCTAGGTCCTCTCCTTCCAAACAGCAATCCAACCCAATCACATTATTGTGAGAAACCTGCATCAGCAAAATAACTTTCATTAATGGATATTTGCAGGTTCCTGGCTCAACGGCTCTCAGGGAAGCCTTTTAAGGTCTTTTTAGCTGCTGCCTGATGTGCTTTGGTGTTCTTTATTGCCTGTTAACATGTGCACCCAGTTCTTTTAAAGAACAGGTGCTTTGAACTGACTCCAAAAAAATGGGAATCAGAATTTTGGGGCTGACCATGTAAGAGTAGTGTAACAGAGCCCTTTTGAGGCACGGATCCCACCCCTGTGAAATGCAGGGTGCTGGGATTCTCCCTAGCCTCTGTGTATAACATTTCGTCAGGCAGGCAGGGAGGGGGCACAGGCCCATGTGAGCCAGGCAACCAATGCTCAGCAGGAACAACAACAGGCAACAGCAGAAGCCAAGAGTTTGCCCATAGGCATTGAAAAATTATAACGAGCAAATCGATTTTGAGTAGTCTAAATTTGCTTGGAGATAAATCAGGAGCCAAACAAATGCTCTATCTAACAGGGAAATGATTCTCCAAGTACAGTGTTCCTAGAGCCACACAGAATGCTCTAGGCTGCTCTGAGTGCTGGCTTTTTTTTTTAAAATTTCTCAGACAAGACCATTATTATTGTTTTGTTACAGGTCTAGTGCTGATCCCACTGCCATCAATGACAAATTCTCCATTAGTTTCAATGAAGGACTTGGTCTCCTAAAAACAATTTTTCATCAATACCTGAAGTACTTCCTTGACTCTCACATTTAAGAACAAGACTCTGCTCCCCACTCATCAGCACCTCTCCCCAGCGCAGCCACAATTTGCAAAGTCCCTCCATGTCCCACTGCAGGCCCCAGCATCCCAGAACAGGATCATATTTTTTCTGAGAGAGATGCTCTCTGCTTCATTTGATGTGCCCATTACTTGAGAACTGTCTCTCCTTTTGTCCATTAGCTAAATTCTGGATGAGCTTATTATTCTGCTTTGGTTTGTAACAATCCCTCTGGATCCATCTCTATGCTTATTAGGATTTTAGAAATGCAATCTAATTTGTGCTAAAGCATACAAATTTGGCTCCCCTATGATCTATGCTGTTCAATATCCCAATCCTCTGTCTGCAACGCAGCTCTGATCTCTGCACATCAGTGGAGGGAGCAGTGATGGGGTACAGGCCAGGCAGGGATCCCCACTGAGAGAAATACCTGAGCTCTAGTGAGCCTTGGGATCAGAAGTGAAACCAATTGGTTTACAGGTAGTTCTTTTAAATTCCTTTTCAACTCCCCATGAAAAACTCATTTTTTCAGCTTGATTGGAAGTCATCAACCTCCTTTGGTGGCCCTGAGAGCAATCTATTTTGAACAAAGTTACTGGAATCAAAAGATGGGCAAGGCCAAAGAGATACTCATGTGCTTTTTACATTTATTCCCTGTGGTTTTTTGTCTCATACCAGTTCAGAGTTCAGCCAGTGCAAGTCTCTGCCCTGCTCTGGGCACACCTTCACCAGCACGGAGAAGCACAGCCAAACCAGACACACCAGCAGCTGGCAGGGGCTGGTTGCTGGTGTTGATTGGGTAAGTTAATTAAGAGCAGAAGTCATTTTGAGCCATGATAGGTTAAAAAAATACACAGCGAGTGTTTCATTTTGTGTTTCGGTAGCTTTGGTTTCTGGAGAAACATCTCCAGGCACTACACTGAGCTTCAGTGTGGCTGCAGCATGGCACAGACATGGCACAGACACTTCCAGTTTCTTCCTGATTTCCCTGAGAAGTTACTCATGCCAACCCAATACCTGAAAACAGTCACCTCCTCTGGTCCCCCACCTGAGGTTTGTCCCATTTTTCCAGGGATCATTCTCACCCCACCAGAGAGGAGCCAGGACACGGTGATGCCACCACAAAGAAAAGGCTTTTTCTCCCCTGGAGTCCAGAGTGGGCTCTGCAGTGTGCACAGAAAGCCAGAGGGATGTCCACCCTGGGCAGCTCTCAGAGCCACAAGAGCCACCAAAGCAGGTCAGTGGCACTGCCACTATGACAGGGCCACCCTGGCCACCAACTTGGGCAGCCTGGGCTCTTCTCGTCAAGGCTGAGCAACAAGGACTTGGTTTTTCCAAACTCCCCACTAATTTCAGCAAGTCTTGTCTTCTTAAAGACTCTCCAAGTACCATTTAGTGATTAATAAATGCTCTGCCTCATGAAAAAGAAGCAGATAAAATCAATAAAGTGCCTGCAAAGTTGCTTTGTACCGTCTCACATGCATATTTAGAAACCCTCTCCTCCCTGCCACTCACCTCATGGATCTATTCTTGGAGAATAAAAACTGGGATATACTTTGCAGCCAAAAGTAAAGTCATAAAGAAGTTTGCTCACGTTCCTCGACACATGAGATATAGAGTTAATTAAAAATTGTTCTCTGTACAACAGGTTTGTTTCACTGGAAAATGTCACTGATGTAAGGCTGTTCTACTCTTGTTGCCAACTACATTGAATTGACTCCATTATAAGCTTACTCCTCCCCCCTCCCCATTACTTTTCTTCCAATAATAAACCAGAGAGGTCTTAGAGCCCACTTTTTTATTGGAAAAGGTGTATTAGGATTAGCTGGGTTGGAGCAGTCATTTTATGCCCCTCCAGTCCCTGTTTATCTGTGGCTCTACAGAAGCAGCAAATACTTGCTCCAGCCCTGCACAGTATAAATGAGATTTTTGATCCTACAGGCATGGTGCTGTTAAAAGATTTTTAATTAGATAAATACATTTTATAAAAAGATTTTGCAGAATAGTTGCCTCTAGCAACTGTAACAATCTTGAAGCTTCATCTTCTAAAAGGAAAGAAAACTCTTGCAGGAGGCTGGTTGTGTTATATAAAAATGAAAGATGGTATTACAGAATTAATAGGAAGGGGCCAATGGAAATGCAGTCCCACTCCTGGAAACGGGAGTTTGTTTCATGACTGACTTCAAACAAACACATGCATGCAAGCACATGGATTTGTGCTCATTTTTCCAGCCGAATTGCCAAGTGTCGGCCCTGGGCTGGAGGAGTAGCTGGCCCAGGCTGGAGGGAGATGTGGTGAGTGCTGTCTTTCCACAGCTGCCATGCCTCCGAGGGCTCTGTGCAATCGTCAGCCCCGCTGGGCTCTCCCTGTGCTGCCTCGGCTGCTCCCCGAGCTCCAGAGCATCCTCACCCTGAGCATGTCACTGTACCCCCTCTGCAGCACAGCAGGGCGGCCTGAGCTTGCTTTCCCTGCCAGGCAGCCATCCTGGAAGTGTCCCACAGATGAGGAAAAGGTCTGGGAGCTGTCCTTCCCTGCCTGAGGATGGAGAACGAGCAGCATCCTGCAGGCAGCATTGCCAGGGTACCCTGTCTGGCAGGCACAGGCAGGAGGGGAGCCCAGCCCTCCTGATCCAGCCAGCTGGGAGCCCTAGGAAAGAGCAAGGTTCAGTGTAGACGTGGGCCCAGTTCATGCCAAGGTGGCAGGGGCTGCTCCAGTGCCCTTTTCCCACCCAGCTCAGAGCCGTGGCTACTCTGAGCCGCTCCCAGGAGCCACAGCCCCAAAGGCCCTCGCTGCTGTGGGGCAGGGACTCCGCAAGGCCTTCCCTCTTCCCCTCGCACATCCCAGTGAATGAAGTCTCACAATATGCTGTCAAGGTGGGGAGTTTTATCCCTGCAGCCTCAGTGCAGGATAGCAGCTGGAATGGGAACTTTTCCATGCTCACCCCCGTAGTCAGTATATTTAGCCCTGACCTAGAAAGACCATCCTTTCTAGGGCTGAGTTGTGATTCAGACAGTCTGCTTGCTGAGCAGAGACTGCCAACTGTGCCGAATCATAGCTGATTAGAGGTGGGAGAGAGCCTGAAAAACAATACACCCAGGCAAATGCAGTGGGTTTGGAGCATTTCATGGAAATTATATTTAACACCATTCTGGTGACTTAAAGAAAAATTAAAACAAACAACCCTCGCACCTTCCAAAATAACCCTACCTGTCTCTGGTGGGAGAGGAGAGACTGGCAAAGGGTTGCTATTTTAAATCACAGTGGGACAGGGTAAGGAAGAATATACATGTAGGTAGATCCATACGTAGGAATAGATCCATACACATGCATCTCCAGATGAAGCAGGGGACTCATTGTCTGGGAAAGGAGGGGTGGACAGAGAAGCAGATATTTTTTTTGCATTTTAGGGGAAATTCTATCTTGAAGCAAAACAAATTCAATTGTGTCTAAGGGGAAACAAGAACAAAAGAAAAAAAAAATCCAAAACATGAGAAGATGTCTGGAGACATCGTGCTCATATAGGAATGTCTGCTGGCAGGTCAAAAAGTGTCCCACCAGCCCAGTGTGGGACTGGAGCTTGTATCCCACAGGCAGTTATCCTCTGCCTGCAGGCACTCTCAGGCCATCACCTGGGATTTGAAGGAGAAATCTTATCTGCAGGCCTGTGAGAAAGCAGGAGGAGGCACATGTTGTCCTTATACACCAGTAAAACAGTTAAAGTGGAAAACACTGCCCAGCCCAGCCTGGAGACAGCAGAACAGGAGACTAAACACAACAGTTTAACAAATAATTACAGGTTCTTTATACGGCCTTGAATTTGTAATCCACTTTCATCCACTTCTCTTTGCACAGTTTAGAATTACAATGCCAAAGGGATCACAGGGAATCATGAAATAATGTCCTGCATTTGAGTGCAGAGCAGACAGTCTCGGATGGTTTTAGATACTCTTTTCATGAAACATTTACCATGTGGCACCCAAGTGTTGCCTCCATTGTACCTTGGCAAACACAGCGGACACGCTGCTGCAGGCACGCACACAGGCAGGATGTTTGCAGACATTAAAAGTGATGAGAAAAAAACCCCAAACCAACCCTGACCTGGATAAGTTCTCCTCGATTTAAATTCAGTAAAGTGTGGGCATTGAATATTATCTCCATAATAAATTTGCCACACCATAAAACAGAGTGAGGAATCAAGAAGCAATATCTTGCATTTCAACAAACGCTCGGTCTCTGAGGACCCCCACATTCCTTGGGATGTAGGAGTATAATTTATCATCTGTATTTTTCATCTTAACTGCATGGAGAAGAGGGTATTATGCCAGTGGTGGTGGACTGATATCTGGGGGACTGTGAATCCATTACCTGCAACAGACTCTCTGACTCCTCAGTAAGCCCCAGCTGCTCGGTTTCCCATCTGCATTTCCATTTCAGAGAAACTTTAAATGAATGTCAAAAATATTTGAGGAGTCAAAAAGGAAACAGAAAACATCTGAGGTCAAATAAAAGATACTGTTTGACTGTAAATAAAAAGGTGTTTTTTTTATATTTTAAGTGGGTTTTAAACATAAATAATTCTGGGAGAAATTGCAAACTGGCAGCTTGCTTCAAAACACCTTCAAAAATATTTCACCTTTTTAATTTTTTTTTTCCTTACACAACTATTTTGTTAAATTGACACTGGTTTGGGAGATACTGCAGGATTGCCTACTCTGTATTTTTTGCCCCCCGTAAATGACCAACACCATAGACTCAGATCTAATAATGAAGATTCTTTTAACAAAGTATGTAACAAAGGCTTTACTTTAAGCACAGGCTTAAATCGTTTGGTTTTAGTGAGTTAAGGATTAAGGAACTATTAAGGAACTGCCAAGTGCTTTGCTGGGGGAGTCTGGAGTCAAGCACCGAGCAAGCACTCGGGCTGAGTAGGGTGAACATGGTGAAAAGTGAAAATAAAGCATGAATAAACAGAAAATAAGCATGGCACTTGAAGATTGTGTGCTTTGCTGGTACACTATTTCTAAGGTGTGTTTTGTATGTTTGAAAAAATCCTGTTATTCAGGAGCCTGGAATTGCCCTTCCATCCCCAGCGCTGATGAATAGCAGAGGCACAGCATGCAGCCCTTTATTCTGAGCGAGCCTTAATCACTCCCCTCCCGAAACTGCTGCTCCATTTGACTGACAGAATTAGAAGCAATCCACATATTGGAGGGGAAAAAAAGAAAGGCAGACCCATTTGGTTGTCAGACTGTGGGTACAAACACAAAGCTTTTAGCAAAAAAAAAAATAAAAGAAAGAAGAAAAAAGAAGAGAAAGTTGTTGCCCTCCTTAATGACATCTATATTAATGACGTGAATGACAGGCTTAAGGGGAAAATTATAAATCTTTCTTTCCAGCTTTTCTTTTATTGCCCAACCATATATTTCATCTTTCCAGGGAGCAGGGCCATTAAACCCAGAGCTGACAGACATGAGAGCTGTCGAGAAGCTGCAGCCAGGCCCCTCTGGTGCAAGGAGCAGCACTGCAGGTCTCTCTGCCCCGGGGGAGACCATGGAGCCCCAACAGCACCAATGTGACTCAGGCCACCATCCCTGCAGGGCAAAGGAGAGCACCAGGCACTCCGGAGGGATCCCAAGGAATTCCCATCCTTTGGGACTCCCTGCTCCTCCATATCCTGTTTCAGAGGGAATGAGCAGGGGGATGCTCTGCCTCTGTTCTTGTGGCAGTACAACTCTCTGGGACTGTCACCTGCCAGCAGCAGCACCCAGGGTGACCCCAGAGCCCCCAAGGGGTGTCCTCTGTGTGGGCAGCAGTAGCTTTTCTGTCTTATGAAGGAGCTTTGGACTCCTGATGGAAAGAAGAATCTTGGCTCTGCTTTCCCATGCCATACACGAGGCTGCTTCTGTCTCTGGAGTAGCCACAGATTTTTGCATTTCTGCTTTGTTCATTTTCCTACACAGTCTCCAGGGAAAACAAGAGGAAGACAAAGAAACCCCAGTGTCTTGCAGGATCACAGACGCAGATGTAATCATCTTCAGTTAAAAATAATTCCTTTAAATGTCCCTGGACCAAGTTCCATTTTCCCCAGAGCTGATACATAACCAATACAACTGATATAACCCCTCTGCAGCTGGGTGTTTGTGTGTACATATATGTACTTATGCACATATAAATTGGTTTTTTTTCCATAGGAGTCTCCTGTGAGAGATCATTATGGCCATGTGGAACTGCGTGTGCTCAGACACACTGCAAAGATACTTCCTTGGGTTTTATTGTCTGTGACCACTATACTTATATTTTATAGCAGCCTAATTACAGACAATCCTCTTTAAATGCTGACATGCAGTGCTAAGTTATTCTGCAGGTGAATTAGTAGATGTAACATTTCTCTGTGTTCCCTAAAATTGTGTAGTAGTATTAACTGGGTCTGTCAACAGCAGGACTGTCTGGAGAAATTATTCCATTTAAAAATGGTCCTTGATTTCCCATCACAAGTAGCACCGAATCCACAGTGTTTGGGGAATGCTTATGCCATGGAGGAAGTGGAGGACTACAAAATTAAATGGGTTTGTTTGAAACCTCCCACACTGCTTAGTTTATACCAATAAAAGGCAATGATGGTTCCTTACAAATCGATTGAGGGGATAGAATTAAGAAAAAATAAAAATTAATAATCCAGGTGAGGGCAAGTCCAGCTCTCTGGCTCTGCCTGTGGTACACAGCCCAAATAGATACAGTTCCAATCTTTTCCCTAGCTCTGCTACCATAGATAATAAAACTAATTTAATTTTCTGTCACTCTTTTCATTTTAATGGACACCCAGAGATTTCACAGCCCTAGGAGAACAGTGCACAAAACCACATCTTTTCTGGAATGAAGAGACGTGGAAAAAGAGAAATCTTGTGTGGAAACACCAAAAGAAACATTGTCATGAAAAACAGGCTTTAAATATTGAAAACATATAAAGGACAACATGCAGCACAGGAGAAACAGGCTGAATAAAACATGCTGCTATTAAAGCCCTGGAGCTCAGTCCTGGAGGGATTTGCAATTTCCCGGCGCAGGCTGTGATTTTTCAGGGATTCTGAGTGCCACTGGAAGGCCGTGGGTCTGCAGAGACGCCGTGCCTGCAGAGCAGTCCCCGTGCTGTGACAGGTAGCGACTCCCTCCCAGGCTCAGTCTGGCACATCAAAACCCAACAGGATCTTTCTTTTTTCGGCTCCGTGCCTCGGAGGCTCTCACACGTTACCGTTACCCCCTGCTCATCCCACCCCGGCGATAAGCGCAGTATAAATAGCTACCAGTAGATGACAGATAGAACATGGACATGACAACAGTGTCCTCCCCCTGCTCCCACAGCCGGCACCGCAATTTCTGTCGTGATCTGCTCCTTCCTGGGACTGTAGGAGCACGATGGTGCTGGCAGGAGTTGAGTTGACTCCAGGCAAACTCCTCACGCTGTCCCCGAAACCCCATCCGAGGTGAACGCGCAGGTGAATATTTATCTGAGCAAAGTAATAACCTCAGGGTTAATGAGGACTTGACATAATTTAAGAGATGGTCATAACTAGGAATTGATGTCATTAGTTCAATGCTTCAGCAAGCTCCCACTTTGGCTCTTTTTTCCCCTAAACCCCTGCAGCAGTGCTATCCAGCTCAGGGATAATGGAGGGGATTAAAAATCAGCTCCTCATCTCTTGCTAATTCTGCTTGCTTCGCTGTCCTATATCCAAAGCAACAAAATAGGGACAGGATGTCCAGCTTTGGGAACCATCATTTAGTTTGACTGGCAAGAGGCCAGGGAAGAGCAGAAATGAATGATAAGAGATGTGGAAAACATGACCTGTAAGGAAAGGTTGTAAGAATTGGGTTTGTTTAGTCTAGAGAAGAAAAGAACGAGCAAAGATTTGATAAGAGGAAAGATATGACAAAAGTCTTCCAATATGCAGAAGTTTGTTATAAAGAGAACAATACCCTTCTTGTCCCTACAGAAATCACCTTTTATTTGCAGCAAAGATGACCGGGGTTAAGGCATTAGGAAAATATGTTTACTACATGCAGGAGCAGGGAAATCCTGGACCAGGCTGTGTAAGGCAGTTCTGGTGTCTCCTCTGCACTGGGGGCTTTCAGAACAGGTTACTGAGGCAGAGGTCACATTCCTCTGACAGCCTCCTCGTGGAGTCTCAGTCCAGGCTGTGCCTTTGGGGATGTGACCATGTGCAGATGCCACATTTTGGCGACTGCCCTCATGTGCATGTGGACACCCAGAGCAATGGCAGTGTCCTGGTAAGGAGGTGAGCCCTGCCCTGAAGTCAGAGGAGAACTGGCTTGCAGAAGTCAATCGTCAGTCCTGCAAAGCTGGTAAATATTTCACGAGGTTCACACAGCCTCAAACTCCACAGGCTTGGCAAAGCCTTCCCGGCCGCTCTCCTCACGAGCTGTAAAGAGTCTGGATTCAACACTGAGCTGGCAATTTGTTGAAGACACATGGGGCAGAAAAGAAACCAAACTCACTCTGTTTAGACTGACATTGGCTCCCCACTGTTGACAGCAGTCCAGATTTGGGGTCTGGTCTTTCTCCCATTGAATTCCACAGGGAGTTTTTCCGTTGGCATCAACGAGGGCAGCAACAAGCCATTGTATCTGTCAGTGCAGATTGCCAGTGCAAGACAAACTGGAACTGCTAAGTGCTGTCTGTAATGAGAGATCATTTTTTCCCTCCTCGTCTCTCTCAAGTCCATTTTCAGACCATAACCACATTTTAATGAATAAAAAGTTGTTGTTTCAAATCCTTGCAGAACCGCAGTCCCTGCCAAGCCTGTTTTTCTTCTGGAAAGACAGATGCATGTGCTCACATTATGGTAGTAGTTTTTTGCATGCCATATATTTTCAGTGATGTTCATGAAACTAGAATTAGTGACACTAATAATGACAAATCAGAGGGCTAATATTGTTTAACCCTGTTAAAGAGTGTTATTACATTTACATGTTCCCACAGAGTAAATGCTGTTCAACTCAGACATATGTCTTGCTATCTGTTTATTTTTATGAATCAGAAATGAATCAGCAGTCAAAGAGTGTCCTGTAGATTTACTTGCCTCATATACCATTTTAGAAGGAAAAAAAACCCCTCTATTGGGGCTCATAGAATCATTTTGTATTCAGTAGAGGCATAATAATACTATTAGATTAATTCTGATTGATAAGACAGAATATTGCAGGTCTGCACAGACTAACCCCAAAATGCTGGGGCATTGAGGGGGCCAGCCTGTGCTCCTGCTGATGTAACACTCATTCCTATTCTGAGGGGAAAGGCAAAACTACACCTTCAAATTTGATCTCCTGTGTGCAGCTGTCTGTGTTTCACTGTTTGTGAGCAGATATAGGGCTGCCTTTTCCTCAAGCCAAAGTCCTTCAGGATGCAAAGAGCAAAAGCAGAGTGTAGTCTGCAGCACTTAGGTTCTATTTGTGGACAAGACCTACAGTAATTTCAGAGCTGAAAAGTGATTCTCTCTCTGCACTGCACACAGCAGATAAATAAAATAAAATGGAAGTCACTAATATGATATTTCTATCCTTATCTTTCTTCGATACTCAGGGACTTTTGAGGAAAGTGTTAGGCTCCTTGGATAAGATTTTGAGAAGAATCCCCTGCTCTTTGAATTGTTAGTTCTCTAACAAGTCCAGCCCTGATTTGTAAGCAACTGATAACAGGCTTGATAATCTCTGCCTTACAAAAAATAAAATCAATACACTGCTTCAGAAATTTGACCAAAAAAAAGTTATGTAAGAGGTAAGAAAAACATCACACTTTCTTAAAGCATTAGATATTCCAAGAATTACAGAAGGTAATTTAAATTCAACTCAGCCACTACTGTTGCAATATTGAGGTTTTAAAGTCAGTTTATTTATATTTTAACTTTGCAGTTTCCCATAAGGCATGGTCAAAGTCTTTAACAGAATCACTGACATTAGGAATTCTCGTCCTCCTTTTCCCTTGCTCCTTATCAAGTGTACTTTGTTTCCTGCAATGGTTTATTGGGACCATCTGCATCTCCTCCTGTTTTCTCTCAGGCATGGAGATAAGATTTCACCTTTGGATGTCTGGTTGAAGTCCAGCTGGCAGTGGGGATGTGTTTGGTGGCGGTGGCTCCGTGCCTGTTGCATGCACGAGCCAGTCTCACATGGTGGCGACAGAAAAACCCACGTGAGAGCCACCCTCCGTGTTCAGGACCAGCTTCATTTCCCTCCTCAAGGCCAGGGCCAAGAGCTTTGAATCCAGCTACCTGAATATAAACTGCCCCAAGTCCTTATCTGAGTGATGAAACAAAAGGCTGTGTTTTACAGAGACTGAGCCCTCAGTGATGTAGGGAGGGGATGGCAGGGCCTGGTGCGATGCCCAGGGCACCGTTTCCCAAATCAACACCCACACTGCCCTCCACACCTTTTAAACTGCTTTTGGGACAAATTGCGTCCTTGCAGCTGCCTCCCACTCCTGTCACTGCTTTCATCCTTTCTGATCCCACTGCCCAGCCCGAGAGCAGCCTCGGGTCTCTGCATCCCCTCGGGACTTGCAGAGCACAAACCCACAGCAGCCATCACCAGGTAACAGCAAAAGCAACAGGGCTGCCTTCAAACAGCAACTTCTACCCAAGCTGCCCAAGGGGGGAAATTGCCACAGGAAGAGGTTCCATCTATCCCACACAGCTCAGAGAGCTTTTTGATGTCTGGCCATCCTACCCTTCTCCGCTGTTATTGCTTTCTCTGCCCTATTCTGTACTTGAACATAACGTGAAAAACCTTGATTTCAGCCCTTGGCAGGGGTGAATCTCTCGCCAAGGCCAGCCCAGCTGGGAAATATGGTTTCTTTGCAGCCAAGGCCTGGTAAAACACACCACAGCAAATGGTTGGAAAGTGAACTCAGCCCCCAGGAGAAGGGGTAGAGGACAGCATCTCCCAGAGCAGGGGAAGGATGGGAGAGCTCTCCTTCACCATTTATCTAGAAACCCTGCAGAAATGTTGCAGTCTTTGAAGATAATAGCAGCAAAGACAGTTCCTTTCTTCTCCCTTGCCTCCTCCTTTCCTCCCTTCATTTTGGAGACACATTATCCACACAGAGGGTCAAGTACCCAGAAAATGAAACATTTTTCAAAAGCTCATTGTGAGGGTTTGCAATGCAGACAAACAATCTCGAGCCTCACTGCACATTCTCCCAAGAAACCAAAGGAACACCTTGTGCACTGTATCTTTTGTTTCTTTCTTTTGTTATTCTATAAATACTTTTATTCTTTTTTATTTAGTATTTCACAAAGTTGAAGAAACTCCTAATCTTTGTTCTGCCTATTTGATGTTTAGAAAAGCCAAAGAGACAAATCTGTAAACAAGCTTTCTCTGTTTGTTAGATATTTTTTTTTTCCTTCTTAAATACAGGCTGCAAGTCTCAGAAGAAGTCAAGGACTCGAGTTTCTCTTTGTTTTGAGTGTCTGGCTGCATCTACTGTGCTAAAGTGTCAGCTCCAGATAAATAAGGGAATGAGAACAGAGAAGGTCTATTTAAGAAAAAATGTCTGTCCTTCAAAGTCTGGAGAGATAGAAGTGGATTTATCGTCCCCTGGGCAACATCCAGGGAATGTTTTGGAACCTTGAGGCAAACTGTGGACGCTGGAGCCACAGTCTTTAGTGGTTTTGTGTGTCCTTAATATTGTACTGAGATCTGAACTGCTTCACATCCAGAAAAGTGAAATAGTGGATTAAACCCATAAAGGAAGGGGGCACGAAGAGGTCCTCACACTGTGGGATACCCCATCCCTTTTCTGGGATATGCTGAGGAAGATCTGGCATGGATGTACAACTTCTGGACCCTGGACAAAAGTGGGCTTTTCTAAAGCACCTCTGCAGAAATATCACAGCTTATATAATCATTTCAATTAGTGCAGTGCAGTCTTGCTTATTTGGACTCATGTGATTACCTGAGAACCAAGGCTGAATTCATTTAAAAGAAGAAAAAAAAGTAGGTGTCTGTCTCAGGGCTGTGGAGAAAAGTCCAAGGGAAACGTGGACTTCTCCATTGATTTCCCACAGAAATAGTTCTGATGTGTTATTTTCCTCACCAGCTCTTTATTTTAACAACGTATGGTGAAGCAGCTCTGCCTCAGTGGGGATGTGCAGGTCTCACTGAGCTCTGCTGGCTCCCTGGGCTGGAGACAGCTCAGAGTATTTTAAAACAACAACATTCATAATTGCACTACATGAGGAATCAAGACTAATACAGAAGAGTTACCATGACGACAACACCTCGACGTGGTGCAAGCACAAATACCTTACACATCCCAGGGAATGATTCAGTGCCATGTTGGGTGAAAAACATTCATCCTTTGAAGAACAGACCACTGGCCTGAGTCATAATTTTGTAGCAGGAAATCTATGAGAAAAGGCTTCAGCAAATGAATTATTAGAATTTTATTGCTATTTTACCTACCAGCGGCTGTGTTAGCTACTGTAGAGACTGTCACCCACTTGCTGGCTGATGAGTCCTACAACTCAGCACATGCAGAAGTGTTTCATCATGCAATGTATGGCAACAGAACAGAGCTTTGAGGGGCTCAGCACTGTACAAGCAGGAAAAGCAGCAGGAAAATTTAAAAAAAAAACCCTCACCCTCTATAAAGCTAAAGATGTCCCCAACATCCAGTAGGAAGGGAAAGAAAACACAAGTCATAGTGGGAAATTACAGATTATTTTCATGAATATGTGCTTTCTTTGAGGGAAAAGTGTAGCTATCAAAAATAATCCAACTGGAGAGAGATGTAGTGGGAACAAAGATTAGGAGGGAATAGGGCAGGGAGGAGAAGGCAGCAGGGATTTCTGGAAAATGATGAGGGTGGACAAAGGGAGGTGACTCCACCAGATGATCAAGGACAGACCTGTTCTTCCATTCTCACACCCAGCAGCAGGAGCTGCCTTCACAAACCCCTCCCTGACTTCCACGCTCCCGTGCCATTGCAGTGCTCAGATAAAATACCATATTTCAAAAGACCATTTGGCCTTTTGAGGGGTTTGGGGATAGGAGTCCTTTATTTTCTTTTGTGTGTGAGACTTTTTGTTGGTTTTCAACATTTTGCTGTCTTTAGAAAGCAGGTAGTCAACAAAGTTCCCTCCCCTTCCAAGTCATCCTTCCACCTCCTGGGCTGTAACAAGGTGGGCAGCTCATCACACTGAGCTGCACCAAATATTGGCTTCCACTAAAGAATGACCCAGCAGGGCAAACTCCCTTCTCCAACCTCTGCATCTTCATCATTCCTCTTCACTTTGCAAAGTATCAGGCCTTAAGTTTCCCCTAAGTTTCCGTAAGTGTTGCTTTAATGCAGATCCTGCTTTTTTATTTATTCCCAGAAGAACAGTGCTTCATTTTGCTTACATTCCTTCACTGCTATCACAAAAAAGAGCTCAAGTGATTTCTGCTGTGCTTGCTTTGATAGTGATATTCAGCAATGAGATTCTTTGTGTGAAAGAAACCCAGGAAAAGCAGCTTTTCCTAGCATTATAATTTGTTATAGTTAGGTGTTAAAGTTTTCAGCTGAGCTGCTGGTGATAAACACTGCATATGCTCCAGGCTGCGTAGGTTCCCACTAGATTTTCTTTGTCCAGGTTAGGAACACAGTAGTTTTAGGTTCCCACAGCAGCTAATGGAGAGAAAAAGGGTTTTTAAGAGCTATTATTTATCCCACTTAAGCTCTGAATCACGGTGAGGTGTCTCTCTTCACCACTGAATGCAAAGGGTTGACAGGGCAGGGGCTTTGCCAGCTGACACAGGTACATTTTAGGTGGGATGGTGCCTGCCTCAAGCTGCTCAACACCTCAACAGAGGAGAAAATAAGTGCATAGGAAAGGAAAGCAAGACACAAGAGCAGGAAGCAGTCAAGGAGGCACTGCCTGGAAATCACACAAGGCACTGGGATGGAAAGAGAATCCAGATCTCTTGATGAAACCCCTTTTTTTGTGCGTTCTGTACCATGGGGCTCTTCACTCTGTCAGACAAAAAGAGTGTGACTCTGTATTTCCTTTTTCTCATCCCTTGCAGTAGTTGCATGTTAATTAAGCACTTACATTTTTCCAGAGCAATTGTAAGACCAGAAACCTCTTAAGTCAGATGGAAAGAACTAAACATTTCAGCCACTGTGAAGCAGCCAAAAAAACAAGCATGTGGGAGGAAAAAAAACATTGTGCAAATAAAATTGCTGAGGGGAATACAAAAATCACATGAGAAGGGCAGATAGGGGCATTGTGTGAAGGATAAGGAAGGGGAGTTAGGAACAAGGGAAGGCTTCTAATTTTGCTTTGTAAGCACAGTTGGAGAACAATTATCATTGCCACTCCTGCCCTGCTCCCCAAGGTTTGTGACACAAACTCTTCGATTCACACTCGGCACAAGTGTGAGGGTCCCACGACCTCCGGCAGGGGAACAGGAGGGAAGATGGGAATCAGGGCTGGGAGCCTTGACAAATGGATCCACCACAGACACAGAAATGAGCTCTCCTGTCCACAGCTGACCTACCTCAAGAGTTTCTTGCCTCTGTGTTGCTTTTGCTCTGGAGCTGGAAATTTCTGCTTAATTTGCCGTGCTGAAGGCCAGATTAGCTCTTTGTGTGGCTATGGAGGCAGAAACCTCTAAAAATTATAGTCAAGGGCTAAACTGATTACTTTATATGACCTGATCTGATTTTGAAACTAGTCCTTCCCTGAGCAGACAGTCAGACTGGATGACCCCCACATGTTCCTTTCCAGTCCAGTAAAAGCTGCAAAAATTCAGGAAAACAACTCCTTTATCCTGTGGACTAGAAAAATAGCATTTCCAACAGAGAAAAAGACCTAGACAACTCTCAGGTGCTCAATAGGCCTGAAACAAAGAGAGAGTCTCTACAGACACACCACCAAGCTCTCCAGAGCTCAGCCTTTCCTTCTCTGCCCTTGCTGTGGGATAGCATCCCAGCTTCTCCTCTGAAGAAAAAAGCCAAAGCCAAGTGAAAGATGAGCTGTGAAGGTGCAGACCTTGCTGCTGATGCTCTCCCACAGCACTCAAGGAGTGCTGATTGCAACACCAGACCAGTGGAGTTTCTTCACTTGTTTTGACACTGTCTCAGCTGGGAACACACCCCAGCCTGCTGTGTCATTCCTTGGACGCGTTTATAAACTGCTGCACTGGGACCTACAGGTGCTCAGCACCTCCCCAAACAGAGCTGGAACACAGCAGATCTGTGCCAGATTGTGCACTTGAGGTTGTTTTTCCTTCCAGCTGCTTTGTTTTAAACCCAACCTAGTTGGCAACCCCCAAACCCAGCCCCAGTGGGGTGACATCAAGCTGCCCCTTAAATGCTGTCGAGTGAGTTAAGTCCTTAATGGCACCTGGGAAAGGATCTCTGCAAAACAGAAGAACAAACTTTGCTCCAAAGAGGTTATCAACGGGACCCCAGGAGACCAGTCACTGTGAAGCTTTACTTCATTCCAGAAATGTTTTGGAAGCAATTACTTCATCTTGTTCTTTATTCACGGGATTCACTTAACTGGTGACATTATAGCTCAGTTCATTAAGTAAATGGGTTATATATTTTCTCCAAGTTTTGAGGAAGTAATGTTGCAGTGTGTGTCACTATCATTGTCAGCACTCAACAGGGATGGGGACTGTTCGCTTGTTTTGTGAGATTTACCTCTGCTGAGATCTTAAATATGAAATATCTGGCTCAGGGTCTTTCATAATGTTTGAGCAGGATTTAAAAAACATAAAAATAAAAAAAGAAGAAAGCAAGTGTTATTTTCACAAAAATTCCTGGCAGCTGTACCGTTTATTATGGGAGGAAAACGGAGTAAGAAAAATTGGCATGTCATTTCTCAAATGAATTTATATCCTCATTTCCTTTAGAAAATGAATCTCTGCTCCATCTAGCCATTTTCCATCAGTCTGCAGGGGCAAAGTTTGCAGAGCACAATTGAAATGCTCCCTTCTAGCACAGGCCAGGGTGCCATACATGCCTTTGGTAATCAGATCCTTCCCCACCGCTGCTGCCGGTAGCACTTATAAAGGTTTCATTTTCCATTGCAGTGGGTCTTAAAAGTCAGCAGCCGCTCAGAAAATAATCAGGGCCACGTGATCAAAATTCTGGTCACCAGGGCCAAAATGTCCCTCTGAGAGGGCTGCAGGAGCCCTCCTGAGAACTGACTCGAGCTGCATTTGTGTCCCTGTGCCACAGGGGGAACGTGCCAGGTGCTCCCTTTCCTTTTTGTTGGTTTTCCACCATTCCTCAGTACCCCAAAGAGGAGAGGCAGCAGGATGGGAAGGAGATTTGCCAAAAGATAAGAGAATTTGGGAGCCAGTAAAAAGCACTGCTTTCAGGAACTGTCACAGAATGCTGTCACTCAAAAGAAGTTTCGCAAAAAATCTCCAAAACAACCTCTTCCTCCTCCACACTCATCCGCCTCCTCTGAGGGGTGGTGGTTAATATACTAAATACAACATAACCACTTGGAAAGCACTTTTCATTTTGAGTCACCACCTTGCTATTTTTGCAGCCGAAAATACAGACTGGTGGAGTTGATGTCATTAATTTGGTACGCACAGGAATCACTCGGGGAGCCGGCATTGGAATTCTGAGGAAAAGGAGGCTCCCGGGAAGTGTCTTATGGGGAAATCAGGATTGCAAGCAGTGCAATGCATCACAGCCAAGGAAAGGAAGGAAAAAGAGGATAATAGCACTGTAACATCATTTCTGGTTGCCTCCAGTTTGTGTTTTAAACCAGTCTCAAATTAGGAAAAAGGAAAGGGGAGGAGGAAAAAAGGGGAAACATTTCATTTTCCCCCAACATAAGAGGTTTTGTTTTGGATACAGACTTTTTATTATTTTTGTCTGAAATCTTAAAAAATACCCAGGAAAGAAATTTAAACCCCCAGAGTTATTTAAAAATGAAAAATCAAAGGCTCCTGTTTCAGCAAAAAGCTCGCTGGGACTGGGTGGCAGACAGGGTGGGAACGCCAGACATCAGTGCCTGGAAGCCTGACAAACACAAGGGAGGGCCTGAACGCAACAAAGCTGGGACACGAAACCCACAGAATCTCCTGATGATTTGGGTCAACATATGGCTCAGCACAAGGTCTTTGGCCAACCTCGACGTGTTTCAGTCTCCAGGGGAGCGTGTGTGATTTTCTCACATCAGGGAGGAGAGCACTGATGGCGCTGGGGAGGGAAAATCCCCTCTCGCTGTACCTCGTACATGTTCTGTATAAATGGGGTGCTAAAATGATGTGTACCAGGACAACACCTGATCCACAGCTCGCCTGGCTCTGCTTAGAGCTCAGAGGGAATGTCCTGATGGGTATTTCTGCTGCTGCACAATGGATGTCAGGGGGTCCCCCAGTCAGGACAGTGTGGGTGACACATTTTCCCTGCCAAGCTGCTGGGTCTGCACAGCCACTGAGTGCAGGCTGGTGTCAATGGAACTATTATGATTTCACCCAGCCTCACCGCTCTGGCTGCAGTTTCCCTGATTCCCTGAACAGCAGGGAAGGTCTAGACTGGAGCTGCAAAGATTTCCACATACACACACAGAGACAAACACTTTTTTTTCCCCCTGTCCTGCCAGTTTCATCAACCATGAGAGCAATCCACAAAGCACATGAAGGCTCTTTTCCCTGACCTGCTTGGCTGGCTTTTCTTAGCTGGTCTGAACGGCTCTGCAAACCTAACTGTGAACATACAGAAAACACGTTTGAGCCTCGTGTAGAAAGAAGAAATGCTGGTATCAAAGGAGCAGAGAAAAACAAATACGTCCATGCTGAGGGGGAGAGTAACTGTGGGATGGAGAGGGACAGTTCAAGGCTAGGACTAGATATGCAAGAAGAGAAACTTGCCCAAACACCAGTTGTTTTCTTTAAACAGGAGACAGACGTCTGCATTTGGATCTCAGCTCCGCTCCTGTCCCTCTCATGAGACAAGGGACAGGCAAACACGCCAGGGCCAAAGCCTGCAAACACAGGGCACTCCCAGGGCACACAACCCCACACAGGTCCCAGAGCTCTGTGCTGCTGCTCCTCTGCCATCCCTGGAGCACAGGATGGGAAGGAGCTGCAGTCAGGGGCAATGTATTCAGCCAGAAGAGAATGCAGCACTGACTCTGCTCGCTGCTGGGTTGGGATCCATCCATCTCGCACCATAGGAGCAGACAAAAATTATTCAAGCGTTACAAGCCCTGCACAGTACTCCCTGTAGGCAGATGTTCTCCTGCTGTGTACTTTGTGTCTGCACTGGTGAACCAGAAGCATTTGAGAGCTCTCAGTTGAGCTCTCAGCTCCCTCCTCACCCAGGGTCAGGACAAGCTCTGAGTCTGCACAGCAGCTGCTTGCCCCAGGGAGGGAACCACGGGCAAAACAAGCCACAGGGGAGAGGTGGGCCAGGTGGGAGCAGAACTGCTGCATTCGGGTCCTTGAGCAAAGCTTCTCAGTCTGGTGAGCTTTAGATGGGCTCTGCACACAGAGTGCCCTCGTGCACACAACAGGCAGATGCGATAACCTGAGCGGGTACGTGCCCTGGCACTGCTGGTCAGGAGGTTCAGGCTGGACATCAGCGACCTGCTGAGGCTGCTCCAGCTCCACAGGGCTCACAGCATCCCAGCAAGAGGCCACAGAGCTGCTGTGCCAGAAGGAACAAGGGTCCCAGGGATACTGCTGGGCCCGGAGCAGCCCCGACACTGCACCCTCTGTGTATGAGGTGAGCAGCTCGGCAGCCCTGGCTGTGCTGCTGTAACTCCGCTCCATGGACCCACTTCAAAACCCCAAAAGGCAAACAAAACAAGCAGCAAGGTCAGAGGAAGCCAGAGAAGGATCCTGCAATGATTCCTGTGCCCGCACCCAATCTATGAAACACAGCCACGACCAGAGGCATTTTCAACAGACGATATCATGTCAGCAGACTTGGCTGCTTTTAAGATAATTTCCTTCGAAAGGGATGATTTTGGTATAGGCAACAACATAAACAATTTGAAAATAATCTGAATTTTATCATCCTCAAGGTTTAAAATGAAAATAAAACAAGGGAAAGGAACAAACACTCGGGTGCACAGGCAAGAGGACCTTCAGGAGGGATGCAAACAACAGCTGCATTTGTTTGTGTTTGATTTTCAATTTTTCTTAAGAAATAGTAGGCATGTAAGAGTGAATCTTATTAATGAAATATTGATTCAAAATATTAATACACTGTAAGAGGAATAAACCGTTCAATCTCCTGCTGCCCCTGCTTTTAATGAAGTACTTTTCTGTTTTCACACTCTGAAGTACAAAGCAGAAATCAAAGATTTCTTCTCTCGGCCCTACTTCATGTGCCATTCCAGTCCAGTGCAGTTGTTCCAGTTATTCTTAAAATGCTCTAAACAAATCAAAATCCCTTCAGGAAATGAAAGTTAAAAGAATACTTGTTTCATTTAATGATCCCTCCTCTGTGATAGCTTCAACATACTTGCGTCAGGTTGGCATCAGCTGCCATTGTATTGGTGAATATTTGCTTTTCTATTTCAGTTTGCACAATCCCTATCTCACAATGGGCCATGCCAACAATTTCCATGCTGGAAAACACAGAAATAAACACAGGAACAACTGTTCTGCATTACTGCATAGCGACCAGAGAAAATTATTTTTCCCCCCTCTTCTTTCCTAATGACTCACACCTTCCAAAATCACATAATCTAAACTCCATGTAACCTGCTTTTTCTCTTGAAGTCCTTTCTCTCTTTTTCCCTCTCCAAGGTAGTAAGAAAAAATTTGCATCTTGGTCCTTTTTATTCTCTCTTTGATAAAAATGATCTGATCTCCATGAGACACAATGGAGAAAACCTCCAAAGGTTTAAATTCATTTATTTGAAGCTTAGCTGAACCTTTAAACATCCCACCCTTCTGCCTAATCCCTCAACAAGCTCACATTTCCCCTTTGCCCTCCATGGGCTTGCCTACAGGGAAATACCTTCCTAGAACAGCTGTACCAGAATAATTAATCCACTACAGATAGGCCAGTAAAATATCCTGCCTGGATATTACTCTGGAATAAAACTGTTACTCTGGAAGGATGTCTTTGTGCAGCCATGGCTTTCACTCCAGAATCCATGGAGGGGTTTATCCAGGTGCAGGTGGCACACAACAGTTACTGTGACACAATTATGCAGGGACATTTCCCAGCACACTGGGAAGGACAATCCACCCAGGGAGGGTTTGAGAGAGTGAACTGCAAGAACATACTGGGATGAGAACTGGGGGTGTTCTCCTCCTCCCTGGAAACTGGGATCACAACTGGGGCCATTCTCTTCCTCCATCACCTCTGCCTTTTGGCAAGTTCTTCTCACCCTGGTTTTTTGGTTTCCTTTTTTTTCTTTTTTTTCTTTAGTAAAAATCTAATACTGCTTTGGGGGATTAATTAATTGATGAATATAAGGAGCCTGAAAAGTGTAAAGCACTACACAGGAGTTAAGTGTTATAATTAGGAGCAATTCTGATCTTGATTACAATGAGGTAAAGCTGGAAGTCCTACACCACAGAAAGATTTAAACTGATAAAAAAAAAAAAAGATCAGAATCAGGGTCTTATGATTTTAAATGTAAACTTGGGCAGATTCCCTGCTGAGTTACATCTGCAACTGTAATAAGATCAAGGAACATGACAACTTGTCATTTCAGTAACAGATATAGGGAGAATGCCCTTTAAAAAAATTAAACAGGAAGGAAATTTTTTAAGTGTTTTCTTTGGCTCTGAAACATATGCCCAGGGAGAAACTGTTCTCAGCAATGCAGTGGATCTTGAAATATTTACTGGGTCTGGCATTTAACATAATCTATCTTGTATAAACGATATAGAAAAAACACATATTATCTTAGACTGCAATCTAGTGTGAGGATGAGATGATATTTTAATAGAGCTGCATTCATCAGCTGTAACAAGAGAGGAAATGTGCTCCAATCCAACATGCCCTGTGGGCAATGTAAATAAGAGTAAGTGACTTCGACCATCAGATAAGTGCAGCAAGGGGAGGCAAACAGAGGGACAGAGGTTTGCCAGGGAGGGAAGGCAGAGTGGGCAGGGGGATCTGATCTGGCCAGGTTTGGCACCCACTGCCCCTCACACCAGGATCCCAGCCACTCACTCCACTCATCCCAAGGGTCCTCCTGGAAACCTGAATTTCTCACTTGGCTTGCAGTGGGATTTGCATGTCTAGCCAGTGACACCACTATTTTCAGAAGTAATTGAATTTTTAATTACGCTTCCTGATAGGCAGTAGCTACTGCTTTGCAGTTCTGTTTCTGTCCCTGTTGGATGCCCATGGAGCAGTGCCATGAACTTCCACCTGCTCTTCCAAGGGGTTCAGGGTGTGCCCAGCTGAGCTTACAGGCACTGGAATCACACTGGGCAGTACCTTTCAGAGCCCCAGGAACATCCCATCAAGATTTTTCCAGCACAAGTTTGGAGAAAGAACAGTGAAGACTGAAAAGCCCAGATATGCAACCATTTTCAAACTTGCAGACAGATTTATTCTTGGGAACAATATCCCAGCTGTCCTTCAAACCAGGTCTTCAGGTACACTGGTGATTGTAGGAAAAAAAAAGAGAAAGTCATCATATACAGGCAGTAAAACTGCAATATACAATCTCCAAAGAGGACTTGTGCTGGAGTACATGCTGTATTGAAAATCATCAGGGAAAGATGACCTTGGGCAAGATGTTTAATGTCTTACTAGTTCAGACAGGCAGAGTCACACACCAAAACCACAACAGTCTCCCCATTCTCCCTCTGTACAGAAGGGGACAGGGCTGTGAAAGAATGACTGAGTGCACATGTTTGAAACAGATTCTAAGGAAGAAGAGGTCTAAATAAAACATGAAGAAGTTAAAAGGCAGCTCGTTGTTTGACTTGTCTTCAGACAGGACATCTGAGCAAGCTTTTGGATCCCTCAAGCTTTTGGCATTTAAAGGACCCCTGACCTTCCCAAAGCAGTCCCAAGACTCCCTTGCACCCATGTGCAGAGAAAACAAAAGACTCTGAACACAGACTGCTCATTGATTTGCATTCCTTTTCCTGGAGCTTGCCAGCTTGTCTTCCCCTTGAGTGGGAAGACAGACAAGGTTTTTATTATTTTCCAGTCATTGCTTGATGCACCTGTTGCAGGGGCCATGGGCAGGCGATGGAGCACAAGCTGAACATCACTGAGCTGCAATGTCCATCAGCAGTGCCAGGCTCTGTGTCTGTTCCCAGTCCCTTTAATGACATTCTCTCACAGCCAACCTTCACGCAGCTCATTTCAGATGTACACCAAACACTGAACACCTACAGCAGAGCTGATGCTGCCCTCACTGAAACCTTCAGCAACCTCAGATTCCACCAGGCATCAAAAACCTGCCATAAGAGTGGCTGCCACTGCAGCTGTGCTGTTCTGACACAGTTCACAAGGGCTGAGTGGGCTCAAAGGCATCTTCCCTTTCCCTACCCTGGGACGGGCAGCAGCCAGATCTCTGCCGAGCATGGTTTAGGTTTAGCTTGAACATTAGTCATCCTATTGGGACTGTCCTTCTCTCTTGGCACTGCAAAGCTCTCTGCCCATGTGCCACCCTGTCCCCAGGCACTGCAGTTGGCACTTCAGAAGTCCCACCTCACCAGCCCCATCCCAGCGCTTCCCTCTGGATCTGCATCACCAGCCAGGCCCCAAGCAGCAGCACCGAGGGGCTGGGATTGGCCTTCTAATGACCACCAGCACTTCAGCAATTCAGGCACCCATTTTCAGATTGCTGCTAATTGCTGCTAATGTGAGGACACTGCAGCCCAACTGGATACACTGCCAGGGCACAGAGGGCAACGCCTCCATTTCACATCCTAAATTTATCTCGCTTTTTAAAGCAAGGTCTGGACCTCCAAGGTTTTGACTTCTTCAGATTCCCTTGTTATGAAGTTATGAGAAAACATTTGTGGTCGGGTGATTTCCTTTTGCCCTAGACAGCTGTCAAGAGCAGCAGAATGGCCCAAGGCAAAATGTGATGTGGGTGTAAGTAGTGTCTTAAGCCAGTAAGTTAAAGCGACGGGTTACAAAGCCTGGGGAAAAAATGAGCCAATAATTGCTGAAAATATTCCTATTCTGCTATGTTTATTTAGTCAAATTCAGTGGCCTCTCTCCAGGCCTTCAGCCTTCTCCATGCCTTGGAAAAAGAACCTTATTAATCATTTTGCTTCTATTGTTTAATTATCCTGAGCATCAGCAGAACAGATCAACGCTTGGCTCCTGCACACAAATCCCAGCCCTCTCAGCCTGCAGCATCCCAGCAGCTCCCACTCCATGGACAGAAGAGGCCAAAGTACTGAAAGTATCTGCTGCCCTTATGTTGTTTGGGGTAAAGAGGGATTAAAAATTACACCCTGCCAGTGCTGCTGAAAGACTCATTTGATGACTAGTCTCTATCAAGAATGGATGAAAACTCTCCACCAAATGTTAAAGGAAAAGGAGGTGGAAAAATGGATTAGCAACTCAGAGACAATCACCACAGATCGTGTTTGTTCTTTTTGGAAAAAAAAATCAGTTTTAATGAACACATGCACATCTCATCTCCAAAAAAATATTGCAAGGGACTGAAGGAAAATCTGTTTGAACAGCCACTACTTTTAGTGGTATTGCAGGGAGGAGAGGGGAGTTGGCTGCCAAACTGAAAAGTTGGGGGGCAACAGGAAAGGAGGGTAGGGTCATTCAGAGTTAATCCAACATTTTTGCCAGCAGCAGTGCCAATGGAAGAGTCCCTGGCTCCGGGCAGAGTCCATCCCTTGCTGTGCACAAACACAAACCCACACTGTGTCAAAGTGGCCATGTTTGGACTGACAGTGGCCATGGTTCAGGGCTGCCCTGGGGGCCTGGGCAGTGCCTACCCATACGAGATGGGGTTTCAGTTTGTTATTATTATTTATAACAAGAGCAGATTTTTTTTTTTATATCTACATCAAGACTCTTAAAGTTCAGCTTTTGCTTCCCCTGCTAAATGTCTGTGCACTGACCTGTCTCTCTTCAGAGGCCTCAGTCTGAGTCTTTCATGAGGCATTCACTGAATAAGGCTGCTTGGTTATCAGGTAATATTTTATACCAAGATTGAATCTTTATTTAATAG
Organism: Vireo altiloquus; assembly: GCA_013396875.1. Lineage (NCBI taxonomy): Eukaryota > Metazoa > Chordata > Aves > Passeriformes > Vireonidae > Vireo > Vireo altiloquus. Next base: position 708,763 of record VZRF01012842.1, on the reverse strand, counting down.
TCAGAGTCTTCTATTGATTCATGCATCCAGCTATGGTGACTAAGAGAGCTGTGATTCATTGACACCTGTTGGGTTTGAGGTTTCTTTTCTTTCTTTACAACCTCTTCCTTCTGCTTCCCCTAAACACACACATTTCATTCTACTTTTTTTTTTTTTTTTTTTAAAATCCAGAGGAATAAAACAAGAAGGCTACTTTTTGGCAGTATGTCTACAATTGTAGTAAAATTAATATCTTAGTACATGTCATACATGTAGCTATTTTGGACTCATCTGCAAATTCCCAAAACCATCCTGTCTACCTTTATTTTTTTTTAATCAGAGAGGATATATGAGGTGAAGTCAAGCATATGGGCTACAAGAAAACAGTGTATGACTCATGACAGCCACTCAAAATTTAGCTATTCCTTGGCCACTTTATACACGTACACATACAATACCCTGCCTAGAAGAGATTCATCTTTACCTTTAGCAGGGGTCTCACCCTTTGATGACCCTTTAGGAGCTGTATATGGCAGGCAATGAAATCCCAGACTTTTCTCCCCCTGGGGAGCCTCCCTGGCCCTTCAAACCAGCTTTGTTGCTCCCACCTTCCCTAATCACCCTCCTGCCCAAGGAGATTATGAGCATCAGGCACGAAGCCATGGCCTCGTTAAATCAAACCTGACTTTTACAGTTGGTGTCAGTGGGGCCAGGGGTTCATTACAGGCCCTATTTCCCAGGCCTGACTAACGACAGACGGCTTCACCTGGGATAAAGCTGGGTGATTCCAGGATTTAATTCATTAGTGGTTCATAATTCCACACTACTGATTGCTTCTGTGGAATTGTAAGACAAATAAAACCTAAATATTTGAAATTCAAGCTCTAAGGCCACTCAGACCAAAATCACTATTTCTTTTCTTTTTTTTTTTTTTCCTTCTTTATCCTTTCCTTCACAATCCACCTTTAAAATCTTTTTCCCTTGGAGCCCATCAAAGCTGCCTCCCCAGGGCTCTCCCCTATTGTGCCTGTCCTCATGCAGTCCCTTTGTAATAGCCAAGCTGTGCAGTTGATGCTCAGGCTGAATTAGAAAGCAGGTCTGTGTCTGATCTGCAAACATACCTCCAGCCTTATTTCCCTTCCCTTAATGTATTCCAGTCTATGCCTGGTAGTTAAAATCTTCAATTCTACCACTCTCTCCTTTTTACATGCCTGTTTTATTTGCACAGTCATTTCACAGTCCAGTTGTTCTTTCTGGTCAGGTGGCCTATAAAATATTTCTATTACCAGTTTACTCTCTGAAACATCTCCAACTGCAGCCCATAATGACACAGCAGCCCCATTCCAGCCTCTCTCAGATCCCCACTTTCAAAGGCAAATAAATCCTTTTCCTTCTCAAATAGCTCTCTCTCCTCTCATTCCTTTCTCTTGCTCCCCAAACAATCTAAACAATCTCCACTCTTTAATGCTAATACCTCTGTTATCTTCTAAGGAAACTGCAGCTCCATCCATACCTATTTCCCAATGGGCAATGTCCTCGTGCACAGCTCAGCTTCTGATATCCTATGATTGTCCTCCTCCTCCTTCCATTCCCTGCGCAAATAAAACCTTTTCCTGACCACATCTGGGACTGACACCTCACCATTCCTGAGCTGAGTGAGCAGAGCTGGTTCTTATTTCTGTCCATCACCCTGCAAGTCTCCCCTTCACCAACTGCTTCCAATTTGTCTGGAAAGGATGATCTGGTTAGAGTCAGGGATTTCTACTTTTTAATACATTTCTTCCACTGTATCCCATAAATATATTTAACTACCTTTCCCACTCCCATTGCATAAGCCACCCTCCTATCTGCATCGTGCTGCTGGCTGGGAAGATGAACCCAGTGCTTGGGGTTGAAACTGTCCTTGAAGTTTTCACTCTGACCTCCCGAAATTCCTCCAGCTGCAACTCCTTAGCAAATGTTTCTGCCTCCTCCTCCTGTGCAAACCCAGTGCAAGGACACTGCAGCACTGACCCTGAGCTGTGCATTGCCCTCCTGTTTGGCCTGCCAGGAGCTCCACATGGGGTGTCCTCAGCAAGGTTTTCTAAAGCGGCCAAATGAGGCACAGAGCTTCCCAAATGGAGCTCAGAATGTCCCTGGAAGCTGGGATGTCCATGTTCTTTTGTCATCACTGATATGCGAAACCATGGGAAACAGCAAATCCCCTCACACTGGGGAAAAAGCGGAGCCAGGAGTGGCTTAGGGCTTGCTCTCATGTGCCAAGGTGTTTTTAAGCATCAAGCCAAAATTTGAGGAAATTTACTCTACACTAAACTTAACTATGTTAAAAAGGAAATTTGGCCTCAAAATTATTTGGTCCTAAGGTGACCGTAAAATGGGATTTAAATGTATTTAAATGATCTCGAGAAGAGCTTGGGAGAGATGCAAAGGGATAGAGCCAGCACAGTTCACAGCACCCAGAAATCCACCCTGCTCCCTGCTCCAACTTCTCGTTTGCCAAAAGGGAAGAGAAAAGCAATTTCCTTCTTTTTCTCTTCTGCAGCCCTGTGACTGGAATCTCCAAATAGCCCCGTGGGGCTCCCTGCAGTCCAGGGAATCAGCTGCATTTGGCACCATAGGAAAGCTCTGTTAATGCAATGGTTGCTACTGACACAGGCACCCACTCCCACACCCACTGCTGTCCTACCACGTCCATCCAACCAAGCAGCCAAATGTCCCCAACGAGCCTGTGATGCTTCCAGAAAGCACAAACCCCGGGTGATGCTTCAGGATCTCCAGGAGCATGGCCCTGCATGTGGGACACCCTTGGCTGGTGCAGCTGTTCTCCAGGGCTGGGACTGGAGGGAGGACTGGAGTTACCAGCCTCAGCCCACTTGTGAGCAATTGGGAACATCCAGAGCACATCTCTTTCTGTAAATCTTGGGAAAACTCCCATTGTGGTTTCCCCATCTGGGGTGTTGACAGTGCTCTTGGGCCTTAGAGCAGTTGGACTTGGTCTTAACTGAGTCATATGGATCCCACTTTTGCCCTTAGTCCATTAGTGTAACATTTAGTCTCTCTCCTCTTGCAACTTCCAGTTGACATTCCTAAAATTCTGGGAATCTGTTTTCCTTGTGAGCCCCAAAAAAAGGCTTAGAAGAAGTTTAGAAGCTTCAGGAGAAGTTGTGTTGGATAAGGACTGATTTGTGCCTCCCACGGGTGCATATCTTGCATTAGGGGTCAAATACAAGACTCAGAGTTAAGAGCTGTTAAGGGTTTGATCTTGACACTGATTTTATATGTGACCAAAACCAATTAATTTTACCTCTTTATCTGCAACTTTTGTCACCTGGAAAATTGACGACTAAAGATAATCCAAACCCACACATTTTCTGATATCGAATTTGCTGACAATCACTCTCCAGTGGAAGGGTGAGTTTATTAGCAGTTACCGTGTCACCCAATAAAGTAAAATTATTAAAATGTGTTTCTTCTCTCCCAAACAGAAGTTTCTGCTGTCATTTACAAGAACAGAGGCAATACACCAGGAGAGGTCATGGAGCTCCAGTGCCCTACAGCGTCCCCACAGCTCTGTGTGACACGAGGAGGTGAACTCAGGCTGTTCCCGGACACAGCATCTCCTTTCCCAGCTGACTGCACAGCCTGTCTCCATTCCAGAGCACTGAACCACAGCTCAGCTGCTGGAAGAAGTCGCCCCAGGACACTGCCAGGAGGAGGTGCAGGGTTGAGCATCTCTGCCCACTCTGTGCCCTGCTCTTTGCCCTTCTCTTGTGCAAGGGGTACAGTTTGCTGAAAAGCACAGCGCGCTCCTGCTGGGCAGTAATTCTGTGCAGGGACCCCAGCATTTATGGAACACATCATACAGACACAGCTTTACTAGGTAAATGACACAGTTAAACAAGGTAAATCAACAATGAGGGAGAGGATGAGAAAATTATATTGACGGTAATGTTTACAAATACTCGTCACCTTCTGACTCAGTGATGAATTGGTAATAGTTTTGCTGGAAGAAAAGATCCCTCTTGCTTTAAAGACAGCTATTTGATGAGACACAAGGGAGACAATTAAACATTTAATTCAGTTTGACCTGCTTTGTCATTACAGCTCTTTGTTTCCCATCTCCTTTTCCTCTGACCTTTAGGATGTGGTACTTGGTGGGNTTTTGACCAGGTCAAATCAAACAGATCCTGTTTCCCAAAGATAACATGGACACAGAATATTAATACAGCCTCCCCCTATTGTGTCCCTGTGCCTCCCTTCCCCCCGTGCCCCCAGCCCACGCCCCACACACCCCCTGCCTCACGCTCATTTGCACAAAAGCACACCGAGTCCCCTCTCAGCAGCCCACCTTGAACAAAACACTCCAGGACTCTCGAAACAGCAGAAGTGCTAATCAAGCAGGGCCCTGTGCTCTGTGCTTCTGCAGTGGTTGCCTGGCATAGAAATGGGCTGTCTGGCCGCAGCTATGAGGTAACGTCTGGCTTTTTTGCCAAGCTGCAGAACTAGTCAGACACTCCCTGGAACAACATTTCTTCAGGAAAAAAAAAAAAAAAAAAGAAAGAAAGAAAAAAAAAGTTAGGCAAGAAATGATCTTCCAGAAACTTCCTTGCATCTTTCTGTGTGCGGGGATTTTTTTTCTTTCTTTTTGGAAAAGTTATATAACCAAATTACTTAGAATGCAATGGGTTTCATCAGCTGATTTTTGGGCAGTAATCTTATGAAACTGATTTCTCACACTTACTAGGCAAACTGGAAATTTGGAAAGGGGAAAGAACACACATGCTCAAAATATATACACACACAGATGTACCCCACTCTTTTTCCTGCAACACTGTCTAGATCCACCAGCTATTTTTGGACGCAACCTGAAATAGAGCAATACAAATTCAAGCAAGGCAGAGCTAACCTGCATCTGCAGCATCTTTTTTGCAGCGCCACTGATTAATCTAATTAACCACTTAGAGGATTTTTTTTCACACTGCAGCAGCAGCAGCAGCCCTTCCATTTCTCACATAAATTCCTTATTTACTGATGTTACATAGTATTCTTGATTCAGTGTATTCTCCTTTTTACAACAGGACTGACAATTTGATTTTTTTTCTCCCTGAAGGACAGCAAATATACAGTTCATTTTTCTGCAGTGAAGGTTGAGAAACAATCTGAACTGAAGAGACACGGCTATTGCTTTGGAGGCTCAAACTAACAACACCTCTTGTATTAAATACTGTATACGTGTATCAGTCAGAAATTTAGACTTGTCCCAAAGTGACACACTTTGAAGAGTTAATTCCTGAGAAGCAGCAGCTTTGGAAAGGTGCAGGGAGGAATATCTTGTCCTCAGGCTAGGAGCAGCCAATGGAGCTGGGTGCCGGTGATGTAATGCCTCAAACCTGGTGCATCATTGGTTCCGCAGATATTAGACTTGATATGATTTTGGAGAGTTTGGCGAGAGGAATTTTTGCAGAGGAGCCTGTAAATTTCCCTGCACCAAGGACATTTCACTTCAATCCTCCAATGTTCCTTAGCTGGGGAGAAGTTTGCTCTAATAGCACTTCTGTCCTGTGGCTTCTTGGTGCTGTTTAGCTGTTCTATATCTGCTATCTGGGAGGCATTTCTCTGAAGTCAGACTGTGCTGGAATTACTTCTCCAGCCTGCCCATGAAATTGAAATGAATTTTTAATAAAAAGCAGTTGTTTTTTCTCTGACTCACCTCTGAACTCTTAATTGTTTCAGGCACCAACTTCCATTCCCCCAGCTTCTATTACCTTCCCGGGGTTTTCATCTGCCCAGTCTTATTTCTTTAGCTGATTGCTGCATGAGGAGATGGCTGATGATGTTTTAAATGAGCCTCACCAGTCTGGGCTTGCTCTGGAGGAATCTGCTCAAACCACCCCAGTGTCAGTGAGCTCAGAGCACGTCAGGCTCCTGCTGCAGGACTCGCTGCAGCTGCAGCCCCCAAAGCTGCCGGACCACTCCAGCAGTTTGTTTGAACTTCAGCCACAATTCAGTCACAGAACCCTCTGAGATTCTCATCCTTTTTTTCTCGTCCTCCCCTAAATGGAATAAAGATTCTCACAAAACCTACGGGGGTGATTAAAGCCTCTGTCAAAGCAGGGAAGAGGAAGCAGGAGCTGCAGGAGACGTTCGGAGGCTGGAGGTGCAGGAACTGGTGATGCTGAGGTCAAGGCAGCAGCGCAGGAAGCCCAATCCAGCCCACAGACCGCTGGAATCTCGGAGCAGTGCAGCTTCCTGGCCTTCCCCTGGGCACCCCGAGGAGCCCTGCCAGTTGCCAGAGGCCAAAGATCACACAAAGTGCTGTGGAGAGCAGAGTTGTTCCAAGATACAAACGACTTAGCACTTCTGAGGTTTGCTTCTTTTCCAAACAAGAATAAGCACCTTAAAATCCTGAAATTCCCCGAAAACTATGGATAATATTTTGGCCAGGTTTTTAAGTCTATTTCAGTAAACCCAAAATATATGTTTTGATGCAGACATTTGAAAATATGTAGGGGAAAAAAAAGTGATTTACTGTGGAGAAAATTAATAGGGAAATAATTAATTCCAGAAATGACTTTTCCTATTGCCTCCCATTTCTGCCTGAAATAAAATAAAACTTTCAATGAAACTGGGTAAGGTTAGTAACTCATTTGAATACACACCTTCCCTAGGCCAAAATACTCCATTTTTCTGCATGTCCTCTCCTTGTGCCATTCAGTCTCAGTTACTTCTACACAGGGATTATCCCTGTATACCACTGTCTTCTGTGTCTGTGTAGCACAGCCTTAGAAACCTCTCAGAGAATGAGATCTAAAACTAACTTAGGGAATCTGTTCCACCACCTAACTCTCCTAATAAGCAGAACGCTTTTCCTAACAGCCATTCTAAATATTTCCTTTTTTTGCTGCAAATTAAGCTGATTTCTTTCTAAACTGGTGTCCCAACTCCAGTGGAGAGGGGAAATAACCATTACCTTCCTTAACCAACCTTCTCCAAAGCACTAGGCTGTTATCATGCCCTTCCTTAATCTTTTGTCCCACACAAAACCAATCCACTTTTTTTTCAATCTTTTCTTCTTACTCACGATATTTAAATTTCAGATAATTCCTGTTGTGCCTTCCTTGGGCTACCTAGTGATCTGTGCTGGCCCTTCAGAATGGTGCCAAGTCTCTTAAATGTTGATCAGATTTTGTCATTGTATGGTAAAGAAGGGAGAGATTTCCTAGTAACCCAGTGAAACGTGAGGAATGAAGAGCACAGTTGAGCACTGTTCCAGTGCATTGCTCACTGTGGCTGGGTGAAGTGCTATCAGGTAATTCCATTGTTCTGCATGCATGGGATTCAGTCTGTCCCTGCTCATCTCGGTCATCCTTCCCAGCTCAAACCTCTGTTTGCATCTGTATCAAGTTGGTAGGAATTTGCTGCCACCAAAGAGCAACGATTTGTGATTACTTTCTTTGCTCTACTGAGCAAAAGGAGGTTTTGTTTTGCTACCTTGATGGAAACAGAGCTGCATCATTTCACTGCTGCCTCAGCACAGGTATAAATGTGAAGCTACTGTACAATCAGACAATTTTGAATCTAAAAATGCCCCCAGAAAGCCCCACTGAGCAATTTGGTTTAACATTGTGTTCATGGACTTCAGCAACGAAGTTGTCCTAGGATGTTGGAATGCAATGGCAGTGAAATCTCCATTCTGTGAGCCGCAGTTACATCTCCAAGCAGCAGCAAAACCTTTTCTCTTCCAGATCTTTCCAGCTCTCAAAGAGACATTTTATGCTGGCTTTGGAAAATCACTGTTGCCACAAAGACTGAGCTGTGCTGGAGCTCCTGCTCTCCCTGCACACTCTCTGCACAGAGAACTCAGGGGTGGCTGTGCACAGTGTTTGCTGGTGGTTTACAGAAATGCATCTCACTTGTGACATCTTCCCAAACCTCTGAAACAACAATGACAGCTCTGTTTGGAGGGGTCTTGTGCTGCTTTGCTGCAGAGAGTCCTCCCATTTACTTCAGGGAGTTTGAGAGGGAGCTTTGGTGTAGCAGATATCTTCTGCAGCACCAGCTGACAAAGCACAGGGAATATACATGGGGAATGGAAGGGAATTGGCAATTTGAAAATATGGCTGCTTCCAAATCCCCTTCCAGTGTGGCACTGGAGGACAACTGATGGGCAACTCAGAATGCCCTCCCAAGGACTTGTTCTTTTGCAGTGTGTTTGGAAAGCCACACAAAGTAACCATGCAGAGCTGCCAGCCTGTTCCCAACCCTCTGCAGCCTTGTCCCAAAGGTGTCTAAGAGCATCTGCAGCTGACTTAGGGTGACACACAAACCCTTCCTGTGGCAGCCCCTGGAGCTGGCCAGCCCCATTCTAAAATCCACTCCTGCACTTCCAGGTGTTGGCAGATCCAATCAGCCCCCAGTGCCCACAATCCCTCCAGGAGAACACCCCAATTTCAGATGTTGAGATGTTTCACTGCCACCATCTTTCTTTACAAATTGCTCGCATTTGAGAATAGAAAAATTCCACTCCACAGGACATAAAGTGTCAATTTAAGTGTTAATTATATTTTCATATCAGAACATAAGCTCCAGTTTGTAAGAACATGGGTGTCCTTAAAATATGTTGTAATAAAAAATTGAAAACAGCTAGTGTTCTTGAATCAATTTTCACATTTATAACTTTAAAGAATAGTTCCCTCTTCTATCTCATTTTGTCAGCTCTGTATGGCTTTGTGCTTGCCTTGTCATTTCATCAAAAATATGTCAGTCTGTAATTTGCAATGTTTCTTTCAATTAAAATCAAAATGCCCCAAAATAACAACAATGAAAATAACAACAACAAACCAGAAGCAAAGTCCCAATGATGTATTAAACTATGTGGGAATAGCAATTTGAAAAAATATATATAATTTATTTTATTAACTATAAAGAAAACTGCAAAGATTCAAACTATAATTCTGAAGATAATATCCTACTGCTATTAATGGCTGCTGGTGGTGGCATATACATTACTTCTAATTTTCACAGCTCATTTGCATCATAAATGAAACACAGAGAATCCTGTGGAAGATACCATAGATAGCACATTTATCATAATATCTGAGGGGTTTCTCTAGAATCACAGAAATTGAACCTTACATATATATGATTTACTTGATTGGACTGTGAAATTTCAAATCCTTCCAAGGTCATTACACTAATGGGAAGCACAAGGTTAAAAGATGCTGACTACAGACTTTGCAGGACCTATCCAATACCTTCTAAGCACTCATTTCTAATTCCTAAAATTACTGACTTCTTATTTTTAAGCTTCTCCAAACTCCTGCAAATCCCAGGAGCCTGTAGCAGTCTTCCAAACCTCTAGCAGCACATTTACTTTCTTCTGAGTTAACTACTAGACCTAATTAAACAACACTGTCTCATCTGAGTGGATGATATTCTTACAGTCTGAATACAAATTAAAATTCCAGTTCTGTTAACATTCAGGTCAGTTAATCAGAATAAACCTCTTTAAAAACTGGAAGACTAAAGTGGTTTCAAAGTCAATCAGGCTCTTAACTCGTTTTTAAGGATGTCTTTTGTAATATTCTCTATTGGTTTCCTTTAAATAATAATAATAATAATAAAATAAAAGAGATCCCAGTTCTCAGATCAGCTTAATGCAATGAAAGAAAAATAGAGAATTTTACATGAAGGGTTGCTAAAGAGCTTTGGTTTCCAAAGGGCAGGCACGCAGTCCTGCATGTTCAAAATTGCACAGACAGTTGCCAAAACAGCATGTGCAAATTAGACATCGTTCACATAATGAACTTGTTAGAAGACTAATTCAAGATTTGCATGTGGAAATCCGAATGTGGAGCTACAATATTCCTGGTGAATGCAGATGTATCTATTAGCCTGTGTATTTTAGCAGATGTTATTTTGAAAACAAGATCCCAGGTCCTCACAGGACAGAAATTAATAACCAGAGACTGCAATTTCGTGGAGGGTTTTTCTCTTACCCAGGACATGATACCAGAGAACCAGAAATGTTGAGTGCTCCTCTCACCCTCATAACAGATTTTCTGCGTGAGCTCAGGGAAATTATATTCCTTTTACCTACCCTTGTTTACCTATCAGTGAAATGGCTTTAATATTCTTTATCTGCCATCGCAGGCGCACTGTCAGACTCAATTAGTGTTTGTAATTCTCTTTAAGCTCTGCAAATGATCGCGTATTTTGGAACAGAATTCAAACTTGAATTGTTTAACTCAACTATTTTCTTACGGCAAATGCAAATCACTTGGCAACATTTTTCTAGTGTTAAAGAGGGGGGAAAGAGTGAGAAGGAAGCAGCCAGAGATCCAGGTATCCTGGAAGGCTCGGAGGTAGGCTGGGTCCCACAGCTGGAGTTGGCACTTTGGTGAGTAAGGAGGCTTTAGATGAGGGTGTGCAGGAGAATTCAGAAAGCAGAACCTGCCCTTTCATCCACCAGGCAAGAAAATGCATTTGGTTTGGTGTGGTTGGGTCATATCCCTCCCACTAATACTTAAAATGGTGCCATGGGTGCTGGAGTTTGGCAATGTAGGGATGACAAATGCAAGGCTCTGCGCAGCATTCCGTTTGCATATTGCTAAAATTCATACACCTCACTGCCCAGGGTTTAGGCCCTGTAATCACTCCTTTGAAAGTGCAATGCTATTTTCAGCTTTATCTTCATTTTATTCTCATCAAAAATAATTGCTGTGATTTAGAGACTGTCTAATGCCCTGCCGTTATCTCCAAATCTCTAGTAGTATGTTGGCATCCAAGAGTGAACCTAAAAGCTGCAGATTTTCAAGTTGCAGCATGTTAATCTCTCTGAGTATGTAGAATGATCTCTCTAATTGAAAAGATTACTGCAGCCAGGTTTTATCTGTATGTTTGCATTTGAAATCCAGTAAATGCTGGGAAAGTGGGGAAAAAACCCACCACAACACCAAAATAACCTCGATGTAAGTATTGGTTTTGAACTCAACAATCACATTGGACTTGGCCTGCCCCAATGTGCTCTCTCCATAAAATCTGAAGCTGAACATTATTCAAATCACCTTGTAGGGAAAGATATTTGCGTTCAGGCAGACTGGAATGTAAGGCCAGTGAATTCTTGATTTTGTCTAAGACATTAGCAAGCATTTTGTTGACTTCATTAAGAACACAACATCACTGCTGGGTGGTTTGTACCTTAACTTGCTGTACTGACACAGGAGATGTAAAGCAAGGTGCTAAGCCTGACTCAACTCTGATGGAAAATTAGCACAGACCTTAATTTCTGACTGAGCAGTCAGCAAGAAAAGCAGGAGGAAAATGTATTTTACAATGAAAACCATAGGATGTATTTTGTGCCCATCACTAATTTATTTATTTATAGGACCTGTTAAGTCAGCTCTCCCAACACTTTTCGTACTCCCCCCTTCCCAGAAGATGTCTCCTGAAGGATATGCAGCAAGTACAGCCTAACCCTTCCTGAGAGAAGCAGCCCAGAGTCTTGCACAAGTACCCAGGCACAAGGCAGCCATTGACAATAACTCCAGAGCACGCTGAGCCTGCTTGGTGGAATACCTGGAGACATCTCTGTGTGTCCCACTGACTTCTGCTTCTCACATCCAGCCAGGGAGGAAACCTTCCCAAGTAATCTCGTATAAGCAGTAAAAGAGAAATGCTGTAATATGGTCTCAGAATGGGGCTACACATCACACATTCATGTGTTTTCACTTACTCTGCTCCTACTCCTGCTTTCAGCTGCTTGGCAATACCCAAGGGTGTGGTTTGCGTGTGAGATTAGACAGGTTGAGAGGCAGGCTTTTATCATTGTTCCTGCAGTGCATATGATTTTTTTTTTATGTGTTCCTACTTGTAATTTTATCACTTGGTTATTATTTCACAGTGGTTTTTATAGCACGTTTTACTACAGGAGTCTTGTGGGTATTGGCGTTAGCAATCGGAGAGCAGGATCCTGCCACTGCAGCCTGCCTGTGATAAACAGGTACGTAGGTGGCCAGTGGAAGTTGGTATTTTCCATCTGTGAAGTCTGCACATGGTGGAGAAATATCAAAAAATGCCTGGATCATTTACTCAGGAGCCACCTGCACGGCTGGTTCATGCATGTCCTGAAGGAGTCTCTAACACCAGCCCAGGCAGAAGGCGAGTGTTGGAAAGAGCTTACAGGCAGGTTAGTTCTATTATCCAAATTGGGTCACTCATTCCTAATTATTTATAACCTCTATCTGCAGTGTATGGCACAGCATGAGGAGTGCTCTGAAACAGGAAACTCCTTGGACATCAAACTTGTGCTCTTTTGTCTCACAAGGAGTCCCTACGCAGAGTCCCCCTGGGGCTCACAGGAGCTGCAGGGTCTCGGGGCGAGTCAGCATTGTGGCTGTGCTCCCTCCTGACCTCCACCAGCCCCAAGAATAACATTGGCAGGCTCCTTGTATAGCTCCCGATAATGAGGGCTCCCTCATTACCAAGTCTAATTATCAGAGAGTGATTGTAGAGGACACAACCTTAACATCCAGGCTTTCCTGACCCTTTTCTTTCCCTGGTTTCTCTGGATGCCTCACCAAGTTGAACTGGCAGCGTGCAGTTAAACATCCTCACTGAGCATTTCCCTTCAGTCCCACACCAGCAGTCAGCTGAAATCAGTTTGATGAACCAGCAGGGCCAGCAGGAGAGGAACACAGCATATTAGTCCTAAAGCTTTACTGGATAAAACGTCCCAGCAAACTCCAGCAAGAAGAATCAGAGTGGGACCCTGCAGTTAGGGGAGGGGAATTAATGGACATTTGCTGGGTTTACTTTAAGGAAATCAATGGACTTGCTGGAGACTGGGTGATGGAACACACAGCTGGTGGAATGGACAGCCAAAGATCACTACTTTTCTTTTAAGCAAATCAATGTGTTAATTGGGATTCTGGTGGGATTCTGAGGCTGCTAATGGAGGTGCGGGCCAGTGGAGGATCATTAGTCTTTATTGTAAGCAGTATAGTTACTTAATTGGGGTGTGACTGCAGTGGTGAAAGAGAGAACAGGAGAAGAATGAAAAGTGATTTTTAAAAGCTGTCACTTTAAACTTTCCCTAATGAAATGAATTTATTTAAAAAGCTAAGGGGAGATATAATTTGTTACTCCTTCAGGTCATTGAACTTGGGGAGATCTTCACTTTGATGACACCATTTTTTATACGGCAGGTTTTTCCAGCTTTCCAACCCATCTTAAGGAGAAATTAAGTCATGCTTGGAAAGTAACTATTTATCAGAGCCTTCTGACGTTGATGGCAAGATGAGCTTAGGTCTTCTCCAGACATCCAGATGGACACAGACACAGCTCCATCCTTTCTTTCAAATTGGAACTTTTTGTTGTTCCACCATTTCATAGGGATGTTAGGGCTGTGCCTCAGGCCTAGATTTCCTGCCTAATTGAGAGATATCTCTTTGTCCCACACTACAGAAACCTTCAGGATAGATTGGGCAGTAAAATCAGGACAGCATATTTGTGCCTCAGTGTGGACCAAAAGAGCTAGACCCAAAGCTTTATGAAACTTTCATACTAATGATAATTTCATGACAACCTTTCTGAAATTCTACTCTGTAAACAGAGAGTTTGTTTGTCCCATTTCTAAAAATCCACCCCAGTTTAAGGACAGAGCAAACTTTAGCTTGTAACTTCTCCCCTGGCTGACAAGAAGCTCTGAGCCTGTCTATGCTCAGGGAGCCACTCAGTGAACTGAACAGCTAAAAGAGGAGCAGGCTCATGCCAGCCCTCAGCCTACCCTCACAATTCCAGCAGCTGGGAGTGGGGAAGAGCTGGTTTAGTGCCACTGAAAGAGAGGAATTTCCCTTGGAGAGCAGGTGGAGGAATGGCTGTTTCTGTAGATGCATTATAGGATTTCTTATGAAGGGGAAGGAGTTATTTGCAAAATTATACGGAGAAATTGTGGAAAAAACATTTTAGGGTAGATTCAAAATTGAATCCCCCCTCTCCATTTTAACCAAATGAAAAGAATCATTTAGGCTGAGTAAAATCTGTCACTTAGTTTCAAGAAAAAAGTGTCATTTCACTTGTAAGCATTTAAAAACTAAACCCAGGTACATTTCTGAAAAGTGTACTGTTTCATGTTAAAATGTTGAAAGGGAACACTTTGACTTGCTTAAATTTTAAGAATGAAACAACTTGTTAAGCTGAACATGACTTCACAAAATGCTTCAGTTGACCCAAATCTGTTTTATTTAGAGTGGGATTTTTTATCAGAATGTATCTCCCAGTGCTTGCAATAAATCCCAGAACTGCCCTATGGAATTAGACACAAGATTTTCTCCAGCCACCTCCCTGATCCCTGCTCAGAGGATCTTTGCTTTATGTTACTGTGCAAACCAACGCTGGACTTCTCATGGATTCCCAATTTTTAGGGCAGCTTTTCTTTTTCCACTGAAGCATGTAATATCCACGTTTACCATGATGTGATTCCCTAATCGTCTTGTTGAATGTTGAAAGGAAAGCCGGCAGACTTTCTGCTGTTGCTAAAAGCCCTCAGGCCAGGCTGGCAGATAACAGCTCTTATTTATTTGTCTAAATAAGCATACAGCATGATGGATAAGCTGTCAAGGAAAAATCAAATCAGTGGGGACATAGCTTCAAGGGAATTACTCACTATCTCTGCCAGTTCTGCTGCACTTCTCTTAAAAAATATAAAAATTAACATAGTTGGTGGTAAGTGCCAGAAATTACATTTCAAGAATAACAGTGATATTTTCTATGGAGCATTTCAGCTGGAAGGGTCCTGAACTACAGCACACAATAATCACACAGATAATTTTAGAGAGTTATTTAGCCCAGAAGTGAAAGCAGAGTATGTGTGTGAAACTGCAAATGACTCCAAGTAGGTGACTGACAGGAGGTGGAAGAAATTTAATTGTTCCATATACTCCATATATGAGGAGTATTATATACTCCTCATATATATTTGTGTGTGTGTGTGTTTTTGAGAAGAAAGTACGGGGGTTCCTGAGAACCTGAAAGCTTTTCACAAACTCATAAAACCAGACACTGTAGGAAATGAACTTGATCCAAAAAAGAAAAGCTACTTTTAGAAATATAGCTCCATGTCTGGCCACAAAGTAATTAAGGTTCTTACAGCTTTCCTGTCCAGATGAGTGGCTGGCACAAAAATAATAATAACTATACAGTAATAACAGCAGTGACTTGTCACTGAAGGGAACAGGCAGCAGTAAACAACTTCCAGTAGAAGGGTCACAGAAAGGAGTGGTGGGAGGGTAAGGGGTAGGAATTGCATGTGCCTCTGAGTGGGTGGGTGTTAGAGGAGATATAAGGGAGCAGAACAGAGACTTCTTGACAAAACAATGCAAAACATCTTGTCTTAGCATTCAATTCATAAAAAGAATACAACTGAGCCATATTCTTTCCACTATTCAGTGTGTGTGTGACATAAGATGCAAATTCCATGTGTGATTCATGGAGTTAAATGTCAGTTTTACAAAAGTCTACGCGAGCCTAGGAGCTGGTGCAGGTCAGAACTCAGCCACTGCAGGGAGGTGACTTTCCTATCTTGTCTCTCAATCTCCAAAGCCAGAACTTGGGGCCTGGCACAGCCCAGGGTCACCAACCTCCTGCAGTTTGTTTAGCACTTTCCATTCTTTCTGGCACGGACGGAAGAAACTTGTCACATTACAGAACCGGATCTGCAAAACTCATCCAGCTCAACTGGAGTTTTCCATGAACACCGATGGGCATTGGACCAAGCCACAGAGGACAAAAAACGGTTCAAATATGAGCAAAACTGCAGAACATCTTTTCCCAAGCATCTGCCAAAATTCTGATGCCTCCGTTCAGTGAGTACGTGTGCCATGACTAAAACTCAGAGAAACTGCAAGTTCAAGTAAGGTGGCACCTCCTGAAATTCCAAAGTGTGAGACTGAAAGTCCCTCAGTATAAACTATTGCTGGGCTGACATTCACCTCAAATTGGGTTGCAGTGCAGTTACACTGTGAGTGAAAACACACGAACGATGCCTGCTGCCCTTGGATGGAGCATTTATCAGAATTTTCATAAATTTTAGATTATTTCTAACTCTGAATTGTTAGAAAATACTCCTTTTTCTCAAGAAAATGTCAATGACAATGGAAATAATTTCTCTTATAGTAATATTTTCTATTCAAATATTAATCTTTAAACACATTCACACATATGTACGTTCATTGATTGAATGTGTATTCTGTCTTCCCCTCATCATATTCTATATTCCAGACCTATCCTGGTGGCACGGGGAACTAGTTTATCAAAATAACCAGTAAACAGCTACATGTTAACAATTATGTTAAGAGGAAATGACAAAGACACAAGCTCCCTGCTTGGGCAGTGTCGCTGCCCTCAAAAGATTCTTTTTAGGCCATTCAGTGCAGAAGCTGATTCTGAATGGGGAGATTCAGAAACCCACAAACATCACAGTCCCAGCCAGGGGCTCACATTCTGCTGTGTGTTTGGATCTCTCTCTGGTTGGAGAACACGGAGAGAGGTTTGGAAGGGTCTCCAAAGTCCGCGAGTCCATCTGCTGCTGCTGTAGGTTAGGACAAAAGGTACATTCAAGCAGCAGCCAGGGCAGTGCTAGGAGGTTTCTGTTTGGAAACCTCAAGTTCATCTGCCTACAATCACCCAGCAAACCTTCAAGGGTCACTTTATCTCAGCCACTGTGAAGGAAACTAATCCAGGTTCAGCTCATGGGCTGCATTAGCAAAGGGCACCCTGAGGAACTCACGCTGCCTGGAGAAGCTGATCCACAGCCTTATTCTCTCTCCTTTTGTTTTTGCTCTTCCAGACCTTGCTTGGTTATGATTCACCCTCACAGGAGGAAATGAAAGTGCAGTAACTGTTGACTTTTCAGCCAGGGAGGCATACAGTTTATGGAGCAAAAATCTCCAGCAGGAACAGAAGTGGGCTGAACTATAAACCGACTTCAGATGGAATAAACGAAGGAACAAAAATATCAGCAGCAAAGAGCAACAGCAAGGTTGAGCTCCAGTTTGGTGTTTGGCCATCAGAGGGTTACAAGTCAAATGAGTGTTTATGTGAGGCTGCACACAGGCACTGCAGTAAAAGTACATCCAGGAAAATACCCTGATGGCAAAACCCAAAATCTCCTTCATTTGTGTTTCAGTTTGAGTCTGGATAATGAGGAAACCCTATCTCAAAAAGTGAAAAAGGAACTAAAACTTACAAAAGGGAGGCCTGCTGCAATCTGTGAAAGACCAGTAGAATATCAGAACGGAAGAGGGCAAACTTTGAATGGGTGCAGTGTTTTACCAGCACCCTGAAATATTTGCATTTCTCCACAGGCTTTTTTCGTTCTGTCAGCTTCAAATGGTGGCTAGAGAATCAAACGCTTCTTACTGTGTATTTCCACTTCCCCAAACTTTTGCCAAGTTCTGACAGAATCGGTAGCTCACTGTGTCCTCTCAGGTGTAAAGGGAGCATGGCACTATCACTGGTTTGAGATGCTGAGGAACAAGAGGGCTGGCAGGGCAGCTCTCTTCACGTGAGGGCTACCAGCTCGAAATGAGCCCAGCAGAGATGAAAGGTGCTTCCTCCACGAGGGCAGTTTGGCATCAAGTGTCCCTCCCTCAGGTACAGTGAGGAAGCTGTCTGTGTGCTAGACAACAAGCAGTCGGGAACCCGAGCAGACAAAACAGCATAGGATGAATCAAACAAAATCACCTGCTGAGCTGAGATCAGCAGCTCTCAAACCTACTGCCTCTGAGTGTTGAGATAAGGGGAAAAAAAACCTCTTGGGTGCCATCGATAGATCTTATATTTTTTAAAAAGGAATGTAATGTACCTATCAAACTGAAAACTGCCCCACAGACCGACTGGGAATATCCTGTAGATGTTTAATGCACCTAAAGCAAGAAGTGATGAGTCCACCTCTAATACTGTCCACTGTCAGCACTGCCATCCAAGTGACATCCACCTTGCGGGGCTGAATCAAGGAATGTCTGCCCACGCTCCTGGACTGCCCCAGGAATCACAACACAGAATCACTCGCTCCTATGCTCGAGAAGCACAACCTTGTGCTCTGTAATGTGTAACCCAACAGCAGCTACAGGCTCCAAACACATCCCATCTCTAGAGCCCACCATGGTCACGACGTTGCCGGTCTTGGATCCTGCAGGCACTGAAGACAGTACCTGCTCCTACAGCTGCTGGGTCTGTGTATAAACCAACCCATTCATCTCTCCCACGAAATTTAGGGGATATTACAGTTCCTCGTGGCACCACAGAGAAGTATGAAATCACTGTTTGCCCTGGCTTAGACACAGAGAACTGAAACACAAGAGGATAAAGCGTCTGGATGACAGTCAGGCGGGAAGTCCCTGGCAGGCCAAGGAACTGAACCCACTTCTTCCACCTCCTCCTCTGCTGCCTGACTTCTGGCTGCCTTCCCCATGCAGGGGGAAACTGTCCCAAACCCACCACAGCTGCCTGGCAGAACTGGGGCTGAGCTCAGGGGACCATTGTTCATTTGGATGCCCCCAAAAGTGAACAAGGCTGAACCTCCCAGTCTCTGCCAAGGCAACAAGAAAACACTGCCTGACTTCAGTCTGCTGCTGGCTAATTACAAATGGGAGAAGTGAAACACACTCCTTTGCCCTTAGCATCTGATTTAGAGAGAGGAAGGTCATTAAAATCATGACTGCAGTAGATCAGCCCTGAGCACAGCAAGAGATCTCTGACATGAAACGAAGCCAGCAGTGCCTGCCCAGGTGGCTCCCTGGTAATGCTGAGCTGGGAGTCCTCTGCAGGCCCAGACAATGCCAGAGGCACATCTTGTCCTGGGGAGTGACAGGGAAGAGAAGGATGAGATTTTTAATACAGTCAGGAGTAGGATTCTGGAAGATGCCTCGAGCAGGAGACAGGTAAGTGATATGGCAGAAGGTGAGAGACTTAGGTGGGTTGAAAACATACTGGGACCTTTAATTTCTCTGAGCATCCCTCCCACCCCCACAGTTTCTTCTCGTTTAAACCTCACTTAATTCCCTGCCTCAGTGGGAGACACCACTCAGTTCCGGAGCACACAGCTCAGAAGCTGCATGAGAAGCTTTGAAATCCTGGGAATAATAGTCTTATACCATCATCTGGAAGATATGGGCAGTTTTCTTTCTTGAGCCAACTCATTTAGAGTAAATAGGACAGTGGGAAAATCATGTAGTTGTAGATATGCAAGTAAATCAGAGAAAGTACCTCTCTATTCAGTTTGTATTTTGGAAGGTGCTCCAATCAAAATTACCACAATGATTGAAGAAATTACAGAAAACCTATGCAAATTCTATGAAAAAATATAGAATTAGTCATGGAAAAAAAAAAAAAAAAAGAAATTTTTTCTGGTCTAACTTAGCCTAAAATTTCAGCTTTGTAGTGGTAAGCTTCAACAAAACTTGTATTTCCATGACATTTTGTTGTAAATTCCAATGGGGAGGGAGGAGAAAATTTAGAACAAAGATTCTCTGTAGTCCCTGCTTTCTGAGAAGAGACATGTAGCCTGAGAATCTCACAGCGAGAGTGACTTAAAGCCAGCCTGGGTGGACACTGTCGGGAATTTCTGTGCCTCCAAAGGGATGCTGCTCCCATGCTCCTTCCAGTTCCTTCCTAGCAAACGGCTTGAAAGGCACTAATCACTGCCAGCAAGTATAGGATAAAAGCCTGGAGCAACAATTTCTCAGAGCTGGGTTCAAAGAGTTAATCACTCCAGCCTGGGCACACTTGCCTGAGCTCTGGTCAGCCAAGGGCCTGGGCTTGGGTGCTCTCCAAGTGGCCAAGAGCCAGCTCCAGCAGGACCTTGCTGAGGTCAGTCCAGTCTGTCTGAGCTCCACCTCGACTGGGAGCTTGTTTCAGGGTCATGAGCTCTTGTCCAGTACGAGAACAGCAGACGAAGAATAGCTCACAGTGCTCTGCAGCAAAGAGCTGGGGGTAGTTCACAGATGGGAAAAAATCAAGACCCGTCCTCCAAAAAATCACCTGAAAATCCTGAGGGGTTCATCTTCAGCAACAACATCCCTCTCCCTCTATGGCACCTATGCCAGAATTAGGGACTGCTGGCAGAATTTTGTCAGCTCAGAAGGGATCTCCAGGCATAAAGAAAGGAGGCATAGCCCACATGCTCACCTGCAAACCAGGAGAGAGAGTGAGAGGATTTTTTTCCAGTGAGGGTAGATTCCTTTTCCTCCAATTTTTCATATATCAGAAGTATTTATGCATAAATTTGAATTTATGGCATTAAAAAAAAGCAAAAAAATCTAAGTATTTCTGCTGAACACACAGCAGCATGCACACATTAAGGAATGGGCCCTAATACAGATGCCTATCCCATCTTTTCTTACAGTTCCCTTAGCTGGGTGACCTTTCCTATGGTCTGTGTTGGAGCAATGACAAGTGGTGAGTTCCACGTAGTGTGAGGAAACCATAATTCGTGGAAGATAAAGTCAGGCTGTGACTGATGCAATGAAATGGGAACAGGAAACATGGGACCCAAAGCTCCCACCACACAGTTCATGTTACGTGCCTTGGTTTGGGAAACTTCTTCAAAGACCAAAAAAAAATTCTCATAGTCCTTGCAGTCTCTCCAAAATATTTCAATTAATCCAAAGCCCATTTTTCTGTCCTCAAAAAAGGAGATTTTTCATTAAATCCCAGATAGGACAATATCCTGACATTAGGAAATCAATGCTGATATTGAATATAGAATGCTATACAACATTATTTTATAGTGAGCAGGGTTCTTGCCTTTATGAAATTTCTGGTTATCTCCTGCTGAATCAGACTGAGAACCTCATGGCTACAATTTGGGTAAGAGACCTGTAACTTTTTTTTTCACATTAAAAACATCCTTGCAGTTGAGTTGCCCAAAAGACAACATCTCTAAAAGCGTTTCCAGGAGATACATGGACACTGAGGTATTCAGCAGTAGCTTTACTTAACTTGAAGTATGATTTTAGAAGTATTTTTTAATACTTATTCGGCAGCAAAGCAAGGGGCTCTGATAAGCACTGTGTCAGAACCACCCCAGCGAAGGCACAGCGTGGGGCCCACGTTGGCATTTAGTTTAGTCTGGGGTTGGACCATCCAAAACCTCTTAAGAGACCATTTCAAGGACACTTTTAAGCAGAGTTTTAATCACAAGTGGGGAAAAAACCCAAAGTATTTGAATTATTTATCCCCACCAGTGTATTTTTAGAGAGAAGAAGTTAAAATAAACTTTATCTGTAGGAAGCCTTAGCCTGATTGAAACCCTCTCCATCCATTTGGAGTCCTGTTAATAAGCCATCCAGACAGAGGGAGCATTCTTCTGGAAAGCCCGTTTGGCACAGCAGCCTGCAGCAAGAGCTGAGCAGGCAAATCCCACGGCAGGGGAGAGACAGCACTTTTTGACCCAAACAATGTCTAGACAGCCTGAAAACAGATAAATTAACAGGCAAGCAGCAGCAGCATCACCCAGCAGCAAAGCAGTGGATATTTGTCACCTCAGTGATGGGTTAAATGAAGACTCAAGGTCCCGGTATAGTCTTTATGAAACACAATGTGCTCCAGCTGTCTCCCTCCCTCCTCCTGAGCTATTTACTGTGTTAACAGCTCCATGCAGAAAGTTCACTGCCATAGGACACATTTCCCATCTTTTACAGACTGCCCTAATGAGGCAGCAGGATCAGAACAAATTAGTGGCAGAATTCCCCCATCCCCTCGCTCACAGTGAAGGAACAAACATCCTTCCCTCCTACACAGCCTGCGGAATCTGAACCCGGAGCAGGACACGGAGATTCAGGGCAGATGAGAGGGGCTTGCTCAGCCTAATGGTGTAACAGTATTTTTAAATGCAGTTCCTGCTCGAGGATGCTGCGTTTGCTTTACAGCCCAGCTCCCCTGTTGGAGAAAGCACATGGTTTGCTATATATAGTGGGGCTTGAAAAATCACTTCCGTTACTAAACGAAGCACAAATAGTTTCAGATGACACTTTTGGTAGAGAAGATCCGTGATTTCATGCACTGTGTTTACTGAATATTATGTGCACACAAATTACCTTAATGAGATGCAAACCTTGTCATCTGCATTTAGTGCACCAGGGAAAAAAAAATCTGGTAGCTGCAATGATAGTATATTTAACATACAGAAAATAAATAGTTTGTTACATCAATGCTGTCAAAATGAAACAAGCCAAACTGTGATTAAAGCAGTTATCATTAAACCAGAGGCTGACTTCCAGAGCTGTTGTGAAAACAGCAAAAGAGCAATTTTCCTAAGTGCATTTCAAGTGATTGAGTAAAAATTGAACTTATGGTAGACTATGTTATAGAATACTACTTAAAGCGTTTGGATGATGATACTTCATAACACAGAAGCCTTCATGCAGTACAGTTTTAATGCTTTTTTGTTGCTGAGCTTGAAAGCATATTAAAGATTGTGAGACTTTGTGAGACTGAGCCCCACCATTCTCAAATATGACAGCAAGGAAGTTTTGTCCCTGTGAGGTTCCTTGTGTGTATAAAGGGATGGAAGGGAGAGAGGCAGAACTTCTTATATCATACAAGATGCATGTCTTGGCTCCTGCCAAGCAATATTCTGTGCATCTTCAGTATGGCAGGAGCTGTAAACATGTTGTATAATCACATAACTGGGCTGTGACCCATTTGTTAGCAGCATAGGAAAAATACATCAAAGTCACAGAGAGTCTCTTCAGACAGGCCTCGACAGATACCCATCTGGTAATAACCCCAGACTGTGAAGGATGGATGATTTATAGAGGTGTTAAGGAACCCTTCTTTTTATGTTTATATAAATCCCTGTTTAAACTTTGTACTGATTAACTATGTAGTGCAAGGAAAATAAAAGGAAAAATAATGCATTTTTTTAGAAAGAGTGGAGAATTGAGGCATGTGTAAGAAGAGACTGTGGCTTTCTTAGGGCCGCATGTAGTGCTGAGCACTCCTGAAGATCACAGAATCCTACAGTGGCCTGGGTTGGAAGGAACCTTAAAAATCATCTTGTTCCACCCCCTGCCATGAGCAGGGACACCTTCCACTATCCCAGCTTTCTCCAAGCCCCATCCAGCCTGGCCTTGGACACTTCCAGGGATGTGGTAGCCACAGCTGCTCTGGGCACCCTGTGCCAGGGCTCCCCGTGCCAGGGCTCCCCACCCTCACAGTGGGTTATTTGGTACAGAATGTGTTTTTATCAGCAAAGAAACCCATTGCATGGTGGAGTATCTCATTTCTGTGCCAGGCACATACAAACACAGGAAAGTAACCCCTCTTAAAAAGTCTGCAATCTCAGCATCTTCTTAGTAGTTTAAACAAGGGTGAATACTGACAGCTGAGTGCATGTAGATATCTTTTCTTGCCATGAGTCCAAACCCACAGCATGGATTTTCTTCATGGCACTATATTCTGTTTATATTAATTGCTTCACTTGGGGCCCTTCCCTTTCCCGAAGTTCTTTTGGATTTGGGGAGGATACATTAGTGTTGGTAGGTATCTTCTGTAGTCTAGACTTGTAAGTTCCTACTCTGTTGTTAAACTGCTCCACTGGAAGGTTTGTAAGTCACACTACTTGTCAAAGTTATGAGGATGCTGAATCATTTTTATTAGGCATCAAAGTCTCCCCCCCACCTTTCATTTCTTTAACTGAAAGCTTCATTAGATTGCAAAATGGCACCTCTGTGCTCAGACAGGGCTGTGGGCAAATCAGGTTCTTTCCTTTGTTAAAACTGATTGATTTATTGCACATATAAAATGAGCAGTAAATGCTCAAGTTCTAAAAAGTTATTTAACAAGTGTCTGAGTGGAATGAAAATAGCTTTCTAAAATAGTGCAAATACTTATCATAAGCATATTAAAGAGACTTTTCATTTTCAGACGTTACCAAATGCCCATAAATTCTCAGATATTCAAGCAGTCAGGCACCTGAGGAAGCTTAGGATAACAATTAATTATGAGACATGCTGCTCAAGCAGCTCTTTGCAACCCTGAGTTCTGCAGCACTTTAGGAAGAAGAAAGGCACCATTCTGCTTATTTAGTAGCAGGAAACAAGAGGCAGAAAAAGGATGATGGTGTGAGATGGAGTGTTTCCTCAAGTCTCCCCCCAGCCAAGTCAGGAAGCACATCCTGGACATCACTAGACCTCCAGATGACTCCAGAAGGACTCTGGAGTCTGTTAGCAGACCCTTATTCAGGCAACTGTCAGGGATCTCACTCATTCAGGATTGTGTTCTCTCATTAAACCACTTGGCACTCGGTGCCTCCATCAGCTCAGTGGGAAGAGAGGGCACTCAACGAGAATCCCATTGCAGATCTGCCCTCTGCAGGTGCTGCCTCTCTGGGCACAAGCTCTGGGAGATCAGTGTCTGCACCTCACCTGGACAGATCCTGGAGCAGGTAGACCTTCCAAAAGGCAGGATGGGTGTGCACTTGGGGCTGAGCCAAGAACTGGAGGGAAGAGAGGGGAAAAGCCATGGAGTCACAGCAGAATGTGCCAAACAGAGACTTGGGGAGAAAAGCAAATATGAAATTGCAGGTGAGCAAACTTAGTTCCTATTTCACATTAGTTTTGCAACTGGTGCCTTGTCCAACTTCATATTACTGTGCTCACAACCAGTTTCTTTTCTAATTTCCACTGTCTACATAATAGGAGAAGAAAAGCAAAACAAAAAGGAAAGTGTGTCAGGGATGAGAAAGGATCGAAGAAAAGAGAAAAATTCAGTTGAGAAAACGTGGCAGAGGACATCTAGGGATTATGCTCTGTGGAAAAAAAAAAAAAGCTAAGAGCAGAGACTTTCATAGCAACTGAAGGAGAAAATAATAAAAAAAAAAAGGCACAACAAAAAACCCTGTCTCCTGTGGTGAAACTTCAGTGAAATGCTATTAAGGATAAATCTTTTATTGTATTGTCCTGCAGGCAGTCTGGTAAAAACTGTATTCTCAGCAGAAATGAACTCTCCCATTATAAAAAAGGAAAAACCGTCTGCTTTCAGGACTGGCTCCATGTAATGGCTGCTGAGATACCCACAAGGGGATATGTGGGAGCTGTAGCAAGAAGAAGTAGGTCCAGATATTCCTGCTGAAATAAGGTCTTCTGACTGAGAAGAGACATCAGATGTGTTTGCCACCAGCTTCCCATGGGCTGGCAAAAGACTGCAGTTCACATAAAGGATCTAGCCCAGGGAGAGCATTTAGAGAGGAAATAACTCCCTTTGCTGTGATTTGTCAGGACCTCTTTTAATTGGGTCTTTGACTGAGAGATAGGGAAAAACACTGGCCAAATTAGTCTTGGTGGAGTTACAGCAAGGAGAGATTTGATCCCCGAGCTGTGGAAGAGAGAGAAAAGGCTTTCTAAAGGAAAGGAAAACACAAAGCTTTTTAAAATGATGGTCCAGAACAGGAAGTCTCCATTCCAAAGAGAGATGATGTAGTGGGCTCCTGATTTAGCCCATCCTCCCCAGCAATGGTACCCAGAATAGCCAGAAACCACCCAGTCACCCCCTCCTAGAAGGCAGCATAAACAGCTCATGGACACAGGCACGGAGGCTCAGACAAACAGCTCATGCAGCCAAAGGCAGAACCACAAAGTCAAAAAATCCCAGAACAAGATCCAGGAGGGGCTCTCTGGAGGCCATTTGGTCCAGTCAGGCTCCAGGCCAGCTCAGAGCTTTGTTCAGCTGAGTTTAGACAAACCTGAAGGGTAGAGATTTCGCTGCCTCTCTGGGAAGCCTGGCTGGGTGCTGCCCCACTCCCAGTGTGTGCCATCCCCATCTTCCAGGTTGCTGGTGAAGATGTTCAACAGCACAGACCCACAACAGGCAACTAGATCAGAAAATCCCTTTTTCCAGCTTGTCAAGTCAGAGTTTTAACCCTCACTGTTCCCACTGAAAAGCACATCTTACTGTCTTGTGGTCAAACACTTTTAATTACTTCATTCTAACTTCAAGCCCTTAAGAATTCATGACAAATATACACCTGTTTGTACCAGTTTATGCCTGTGTCCTATAACAATCCTTATTTTCCCTGAGCAATGTGAATTCCAGGCCTACTGCTGTCAGAAAGTGGCACTTTCAGACTTCAAATAGCCCCTCTTAATCACCCGTTCCAGGTCTTTTAAATACATTCTTCAAATTATAGGTTTTGCACTCTCAGACTTTGAACATGTGAGGAATTTACCTGAATCAGTTTTTATCCATTGCCTCACAGTTCCAAACCTTTCCATTATTTAGGTCAACGTAGCCTCACTCCCTCCTTCCACTTAGATAAAAGATCAATTTTCTCACTGTACTTTTTTTTAACATCTCATACCTGAGATACTTTTGCTGTTGCTATGCTGAGCAAAGAATTGCTTTATCTTTTCAAGGGAATAAAGACCACTTTTAAAATCTTGTGTTCATTTGAAATTGCAGAACTGCTTTGTGTTTGTGTGCATTATTACTGCATTACAGAACAGGCTCAGATCATGACTGCAATCCCCCTGCAGTCGGAAGTGTTCAGTCTCAAGTTTCCACAATTCTGTGAACTTACATATTTCTTTACATAGGACATGGTCCTAAAACCTCCTTTGCTGATTATAAAATGTTATTCTGATTGAATCTTTCCATGTAGGTTTTGGGTTGGGGGGGTTTTGTTTGCGTTTTTTTTTGTGGGTTTTTTTTGTTCGGGTTTTTTTTTTTTTTGCTTTTCTCTCACCTTGGACAATAAAAGTCATTGTTACTTTTATAGCCTGTTTCATTTTTAGGGGTGCAGCAGGGATTGCAAAGCAGGATATTGTGTACACTAGAATTCATAGTTTATCCCAAAGTAGGTTCCCTGCTGGAGCTGGGTTTAAATGTATTTTTCTGTATTCACTATGAATAATTCTGATGCCAGGGGATTCTTGGTACATTTCCGAAGGATAAATCCATGGGAATTGCAGTCACTTGCTTAAAGATGATTGTTCAAAGTGCAAAGCACTGGGAAAAAGGCCTAAAAGTAAAATACAATCAAAATTCTGCTCTAGTTGTAGCCTGCAGAGATTGAGGGGTCCTGGATGTTTTGGAAGCAGAGTTACAATAAAATGAAACCTGTTCCTAACCCAAAATAAACTGGGACTGAGTAACACACAGTGGCAGGCACTGACTGGCAGTAATGTGCTATAATTATATACAATTTCCTACACAGAGAGGGATATTTCCAGGTAATTTCTGACTAGCCTTTAAAAACTATATTTTAGGCATTAAAAAAACCTCAAATTTGATTTTAATGAACTTTAAAACTATGTGACACAGTAAAGGCAAACTAAGTCCCACTTGGCAGAGCCTGTCAGGTGGAATGGAGGAGAACACGTGGCTGCAGAGCAATGGTACTGCTCCCAACCTGAGCCTGGAAGGGAATCTGTTCCTTCAGCCAAAACACGGCAAAAACAAAGCTCCTGCTCCCATGGGCTGTGAGGAGCCACTGATCAGCAGCACCCACGGCATGTCAGCGTTCTGATGCTCCACAAGGATAAAGATGCCACTTAGGCAGAGCCAGCTGCTGCTCCCAGCCCTTTGGAACAGCTGGCTGCACAGCAGACACCGAATTCCCTGCTAAGGAAGAGCCTGTTAAAAGCCTGCAGAGGAGAGACAGCAGCAAGGAATAATGCTGGCTGTGTCTGTGTTAGTGTTTTAGGCTGGGGCAGGAATGTGCTTTCAAAGCAAATCAAAGAGGAGGAAGGAACTGAAACCAAGAAACTTTTTCCAAGCCTCTGCTGGAACAGCTCTGTTCAGTGGATGTGCACAGTGGGGCCTGAGAGGCTGCTCCTATGTTTTCTCACTCTCTCAGCACAGCATTCCAATTCCTAGCACTTGAGTTCTCTCTTCAAGATAGTCTGGAAGAGCCAGGTTAAGTCAAAGGAGCCTTTGACTAAATGCTGGACCAAGACAATTAACATTATTCAACAATTTCCTGAGCATTTGCAGAATGATCTAAGCACACAAAATTAGAGAAGGTTCATCCTCTTAATTGAAGGCTATTTTAGTCCCTTGTAAGCAGCATTTATATTTTTTTGCATGAGGCTTTAGTACCAACCTAGACTTACTAACATGGAAGTATAGAGATGTAAAACTTTGTAGGTGCGTTTTTTAAATCCTGAGAGAATTAAAGACAAACATATTGGTCTAAAAATGAACTGTCTAAAGCCCAGGCACTATCTGATGCTTCAGTGTGGCCTGACAGAACTGCAGATGGCTCAGCTGAATTTTTCATCTGTATGGGGTGCACAGACACTGGAAGTATGTGCAGCACCAAGCACTAAGGGAGCGTTTATTCCAAGCTAGAGCAGTGCTCTAGTTAGTGAAGTTATCAGAATTTTACTGGTCATACAGGTGGGGGAAATTAAGCCCCATGGTGTTGGAATTATGATTGAGAAATCATGGTAAAGTAAATTTCACATCTGAAAGAACTTAAGGCACAGAAACCCAACTGGCAACTTTCCTCTTACTCAAAATGTTCTCAGGAAAAACTTTTAGATGCTTTCAAAGACACATTTGGTTCCTTGATGCTAAAGTGGTGCCAGAGCACACATTACAGTCTTGGATTTACCCATAGCAACTGATGAATTCCCTATTAGGTAAAGAATCTTTTCAGTTCCATCAGAATTAATACATTGAAAAAAATCTGTGTTTAAATGGAGAACACAGGCTCAGATAGGTGGAATATCCTCTGAAAGTTAAGCAAGGGTATTTTTTTTCTTTACTTACAGCTAAGGTGGATTAACAGAGGCATATGGAGAAGATCAAATATACCTTGAAATAATGGATGTATAAATCTGCAGACTAAATCTCTCTTGAGTACTGGACAAGAAAGAATATAAAAATGTGGAGATCATTTACTGAGGGGATATAACACTGCAAAGCCAGAGGGGTTCTAGGATCTTCAATGTTTTATAAGAGGAAGCTTAAAGCTATTTTAATAAACCATTGAGGCCAGTTTTTAAAAAATGTAAATGTACAACTGTGCACACAATCTGCATATGCAGATCACCACAATTGGACAAGCAAATCAGATAATTGCATGCAAATATGCCTACTCACTCCATGCCTGTGTCTACAATGGTAGTAACTGTGCATGCAAATTAGGTACACATTTTGTACACATAAAGGTGCAGCTTAAGTGGCATATGGCGTGGAAATATGGCACCCAGTGTAACAAAAGAGGGAGAAGAAATAGCAGGGGATAGAGTTAGCTGTAAATAATAACATGGAGTGAACACAAACACACACACATGGATCTATAAACACGACATTATCAAAAAGAAAATACATGGGTCTTTTAGTGCTCGAGGAACTGAAATGACATGCGTTGTGTGGAGAAGGCATCTGAGGGAGCTGAAACTGCTTCCCAAGAGCTCCAGTGGCCATTCACAGCACAGTCTAGGATGGCTGTTCTAAGGCTCACCAGCATCTCCCTGGTGTGACCCAATGACCCTCTCCTTGAGGAGGAGATGGAGTTCACTGTCTCTTAGACTGACACAAGCTGAAGACTCAGCTGCAAATGCTGCCAAATGAACATCAAAGGTGGTGGTGGTTTCTTGTGACACATGGACAGATGTATTCAAGGAAAAAGGCTTTGTAACTCTTTTGTCTTTCAAAAGTATTGATTTTGCTTCAACTACCTTCCTTTCTGCTTTGAAGCTAACCCAGTGTACCATCCTGGCCCTTCTGCATTAGGCTCATTTGGATTCAAACTGCACGAGAGTAAGATGACTGGCAGACAGGATGGATGGATGGAGCAGAGGAAAGGATTCTAACCTTAACTCTATCCTTGAACTTAAAACCTATGTTACATTTTTAAACACACTTAGACCTTTAACTTAGTAGTTAGCAGATTAATGAGATGCACAGACTGACATTTTATTTGAAATTTTCCAGGCAGAGAAACACAAAGTGCTCAGCATGAAGAGCAGGCTGAGTTGCGATGACAGCAAGCCTCCTCAATCACTCCAGGCTTCAGCATGCCTAGATATAAAACAATGAGCACAAGTTGGAGAACAGAATAAAAGTGTTGATTAAATTTTGATTTGGTCCCTTTTATGTGTGTGATTGCACATTGGTGGCACACTCACCCTGCCAGAACAGCAAAGGTCACTGTCCACTCGGTGCCTTCAGCAGCGACACTTCAGCTCACGACACCCATGGCTTTGAAGAGCTCTCTGGAGGCTCAACCCAAAAAGGACTTCATGGTTCAGAGACAAGCTGGAGTCACAGGGATCAGCCTGGCCCACAAGCATCTGAAACACATGGCTGCATAGGGCACTTAGACGGAAGGTGGACAGCTGTCCAAAATCTCCTGTCTCCAGCTTTTTCTGTGCTTTTGTTGCCTGGCTTTCCTTTGCACCTCAGAAACCCATGTGATGTTTGTCCTTGCCCACACAGATCTGCAAATCCACTGCTCAGTCCCACCACATAGATTTTTCTGGCCATGCTATTTCCCTCATGAACCCAAACGGCCTGAGGAAGGCTCTAGAAGAGGGATCTTCTGGGGGAAACACACTGAAAACAAGGGAATGGCTTTGAGAACCAGTTGAGCATTTTCCTTTCTCCTACACTAAGATTTTTTCCCCCAAATCTCATCCCTGTTTACCTTTCCTTTATTGTTCAAATAGCCTAATATTCTGACAGCCTGAGGCAGAAACTGTGGAGGTGTTTGTGTCATGTGCACCACTTGGCTCAGTCCATCTTGTGACACACTGGAATGAGCAGCCCTGTCTCCATATGACTAATGTCCCAATTGTTTTATTTCAGAGAAACTCAGAGTTTTAAAGTCTTTAAGTCAGCTCTGGCCCAGGTTCAGAGCACATATTTTTTCCCTCCCAGTTCTGCACAGCCTTACAAGCCACGGTAACAGAAAGTTGGAGCTGCTTCTCACCCACTGAGCCTGGGTGCCCATGCACACATTAAGAGACCATTCACCTTTCAGTACATATCTAGGCTAAACTGATTTCACTTTCAGAAAAGAGGAAAACTTAATGCCTAATGGGTTTTTACTAAACTCCAAGGCAGTTTGGAAGTACATTCTGACATGCAGCATTAAACACTACTGCAGCTGCACTCAGAGGAACGGGCAAATGCGTGCGAGCTCACAGAGCAGAGCTTTTACCTCACCTCAAATTGCTGCCAGAGCCTTTGGGGGCTTATCCCAGCACCCAGTGGAGTTAATGAGAGAATAACCAAAGGATTTAGGAAGACTTGAGTGAATTTGTACTATAAATTTGCTTATGGAAGCAGCTGTGCTGGTACAGATAGATATTCCCAAGCTAGAAAAGGTTAATTTTACACCATATGCCCCCCTCCCCCCCGAAAAAAATGTAGCAAAACTTGGTGAACAAACTGTTTCATTCTGATCCCATTTTGTGCCTCTTAGTGCAATCACAAACTTATGCAAGGCATACTGGGTGACTGATAGCCACGTGGGACTTGGGAATACATCTCAACAAACACGTTGGGCATCTTCGTCACAGATTTGTATGTGTAGGAGCTTTGTCTCAGCTCACAAACTCCACTTATTTCTCCCTATCAAATCTCACAGTCAGGTATCAGTTAGTAAGAATTCCACTTTAAAAAAAATTAAAATAAAATCAGGTAAACCAAAGATTTTATCCAGCTTGCCCATTTCTCCCTCTCCATGCAGTTTCTCACTCCTGCATGTATGTTGTGTTATTTTTCCTCTCTGCTCTTTGAAGTCATACATTCTTTAGAGCAACTATTGTCTCTTTTTGTATTCATCATCTCTAAAATAAGGGTATCCTGGTGTTTGTAGGCATAATCTTAAGGCAAATAAGAATAAAACTCTGTCTTGGAGACCCACAGAGGGACAGCCAGCACAGTGACACACACCTCAATCTGCTTTGCAGTTGTGCAGCCAGCCCAGGAGCCAGCACTGTCACAGCTACCACATGTGACAACAGAGGATGAGTTTTGATTCAGAAGAACCTTATTTTATTTTATTTTTTACAGGCTTTTCCACTCAGCTGGCTTTGATACCATTTACCCTCAGGTACTTCGGAAACAATCTCAAGAGTTGTTAGCAGTTGTATTTGAGGATTCCTAAGGGACAGGGAAGGGCCAGACCTCTGGCAGAAGACCAGCACAGCACCCACCGGAAAGCAGGAGATGAAGAACTGGGAAATTACTGTCTGGCAAATAAATTTCAGCTTCTGCACAGATACCGAAACAAAAGAACGAAACCACTTGTAAACCCACAGAAGATAACAAGAAAATCAGCAAGCACAAACATACAGCTACTGGGAACAGATGATGTCAAACCAAGCTCTATTCTTTCCATGACAGGATTACAGGCTCAGGGATAGAGGAGAAACAACAGTTGTCATGGCTTGTTTTAAGCAAGTCTTTTGACTCTGACTCATGAGACATTCTTATAGGCAAGCTCAGAAATTTGATCTTCAAGTAACTCAGCAGTAGATGCAAGAGGCAAAAACTATGCAACAGAATATTTAATAGGAAATCACTGTCAAATTGGAAGCATGTTTTGAGTGGATATCCTGAAGAGCTGTTTTAGGTCTAGTTCCATTATTTCTGTTAATGTCTCAGAGTGTGGAATAGGAAAATTTGCAGAAGACATTGGAAATACTTAAGCGAGGCTGGACAAAGATCTATCAAGAGTGATGTAAGTAAAGCTGATCTTGCCACAGGGCAGCTGAACCAGGCAACTCCTTTAGACCCTGGTCTTATGCTGTTTGTGCACGTGGGTAAAAATCTTTGGTCCCAAGAGCAAGAGGTGGGAAGTTAGTAGTTAACAACTTGCTTTTTGAATAGGGCAGCCACAGAAACTCTGAAAAATATTGCCAGCTACCCCTTCCCATAGTCCTTGTAACCTTAGAAGATAATTAATAATAGCAGAAGGTTGCACTAAAGCTGAGGACCAGGGGGCAAGGTGATGATCTCAGTGCATTTCCTGCACTGCATTTTTGCCCAGAGCCAGCAGAGGTTGGGGTCAACTAACCTGGATTATGCACCAGTGCCTTTTAATTTTGTCTGAAATGAAATATGGATGTGCCCAGACTCCAGAAGTGCCTGGCGTGTGACACTCAGTTATCATGGGCTTCATAAAGCCTAGGCTAAATCCTCTAAGAGATCAGAGAAGAGTGCCTTGTCATCACAAATCTTGAGCCTGCCAGCACAGAGTGAATGATGAAGTCCTTCAATGCTTTACAGGCAAGTCCCTGTTGCATTCCTTAATTTTCCTTTGCAATAATTAAGGCACAAACAATTGATATAAGAATCTCCATTTGTTTAGAGCATGCGGATTCCCTTCCCCCAAGGCTGGAGAAAGCTCAAACACATTAATACTCCAAAGCTGCTCTTCTCCAAAGGGTGATTGTTCTGCTTGGCTGGGAATGAAAGCCATCTCGGCACGGTGACAGGTAGGGCTATATTAAGGCAGCAGTTGGGGGCCCACAGGAGCTACTTGATTACACATTGGAACAGCTTCATTCTTCAAGGACTGGCATCAGGCCAATTAGTCCTATAGGAAGACTGATGTTTTAACTCAGACACATCCATCTACACTGCAGCTTTATAAACACACTGTTTTCTGGGCAGGTACTGCCTGTGCAGTTCTATTTCTGGTTTTCTAGAAAGGTCAAAGGACATCAGGCATATGTACTGGAAACCTGAAAAGCACATCAGCGAAATTCAGATAAGATCTAAAATTATGCAGTACAGCCTTCACTTGATAACCTACTATAGATTTAAATGCTAGGAGCAAAAGAGTTGCAGTTTTTGTAAGTATCTTTTAAGGTCCTCTTGGCCCAGAAAATCCAGCCAGAAAGAAAGCAACCCCTCAGGAACCTGCAGACACTAAGCAAGGAGAGAAAAAACATACAAACACAGCTACCTCGGAGAAAACCACAGCCCCGAAGGTGCGACCCTGGACACATTCAGACTCACAGTGGAGAGGGAAAGTCACACAGCTGGCTCTGGTGGCAGCTGGTGGTTACAAATACATGTCCCTCACTCCCAGCCCTGTGCCAAGGCCTCTGCCATGGTGCAGGCTTGGGCAGATGATCCAACAGATCCCTCCTTGGGAGTCATGGAGCGGCAGGGAGCGGCTGTGGATGGATGCTGCCACCAAGGGTGCTGTCAGTGCCACCAGGCTGGAACTGCCACTCCTGCTGGTGGCTCTCCAGAGCCCTCAGGTCTCTTGACCATTCCCTTTCACCTTCTCACCCTTTCTGTGACCTGATACAAGACTTGTGCACTGGGAATGAAGGAACCTGAGAGGCATTTTTCCAGTCGTTGACTTGACTCACAGGGTGTGTTCCAGCAAGGAAGCCAAAGAGCACTTCAGGTTCACTGGGAATGGGAGGTGCAGATTCTCAGTAGAACTTTGGCAAGAAAACTGCCTTTGTCAGTCTGCCTCACAGCCAGCAAATGGGAGGAAATAGCCCTGAGATTCCAGATTCTTCCTAACACAGAGTTGTAAATGAGAGCCTCTGTAGCTTCCAACATTATGCAATCAGTTACAGTAGAAAAAAATAAATTAATCATCACCAGTTTTAAGATCTACAGTAAATATAAAGAAGATAATTTTTTAAATACCCTAATTATATTACAAAATGTAGTCTTCTTAATACCAAGCTATAAAAGATGGTTGCAGTTTTAACTGGGCTTCAGTTTTACAAGTATGACTATAAGCTACAAACGTTGCTTCTTTAGAGAAGCACGAAGGCAGTGGTGGGGAAGAGGTTCTTGTTCCTGCAATGCACCAAAGCTGATCTGTAGCCAGGAGAAGGTTTGGACATAATGTATTTATAGCACCAGCACGTAAACCAGGAGTCAGCTCTGCAGGACAACTCTGCTATTCTTCCCTCCAGGGATAAGCTCAACACTCAGATCCTAAGAGGGAAAATACTCCTGAAGTTCACAGCAGGCAGTTTTGAAGGTATCAAACCCAGGTCTGCCACAATGCAGCATCTGGGCCATTGCACCTCTGAGTATCACCCGCTTGAATGAGCAATGCTGAACGAGAAAGGTCCTGCATGCACAGGCACCTAAGGAGGTTTAAAGAGTCCCTAATTTCAAGTAAATCTATCTAAATTTGTTGGCTGGACTTCCTTTATAGTCCATGGGCAATCACGTTTGCAGTGTAATTCATCCAGCGTCTTTTAGTAGCCAGCTGCAAGTCCACATATCACCTCTGAAGTGCCTATTTCTCTCCACTGAGTACAAAAGAAGTTGAAAGAAGAAGTTTCATCCAAGGATGACACATTGTGGACATCTTCCAGTAGGTGAGATGAATGTGGCCAGGCTGTCTAAGAGCAAGGGGAAAACTGCAAAGCTGAAAAACTGATGCAAAGCATTTAGCAGCATCCTATGAGTTTAGTTTTGCACAAAGTCCTCAAAGATCCTGAAGTCACATCTGATTTTTAAGTTACTCAAATTTTCTCCCTCTGTTGGCAGCACTCTGTTAAAAGACTTGCACAACCACAGTGCTTGTTCTCTGGACAAAATTTTTTAAAAATTACTGCCTAAGTGGAGTTCTCTATCATCCCTTTGGTAATTAATTTCCTCATTAAATGTTGACCATGAGTTTACAATAAAAAGTAATTAAGATGGGCCACAAGCTGCAAAGGTTGGACGAGCTTTTGAGCACTCCCTAATTGAAGGCCTTGCTGTGTGCCAAAGGGTAGTTGCAGCATCTTTGCAAAGGTGAGATGGACAACTTCCCATGAAATGACAGCTGTCAGGACAAGAGCCTCGTTAACCTCAGCCCACCCAGGGCTGTCTGTGCTATCCCAGCACTGCCAACCCATTTCCTGCTTGTCACATTTCAAATGGCTCAAGTCCCTTGGTAGTCCCATCTTCTAATTAGTCACTAGTTACACTGGCAGGTATTTTATTCCCACAACTGTGTGAAGAAATGAGGATTAGCTCCTAAATTCTCCAAAAAGGAATGGTTATCACTGTTTATGCTCCTCCTTTTCTACCCACAGGAGTCCCTGTTCCAGTAGCAGGAAGCTCCTGAAAACATTCCTGCATGTTTTTGGTAAAGATACCTTTGTAAGGAGATGTGCCTCAATTCAGGATTGTTTTCACACACATTCCCAGTTATTTTCACTTTGTTTTACAAGACCAGCCTCTTGTTTACTCACCGATGTATCTGAACATGAGAATCCCCTAAGTTCAAAGCTTATCTGCTATTTTTTTTTGCTGATACAAGTATTTCTTCCAGTGTTTACCCAGCTCATGCAAGCCCCTATAATTTTGTCAGTGTTATCTTTTCAAAGGTATTTTGTCTGTTCAAATACCCTCGATGTAAAACAAAAACAAAGCTTGCATGCAGTTTGAGAAGAAGAATGCAAACGGCAGTAAGGCAAGAACAGCCCTGCCAGAACCTTTCCATGAGGGCTCCAGGATAGCTGGGGCTTAATTCTGACACTGCAAGCAGTGGAACCAAAACACTCCAGTGGAAAATATGTGTAAAAATATGTGTAAACTGGTTCTAAACTGCAGTACAATACACCACCTTTGATCTGAGGGCTTAGTTCAGACAGTACAAGACTGACAGATAAAAGAATATTCCTCCTAATATGTAAATGACTGCTGCAAAGGGAAAAGGAATTATCCATCCTCTGATGGGAAGGATTGGAAGACTGGGCTACTACTTAAGTTAGGAAGGAGGGAAAACTTTCTGCTGGGAAGATGGGGAGTTTGTAGAATTTGAGTAATGGGAAAGGGTCAGAGAGACAGTGTTGGAATAGTGTGGACTGTCTTGGGACAGCTGATGGATGATAGTGTGATGTACAAAATATTTTCTAACCACCATCTCTTCAGAAAGTCAGAGTTTGAGATATTCAAAATGTAGAACCAGCATTAATATCCAAAGCAACTCAGAACATACTCTGAACTGCAAGTCTCACGATGTTTCATGGGTTTGCTTTTTTAAAGCCCCAGCTGCCAGATTCTTGCATTGCAAAGCAATCTCATCTTTCATTTAAAAAAGTTATATTTCCACTTCTCAAAGCTGTGGAAAGAAGCCTGAAAAGATGAAGTGCCAGTATCCTTAACAGGTCCAAAGAGAGAAGGCAAATAAAAGTAATTCAAAGTACATTGGTTTAAGCCAAACTCATAATTTCTTTTTCCCAGGCCTGGCTCATGCTTTTTGAGAACTGGCATCTGGAAATGCTGGAAAAACAAAACTTTTAATAAGAAACGGGGGGAGTTACTAAGAAGCTTGAAGAAAGGTGTAAGATTTGTTCACTACAGTAAAAACGTGAGCCTTAAAGAACTGAAGAGAGAGATTTGTTAAAGGCTACAAAAATTCTGGTACTTTCTCACACAACAATCAGCTCCACAGGCCCCAGTGACTGAGCTATGCCTCTCTTTGTTACAGGGTATTGCCTTTAATTGTACATCAGCCTGGTGGCTGCAAAGTGACAAACTCATTT
Organism: Vireo altiloquus; assembly: GCA_013396875.1. Taxonomy (NCBI): domain Eukaryota; kingdom Metazoa; phylum Chordata; class Aves; order Passeriformes; family Vireonidae; genus Vireo; species Vireo altiloquus. The sequence goes on along the minus strand of VZRF01012842.1, from coordinate 671,303 downwards.
TGCTTAGTGGGGAAAGTGAGGGGACTTTTGGGGCTATAGAGAGCCTGATACCTGTTACCAAAACCAACCAGTCAAACAAATACAGATGGAGGACAAACACAGCTTTTGTATTCAGTGTTCATGGCCTGGTTAGCATCTTTGTGGTGAAAGTCGCTATCAGAAAGCCCTTTTTCCTGACTTTAGGAAGTATATTTTTATGATAAAGGAACAATTATGGAATTAATTTGGTTTTTAAACAAGCTTTACTTACAGGAGTTTTTCTTTTTTAATGAGCTTGAATAGCAAAAACATTTCATCCAGCTTCTGTTGATGTACTTAAATATGTCCAAATAAACAGCATATTTTCAAGTTAAGTAAATACCCACATACCAAATCTGGATCCTATTTAAGCCCCAAGAAAAATAATAATATTGTCTATCCACACTGATGAATATGCTATAATGTATTATATATGCTTTGAGACTGCTAGACAAAAAACTACATATGTAACACAATATAACTGAAATTCAGTCAGACATGTTTTCCATTCCTTAGAAACTGAAAATCCACAGCATATCTTCAATTCTCCCACTAGGACAAAAATATTTCTTTATTGCCTCTTGCCCATCCACCAGCTGAAGGGAGCTAACTCCACATGCACACTCTTATCTCCACACAAGCTGTACACTTTGGGGAGCATATGCTGAATAGATTAAATGAGAAAACAAGTAGTTGAAAATATTTTTTCCCTTAAAACATCCCGGGCACTTTTTGATTTAAGATAACTTTGCATTTGAGTAAGGCAGCATAATTAAAGAGATTTATTAATTTTCATGAAAGAAACAGTATTTTGTGATCGATTCCAATTTTACTGTAGGTACAAAACTCAGATGTCCTAAAATTGCAAAATGTCTCATTGATAATACAGAGACAGAGACCACAGATCAAGTGATTCCTTTACCCAAGGTCTTTCTCTGCAGTGGTGGGTATTCATATTCCTAAAATTCCCTGCCTTGCCTTTTCAAATAGACTAGGGAAAGTAAAGGAATGTGTAAAACTAGGAAGGACACTGTTCACATGGCTCATGTGATCACCCTGTGTGTGTGCACAGCTGCCCCAGCACTGTCCCCTTCAGATGTGCTGCTGCATTAGTGCTGAAACACAACAAAATGCAAAACCTTGAAATGCTCAAGAGGCTTTTAAAGAAAATGCTGTGACAATTTGGCCTGCACAAAGTGGTACCGTGTTTGACTACCTGAATTAGATTTAATCTGGCTCCCCCAGCAGTAATAATAATATAATATGCTGTAAAAAGAAGTCTAAAAATCTAAAATTGAATCTGTAATGTTTACTATGAAAGTGGCTTTGTCGGCTGTACATTACAAAATTTTAATATTTTCAGCAGGCAAGCAATACATCTTGTCTAGACACTGGTGAAATTTTCAGACACAAAATTATTTTAAATTCTAAAACAAATAATGCAGACTTCACCCCCCCATCCCTAACAGATTGTGGAATGTCATTTACTTTAAATTTGCAGCCAGACATCACATAGCCAGAGAAATTGCCTGTAAGAAAAATAGGCTGACACTTATCACTGCATTCCAGGGGGACCAGGGGGTGATGTCAGCTCTCTCTGTTTCTCCCAGACAATTGAGCTTCCTACAAATCAATAAAAACAAGGTTTATTGGTATGTTTGCTTTATCACACTTGAGCCACTTTCATTGTCCTAGTGACAAAGTCTTCACAAATTGAATCATTAAGCACAGTAATTGTGTTTCAAATACATTTTAGAGAGGAGGAAGGGAAGGGAGGGTGTAAAAGATTATTTGCTACAGTATTTATGGCTGCGGAATTTAGATTTGTAACAGTTTGCCGTACCTATATTTTATTTTTCAATGTGGAAAAAAGACCAGGGGGAGGGGACAGAGGAAGGACCCCAGTAAGTGGAACAAACAGTCGCACTCAAATCCAGCCCAGCAAAGCTTTTAATATTTCGCTGAGCTAATGTTATATAAGGAATTTCTCAACAGCTCCTCGCGCAAAATGTCAAACTTATTTTAAAATTATTTTTGTAAAAATAGATGGTCTTGGGAAAAAAAAAAAAAATTGCACCCTGGAGTCGGGATCTAAGGACTGTTACCATCCTGGTGGTTAAAATAATTCCTTCCTGGGTGTTGCTCAGTCCCTTACGCAAGCCTGTAAACTCATTTCGCCCCAGCACCCTTTAAATCTTTGTCGCTCTTTGCATATGTGGTTGTGATTTACATGCCACCCACATTTAAAGAGGTATTGACATTTTCAAGGCGGCTATTTTAGCCCCTGGATTTAAAACGGGATCAATCGCACTTTATTTCTTCCCTCAGGAGCCCAGACCTGCGTTTGTCGCACACCCACCTCTATCTCCACAGCCCCAGGGGCGTCTCAAAGCCGCCCATTGGAATATTTAGCATCCCTCCATCAATTCCAGACATGGGTTATGGAACCCTGGCAGGCCCGGGATGGCTGCCTCCCCGCTCTCACAGTGGCTACACAGGCCGAGCTCGGATGGCAGAGCAAGACAGAGGCACATTTCACAGGAGGATCCAGCATTATCCAGCAAAATGGGCTGTGACTGGCGCTCGGGGGCCCCGGGGAGCTCCGTGTCAATGGCATTGTTGGGGCTCAATGGCGCTGACCTGAGCCGGGCAGGGCGAGGTCAGCGCCGGGCCAGGCCCGCGGAGCTCACACAACTTCCACACGCTCCAGGCCTGCCTCGGGAGTGAAGCAGGGATTGCTCTGACAATGGCGCTTGCTCTTTTGTCTCAGACAGCACCCCTCTGGAGCGGGGAGGGGAAGAGGGGACAGGAGAGGCTCTGTTGCTGGAAAAGCCAGGCTTAGCTGCGCCCACGCAGCCACGAGTCTGCCTAAAGAGACACTGCGCAGGTGATGTGGGGAGCACTGTCCTTTCCCCGAGTCAATCAGGGAACACTTCTCCCTCCCATCCCCTCCTTTGATATCGTTGCATTTTTCATACTCAATTAGCCTGAAATGGAACACGATCGTGCTTCCAAGCTGCAGTTTCCTTCAAGCACAGTGGTATCAGACCTTTCCACACGTTATACAAATTACACTTCATCACTGAAAATCAAATCTAGGAGGCAATGACATCCACACAAAAATACTGTAACGATGTACAAGTGCTTCCTACCCTGCACTGGCTCCAAAGACGAATAGAGGAATGTCAGTCAGGAGCTCTCAGTTATTTGGTGCCCTTCACCACATTCCACCGACGCTGCTGCGAGTGAGAGCAAGGCAGTGCTTTAGGGAAACCCAGCAAAGCACACTCAGTGCTAAGCACAGACCTCCAGGTAGAGCATCTGCAGACTCAATCCCATCTTGGCCAGCAGCAGGACTATAGCTGTGTCCTGATGTTTGGCAGGGATTAATTCAGGCTTCCTTCATCTCACACAGAAACAAGTCTTGTATGGGCCTTGTTTTAAAGGGATTTGTTTTAAAGACAGTAAATGGTTAGTGATCCACTTTGATCCTGCCAATTAAGGGTGGACAGGATCAATATACTTGCTTGGCAACTCTTCTCCCTTTCCATTTTTGAGGTAGTTGTTGGGGCAGGAAAAAGATCCTGCTGTGCATAGAGAAAATATTCCCCAGGGGCTCCCTGGCATCACTTCAAGTGTAAGGCAGAGCATCCCCCAGCCCACCCTGCTTCCACTCAAAGCTGCTGCTGCAGCCACCAGCTACAACCTGGTGGTGATCCTGCAGTGACAGAGATTCTGTTGCCCCTGTGCTATTCACAGCAATGCCACCCATGGGCACTAACTATGCTAAAAGTCTCCTTCAAACTTAGAGAGGCAGAATATACATACATTGTTCAAGTGTGTGAAAAAACCCACCTACATCTGGGTCATTTCCTTCCCTCAAACCATGCAAGCCAAACTTGGCTCACAACACACACATGGGCTCAGTGATGGCCACACCTCACGTTTTAAAATGATCCTTGTGCAAACTGGCTCCCTTGGCTGTATTATACACCATTTATCTTGGAGAAGGTCTGCTCCAAAAGGAGAGTCTGGCTTTGGTGAGTCTGTCAGTGACGGCTCTATTTCCCAGTATATATTTACACTACCATCAGACTTGGTGAGTGGGTTTGCTGTCAAACTCGCGAAGCACAAACCTGACAGTTTGGTTTGAAGTTCCCTTCCCCACGCTCGGGTCGCACGAGAACACTGAATAGATGCATTTGCTATAGGTTATAGCAATCCTGACAGTAGTGAATGAATGATTGCTCCTAAAAAGTACAGCTTGTTCTGACATTATCGCTCCGTTGCATTCTAAAAGTGGCTAAACCAGAGACATCCTTCCCCGTCTCTCCCCACTCCGCTGCCATTCAGCATCTCTTCTGGTTCAGCAGTCGGCATTTCCACACTGATGTGAAGGGGCTATGGATTTACACCAGTGGGACACGATGCCCAGTGGTAACATTTACAGCATAACAACCATTTATTTTTCCAGAGAAGTGTTTAGCTTATTGATGAAAGAAAAAGTATTCTATCCTCTTGTGTGTCTAAGTAGTCAACATCCCTAGTGAAATGAATAAAATTCTCATAATCTCTTCCACTGGAGCCTATTTCTGTTATAACTGAAAGCAGGAAATGTTGCTGCAGACTTCCATGGGAGCAGCGTTTGCCTCATGAAGAAGAATTGGTTAAACGTTGCATAATTTAGTAACTCCTGACTTAACAAAACTCCGAGACACGCTCCCCAAGAAAGGCACACTGTTTGTAGCTGGGAACAGCCTGGCTGGATCAGCAGCACTGGCAGCGATGAAAGGCTCTAAAACATAGATATGAAAAATGATTAACTGACTTCATTTGACTATTTGTGCTTAAAATTAGGGCAGGCACTCGAGAACTCTGCTGAATCAGGGCCTTGATTATTGGTACCAGTAATGAATGCAGACATTTGGGAAGGTATGTTTCATTGCTGCCATCATGTTTTATTTTTGGAAATGCTACAGAAAGATATCAAGAAGATATTAAACAAGTAATTAAATTCCTGGTTTGTGTAATGCAGAGCAAATATTTGCTTCAAGTTTTATGGGCATCTTGCAAATCAAAATCATATAGGCAGATGAGCTTTTGTTTAAAAGAGGCACACTGATGGCTCAGCAGAAAATAATAAGAGTTTGTTTTTGGAAGAAAAAAAAAACCCTGACATGAACCACAAATACGTTTCATTAGGTGACACTAATAGGGGTTGTCAGGTGCCTTCAGTAACAGCAAACATTCTCTCATGTCTCAAGTTTGTGTGGAAGTCAAGAGCACAGACTTAGCTCAGATAAGATATTTGATTTGTGTTTGCTCAGGAAAATGCTCTGACAGCTTAGCTAAAAGGAATTTGTATCAAATTGGAGTAAAACTTGGACTAGATAACAGCCAAGAGAATACCGGGGCTGGGCTGGACCCAGCATTAGACAATGGAAACAAACTGGTGAACAAGTTACTGGGGAATAGTTACTGGAGCACATTCTTTCTTTCTTTCTCACATGGACCTTGCAGAAACTGAAATTCAAAATGCCAAAACCGCCTGGTTTGGACACAGTAAAAAAAATTCTGTACTTTTTGGAGAGTACAATCCTATAATTTCCTTTCCTTCTCTTTTATTCTTATTAACATTTCCTTACTCCTCTAAAATCTGCCTTGAGTTTGACCTAGTCAGAAATCAAAGGAATACAAAACAGTTATCACAGCTTTCAAAGCTATTTGCATGTTTAGGGGAGGGAGGAAGGACAAATACTTGGGTGCTGGAAGGACTAGGATTTGAAGCTTTATCACTTTACCCTCCTCTCTCAGCTGAGCTCCCTGTCCATAATACAACTCCATGGTGAGGCCTTTCTGGCAGGAGAAGGGAGGGCAGCCTGTGATGGTGCTGTCTGGGTTTCCAGGTGTGTGGTAATCCAGCCACAGAGAATTCTAGATGCACAATTTGAGAGCTTTCCAATCCCCATTAGGCACTGTAGGCATTCCTGGATTTAAATATTTTCACATTTTAGACAAAACATTTCATTTAGGTTGATCTGCTCCTATATCCATTAACCCCATAACATTTTAAAAATTAAGGTAATTACTGCAAAAATTGCCCAAGATAGAATTTTTTTTACTTGCTGTATTGCAGCCTATGTCCACATTAGATTTTCACCTCTCTGCTGATATCCCCAAAGCAGAAACTTAGGTTGGTATATTTAACATACAGTTATGTGCACAAGAAAGGTCCCATGAGCATCAAATTCTTTTCCTCAGATAAATTAACCCTGTGGTGGAGTACAACACATCCCCCCTTTGCCTCTGAATTCAGCACTACAGATAAGAAAGAGAAAAGGTGAGAGCAGCAAATACCAATGAAAACAAGAAAATAAAACATAATAATGTATTTTCTGCTGTTTTCTTCTTGGGGAGGGTTGAAATGATGAAGCAAGATGTGGATTTATAGCTGAAGCATCATCCTTCACCTGGCTGCATGGGCTGCTCTGCCACCACTGCATTTGAAATCCACCCTGCTGCAGATTTCCTCTCACACATCACAGCACCACGGAGTAACAAATCTGGCCATTAAACATCCTCCCACCAGCACAGGAAGTGCTCTGCTGTCCCCATGGAGTAGGTAAGACAGACTCTCTGCCATAATGTCTTTTAGCATATGGTCAATGGACAGAATTTGGGAGAGTTCCAAAGAAATTTGTACTTCCCTGGCTTCTGCCATTTGTAACACCAGAGTACTGTGCCCTGGGGGTAAATAATCAGCCCCATTTTCCTAATGAGGAAATTCATCCAAGGTCATATGCTAAGTCAGTGGCACTGCAAGCCATGAAATTCAGGTCATGGGCAGGAATTACCTCTGCTGTCTCTGCAGCTTAATTGCATTTTAGAAACTACATTTATTTGGTATAATACACCAGCACCTTTTGGAACAAGACAGAACAAGAACAGCAGCCAAAAAGAGGCAGAAATACGTCAAAGAAATGTGGTAAACAGTAGTAACTAATAGGAACTATAATAAGCCTCAGGAATTAGTAGCTAAGAATATTTCTGGAAAAGAGTATTATGGCAAAATATTACTGATCAAAGCCTGTAGACACTAATCCTGCCAGTGCTTTCTTCTATGTAGAATCATCTTAGAGGAGTCTCAGCAAATTCAGTTCAGTCCCAAATTATAAGGTTATAAATAGTCTTCCAAAACTCTTTCTAAACTAGTCTAACTAGACCAGTTCCAAATGTGAAGCTACCAGAGGGGTAAGCAGTCCTGAGTCAAGACAAGAATTTGTTTTGTGTTAAACCAGCCATTCCTTCTTCCCCTTTGGACTTTCTTTTCACTTGTCACTGATGCTAAAACTTTATTGTGAATGTTACCTTTTTAGTCTTAAATTATACAGAGCTTTTCCACTGTCTTTTCATGTATGGGTACCCAAATTCTGTTTTCTCAGTACTCACTTTGCAAAAGCATCTAAGACCAAGAATGAAATGTATTAAAAATCCAGGAGCAAACTCACAGAAATGAGGTGGGAAATGGCACTATCAGTATCAGCAAATCTAGTGCACTCAAAAAAGCTTTTTTGAGTGCAAGCTTTTTAAAGGAGATATCTGGGTGGGTGTTTACTCTCCAAATAAATGGCATTATCATTTGAACTATGTCAGAAAATCAATTAAATATATACTAGATGAATGATGCCTAAGTGAGTCATTGAAAAATTTTGAAAAGCAAGTCCTGAAAGTTCTTTACCCTCCCAGATCAGGCATATTCAATATCAGAGCTACTCACTAGTTTAAATGCATTTTGCTGCTCTCACAGAATCTACTTACCTTGCAGAATGCAATTTAGCTGAAAGTTTGTCTGGGAGTTGATTTTATTTTCTAGAATTACTATTTTTGTATCCTAATGGGGAAACACCCCTCCTCAGCCAAAAAAAGAACCCAGCAACCCACATTTTTTGTGTCTAGCTCCAAGTAGGCCACGCTTCTGAGCTTCCCACCACGTCCTGGCTCTGGTGCCTGGAATGATCCTTTAGGCTGCAGGTACAGCTACTTTTAGCTCCTGACCCCTCTGTACTCAGAGTCTTGGTTTATAAATACACCCATTCTTCTCTTTCCCGCTGGCCTTATTGATTTCCCTTTACTGTGAAATACTGAGGTTATTTTCAAACCTGTCTTACACCCAAACACTTAACTTTTCCCACTTGCACTGCACCGTGACAGACCTGCAAGTGTGAGATACGAATTAAAAATCAAACCTGAAAGATGGACTGCACTAAAAAACAAAGAGAAAAGCAAAGCTCTCATTATACAACATTTTTCCTGAAGAAAAGTTTTAGAGTAGGATGCATGTTAAGTTCATTTTCCAGCTCTTCCTCTGTCTTGCTGGTGACAACAGATTTAGGTCGACAAATACTACCTGTTTGCTAAGTTTGTTAAGAAGTTTGTTAGAAGCAGCACCCACAACCAGAATAGTTTGATAGGCATAACTTTTTGTTTGTAACTGGAAAGGGAAGGGATGAGAGGCAAACCAGAGGAATAAAACCAGGCATCAGATGCTTGAACCTGGAGGTTCAGCTCACGGTAACACCCTGTCCAACTGTAAAACTGGTTTTAAACAGAATTAAATCCTGCTCAGTCCAAAATGAAGATGAGACAAAACCATGAAAGCCCAATTCATGTACCCAACTCAAAATTTTCTGTGTTCCTATGTGGATTTGATAAATTCCAAGCTTCCCTGAAAGTGATTACACTACCAAGTGCAATCAGGTTTAACTGATGTCCTTATGCTGCTCTTTGAGGGATTTTGAAAGTGACCTTTTTTTCAGGAAAGAACACTTGCCAGGCTTTTAGGATCCATGTGCACTTGGAAAATTGTTATCACAGTTGCAAAAATGTCATTGTTCTTGAAATAACAGGTATATTCCATGGAATTTCTCCTTGGTACTATAGATCACTGCTGCAGGAGGCCTCGAAGCTGAAATGCCATTGCTAGCTTTATTGCCTGTTTTAAGTAGAATTTCACAGAACTCTCTGTTCTGGATATATCCCACCTGCTGGTGTATTTTTGTTCCTAATGATGGGAAGACTTGCAGCACATTAACCTTCCAGAGGAAAAGTATTTCATCTTCCTCTCCCACATCAGCAACAAGACTCGTGCCTTACACAATTTCTTTATCAAAAAGAAGTAAAAACAGTGGTATGGACTTTAAAAGGTGGAATAATTGCAATAGAGGCACAATTGTTACCATCACGAGACATTCGTAGCAATAAACGTCACTTAAACAGGGAATGGTAATGGATTAATTGTGATTAAAGTTGTTCCATTCCTTGGAATACTACAATATTGCACAGATTCCTCATCCACCTGCATTAAAACTGTGCTCAAACCCCTGTTCCCAGCTCACAGGCTGCCACAGTCCTGCCCAGCAGTGGGATTTAGCCCTGGACATGAGGTGAACAGCTCAGATCTGCTCCCCAGGACACTCTGATCCTGCAGCAGGATCCTCCCTCTGCAGGGGCTGTGTGCTCCGAGCCTGCTCCTGGCTGTGGGCTGGAATGCCATGACTTCATCCCTGAGCAGAGGATACTGCAGCATCCTCAGAGCAAACTGCAGAGCCCATTCAGCATCTTTATTAAATGCAGCCGTTTATTTCACTTATTTTCAGGGTTGCCAGTTGCTTTTTTTCTTTTCAGTTGTCATGTTTGTCTGCAATTCTTTAGTGTGCTTGCAGAAAGAGACTGGAAGCTTGGACTGCTGGGCTCTCCCTGCTGTGCCTCTGTCTGGCTGGCTATTTATAGCCTTTCTCTCACTAAATTGCAGAAGTGTTGAGAGTTTTGCAACTACATTTTGGGGACAGAATCCTGAAATGTTTACTGACAGACAAAATTTGAGTGAGTTAGAGATATTTTTTTGTCTCAACAGGAATATATTTGAAAATATTTTTTTTTAAAGCCTACAATTACTTTTATCAAGTTTTGTGGTGCCTTTCATTCTATTAAGTAGCAAATTTTCAGAGAAAAAAACTTGCTGTTTTCCTGCTTGGTAAGAACAGTCACTAAACCCATGTCTACCAGTCCAGGGGACATAACCCACAGGGTTTGCAACTACTTTCCATACTGCTGTGTAAGGAGAAAACTTAAATATAAGAGAAACTGAGGACACTCTGCAGTTAAAACTCTCTAATTCTGCACCATCCCCACCACACCTCCCATTGTAACTGCTGTATCCATAATCAGAGAGTTTATTTTCCTTAGCTCCACTTTGATATTATTCAAATCTAAAGAAATCTGAAGTTTTAAATAACAGGGAGGACAAATTGTGCTTTCAGAGAAAGGGAGTTGGGACTCCTGCTTGAACAGATGTTAAGAATGTTTCTGAGTGTGCTAGACTCATTTACGAGTCTCTTTCACACATTTGAATCTTGGGGACATCAGCAGTTTGTTCAATATTTTCAGCCTCCATCCTAAATGCCACACTGGGAAATGAGAGGAGGGAAAAAAAAAAAAGAGAGAGAGAGAGAAAAAGAAAAAAAAAAGGAAAAAACCACACACACACACACAGAGAGCTAATCTTCCATCAGTGTGACAAACTGCAAGCAAGAATCACGGCAAAATAGTCAAGGCAGACAGTTGGTAAGATAGAATCAGGCTGGAAAAATAGTGCAAGATGATTTTAACAGACAGATGAAAGCAGTCACCTTCTGGACTGTGCTCCTGGGGCGAGTTTGCAAACATAAGGTTCTCCCTTCCGAGGGAGGATGGAAGTGTCACTGGCTCAGCACTGCTGAGACTGTCTGTGGTCTCTGCAGACATGACGTAAAGAGCAGCCTGAGCAGCACCTCGAGCTCTGATTCTCCTTTCTCCCAGCAGATTTCAGTCACCTTTAGCAATGCTCAGGCTTCCTGGGCTGGAGGTACAGCAGGAAGAGAAAACATCCTTTTATACCACGTTAATGGAGGGCACAGAAGCATGGGGGCTCAGTTGTGTTCACAACAGTGATGCAAAAAAATAATTAATGACAGGGCACCAGTTTTGAATCAAAAGAATGATCAACTTTGGCAGATGATAAAACTCAGCCACTTGAGTCTCTCCAAAGCCCACTGAGAGGCACAACTCTAGGAATGGACTAGCCAAGAAATAAAAAGGTTTTCCCCTTTTTAAAAATACCAAAAGGAAGGAAGAGAGGTCTCTATGGAGGCTACAGTTTTGCAAGACTTAGTTTCTTTCCTGTTCAGCTTTTCTTCTGTCCTTTATTGATGCAAGTAGTTAGACATGTAGAAGGTTTAATACTAGCAGTTATTATGGAATTCCTCATCAGACTACTATAGATCCCAAAAGAGTAGCTTTACTTTGTTGTTTCCACTGAGCAGACCACAAGCCATCAGCACTATCACTCTCTCTTTATGCTTTGCAGGGTTCTGTGCCTCAGCAGAAAGAACAGTTCTCTGAGATTCAGAATGCCCAGGTACCATTCTTGGTCCGAGGCAGCTACAGACCTTTTGAAAACATCACTTCCCTCATCCTTGCTTTGTTTTCTTTCTCATATTTGGTGGATTTTGTTTCTAGAACAAAGTTCTCTGGGGCAGGTATTTCTCCACCCATGTTCCTCCTAGAAATGAGAGTTTAACTTTGCTTTTGTACTGAGCTAATGAAGAATCAGCTTTGTCAAGCATCCTTCTTTCCTCTCCTTCTGTTATAAAGTCTTCTAGTTGACACTAGAACACTAATAAATTCTCCTGCCACTGCTAATTTCAGAAGGCTGAAGCTGGTGCACACAAGGGACACTATCAGATAATTTGCCCTCCCTCCTACATTGACAAAATATAACACCAGTTTTATTTGTGTGTGATTTCCTGTTTTCAGCTGGAAGCATTTCACCAAATTTAAAACACACACCAGAAGAACTTCAGCAAATATTTTTGTTTGGGTAGAAGGTTTCTTGTCCCTGGTGATTTTCCACCCTACTTTGAGGGCCAGCCTTTGAGCAGTATATTATCAGTGACAAGGCACAGTGGTTGTGGATAATGGGGCCAATTTTGCTCTCAGGCAACCCCAGTGACTTCATTGTCTGGTCTATCTGATGAGAGGGTAGAGGCTGGTAGAATGACTCATCAAGAAAAAAAAAGAAATGGGAAAAAAGCAAAGGCAGCCAAGTAAAGACACAAGGCTGTTTCCTAAGGATAATTTAAATAGCAAGAGAGCTTCAAAATGCAGCAAGAAGCCAGAAATCTCTGCAGAATGGGGCTCAACAAAGAGCTGTGATCCACAGTGTGGAGCCGAGGGGTTATTTAACTTTGGCTTTTTTGTTTGTTTGTTTTGGTGGCGGGGGGGTGGTGCATCTCTTTTTGGCTTTTCTTTCAATAAAGGCAGTCTCTTCTTTCTTGTTCCCAAAGAGGCAGTTTCTCCTCTTTTCTCTGAGCACCCAGGCCAAGAAAAGGGAGTTGCATTTAACTCCCTTTCTGTGCATGTGAACCCGGGGCAATAGCAACTCTTCACAGTCACTGCCTTTGTTTGGTACAAGCTTTTAAACAGCTTCTTGGTGACCAGCAGGAGAGGGGAGATTCTGCCCCTCTGCCCCCTCAGGTGAGACCCCACCTGCAGAGCCACCCCAGCCCTGCTGGAGCTGCTGGAGCCAGGCCAGAGGAGGCACCAGGATGAGCAGAGGGATGGAGCAGCTCTGCTGGGAGGAGCGCCTGGGAGAGCTGGGGGTGTTCAGCCTGGAGAAGGGAAGATTTGGGGTGACCTCACGGTGGCCTTGCAGTACCTGAAGGAGCTGCAGGAAAGATGGGGAGACAATTTCCAAGGGCTTGGGGCAACAAGACAATGGGGAATAGCTTCAAACTGAAAGTGAGGAGGTTTAGGTTAGATATTAGGGAGAAATTGCTCCCTGTGAGGGTGCTGAGGCTCTGGCACAGGGTGCCCCGAGCAGCTGTGGCTGCCCCATCCCTGGAAGTGCTCAAGGCCAGGCTGGACAGGGCATGGAGCAGCGTGGGACAGTGGAAGGTGTCCCTGCCCAGGACAAGATGAGCTTCAAGGTCCTTTTCAACCCAAACCATTCCTTGATTCTATACAACTAGTCTATCCTATTATTACTTCATTCTCAGAAAACAGAAGGCCCCAAACAAGGTCAGGATCCCTCCTGCAATGCACTCTGCAAACCCCTGCTAGGAGAGAGCCCCAGTTCTTAAAGCATTTAAATAGATACATCAATGAAAGAGAGAGGAATAAATATGGCTCACAGCCAAATTAGCTGAGCAAGATATTTAAATTCCCAGTGCTCTGAGTCTCCTGCCCAGTGCACTTGGTTCCAACAACCTCCTGCAGAGGTACGTGGAAACCCGGTGGGAGAAGCAGCCCAGGATAAACTATTCTGCCTGTCTCTAAAAACATTTTAAAATGTCTTTAGCCAGAACTGTCTGGTCACTAGAATCAGCAAAAAACTTAGGGAGAAAACTGCAATATTTTTCCCCTGAGACTGGGAAAAATTCTGCAAGTCTTACGTTTTCTCAGCTCATCCCACTGCATCTATTTACTCAACTCAGGAAGATTTGAAGGAACATGAGTAAAGGACTGGAAAATTACACTGAAAAAGAATCAGAGCAATTAAGCGTCAGGGGAGCCAACACCACAAGAAACAACAACAAAAAAGAAAAAATACTTGTGGGTACTTAGACTGATTCTAATTAATGTTTCAGTTTCTGAAAAACATTCCCAAGCTAAAAGTTTGTAATGTTACCTCCAGCCCACTTAAAATGTTTACAGTACCTTTATAAAATCCTGAAAATCAAGATTTTTAATGGGATTAGGAGACAGAACAGAGACAACACTGCTGAAAGATCAACTACAGAACATTCATAGTCTCAAAGTATCTGAGGAGTCATGCTCTAATGTACGAGATGCTTGAGAACACACTTCTGGTATTCTGCAGTTATTTAGATAATGTTCTGATTGTGGCTTGAAGTCAGTAATAACAAGCCATATGTTCACTTTTTCTGAAAAATTATTCTTTATTAATTCTATCAATAGTTACCCCGTGAATTTCAAGGCAAAAAGCATATAATTTGTGCCTACGGCATTTGAATAAATTCCAGTTTACTTTAAAGGTCAGATAATACTATAAGGCCTCTTCAGAAGATTTCTTACTATAAATCTATTGGATACATCTCCAAACTTTATTCCATTTATTATTTTATGCACCAGTAATAGATACATAAATCTGCCTTGATTCAGCTTGAACAGAGATTTGCCTCTACAGAATCTTTCTCAAAAAGGAGAGAAGCCCTCAGCTCCTGCCAACTCCAACCTTATCCATCGGTTTTAGATGGAATATCTCAATTAATGAAGCTGGAAGTCCAGCTGCCCATTACCTTGGTTTTCATATGCAGATAAAATCATCCAAAAAGATGAAGAGAATCTCGAAAAGATGAAGAGAATCTATCCCAACATCTGAGAACCCAAGCACCTGGGTCGGGTTTGGCCATACTGCCAGCTTGGGGACATAAAATCATGGTAGCCCATGCAGGGGATTTTTCTACATTTCCAACCAATTTATGTTGAGAGAGGACCAGGTTAAGTGGTTTTATCTCATATTTTATCTCATCCTCAAACCAGAATTCTACTACAGATAAGTAGATTCAGTTTGAAACTCAGTTGTTTCATTTAGAACAAAACCAAACAACAACAAAAAAAACCCCAAATAAAAATGCAGCACTTGGTGATAATCTCTCTCTAATCATCAAGGACACTGTTTGAAAAATCTTCCATACCCAAGGTAATGATCCATGTAGGACAGAAACCCCAATGTTCTCAGCACTGTAAAAGACAATGCTTAACAAATAATAATAGTTATTACTAAGTCTTATGCACCACTGCACTTTCTAATACTGCCTTGAAGTGAAAAGGACACGATGATGTGATAAGAAAAGCTGTTCCCAGGCTATTTCCCTCTCTAATGGAATCCCCAAAATCCAGAAATATCAGACAAAACCTTGTTTGGGGATGTTTCCTATTTGTTTCTCACTAAATTAATATAAAATTGGTTTCAGAGTCGTAACCCCTCACATTAATCTGACTCACAGAGTACACCGTGTGCCAAGTGGGATTGTCACACTGGAGATTCCCCTTCATTCCAAATCCCCAAGGACAAGGGTAGTGAGGCAACATGGGGAAACCACAGCTTTGCTCTTTATTGTGGCAGCCAGGTAGCAGCACATAAGAATTCATTATTTACAGGACAGCAAAGAGATTTTATTCAGTGGGAGAATGAAAATCCTCCCAAAGCATTCAGGATGCAGGAAAACCAAGTGCATCTGTTCTAGCAGCACAGACATTTGGTTATTGAACTATTGGGTGCCTTTGAACAGAAAACAGACTGGGGGAGTGCTGCAAAATCTGAATCAGCTCCACGTGAGAGCAGCAGGTACAGCCAGTGCTGGGTCTCCAACAGGGAGCATCTCTGGTCCTGGGGAGGAGCAGGGAATGCTCTGTGGCTGCTCCAGACTCTGCTGTTCCGCACACGGACACACAGACAGGGCCAGACAGGCAGCAGAGGGGCAGCGATTGCAGGGATGGCAGTGACACGGTGCAGTCACAGCGACAGGACATGTCACCCACGAGTGCCGGTGCCAGTGTCAGTGTCAGTGCCAGTGCCAGTGACAATGCCAGTGCCAGTGCCAGTGCCAGTGCCAGTGACAGTGACAACGCCAGTGACAGTGACAGTGACAGTGACAGTGACAGTACCGAGGGCCAAGCGTGGGCACTGGGGATGGGAATCCAAGGAGCCACGCGCTTGGCAGCACACAGGAGCAGGGTGCAGATTAGCTCCAAGGTCAAATAAACATCATAAAACATTGCCTAAGCTGTCAATTAAAGAACAAACAAGCTCATCATAATTATACGAGATAATTGTTATCTGCTGGGTGTTAATTAGATACATTTTATCAGAGCTGTTGTCACTGAATGGAGAGTAAAACTGGTCAAAGTTATTATTTTAATTGAAATTATTTCATAACTAGTTTTGTTCTTCCTTTAGATGAGACTTACATCTTGTTTTCCCCGGGTATTGTTTCTTAACTGTACTCCTAAGAAGCTTTAAATTTTCAAATTAAAATTATGTTACTGTGTAACTAAGCTTAGCAAAGAAAAGCATGTGCAAAGAAAGATATAAAAATAAAAATTCTAAGTAGTATTTTCACTTTAAAATGGAAATAAAAATAACTTTTCCCTATACAGCTTCAAAAAATACAATGTCCCATTTAATTAATTCTAATTTAAATGGAAATCGCAACACACTCCAAATGATAAATAAGGACTGAAATGCCTGAGAGATCAGCATGCAGGTACTGAGCATAGCAGGGGTAGATGTGGCCCAATATCCAAGGCAAACACTGTCCTGAAGGGTTTCTCACTGCAGGAGACAGGCTTTGGATGATGCAGGTGAGGGAGACAGGATGGTCAGAGAATCCTGCACACAAAGGCTGCAGCCTCCCAGCATTCACTCCTTCCCCTGAGAGCGAGCAAACAAAAGCACCTCAAAGGCACAAGGACACAGTAAAAGCTGGAAAACACACACATGTAGAAGTTCTGATCAAAGTCTGATTAACAAAGTATCAGGTTGGAATAAAAGTAAAGGGAGAAAGAGAGGAAGAACATTACAGTGTCAATGCTGGCTTCCCCCATTGCAGCAAGTCTCCCTCCATGCTTAATTCCTTCCCATCCTCAGAATTCACTGTTTATCTCTCCAGGAAGCAGTTGCCCTAATGTATCACTTTCTGGTGAGAAAAGACAAATGTCCAATATTTATTCAATCAATAGAAATATCTAAACTTTCAGCCATCAGGGCAGGAGTCTTTTGTTCTCTATTTGTACATCACCAAATATAACAGGAACTTCCCGACACTATTGTGTGGAGCAGCAGCAATAAAAAGGAGGGTCAGTAGGCCAGGAGAAATACCAACCTGCTTCATTTGGGGATTGATTCCTCAGGAAGATAACCAACATTTATTTCATAAGATAAAGAGCTTGATAAAATTTGTATTGGTTTTAGCAAGAAAATACCAGAATTTTTTGAGGAGAACAGTGGCACACAAAGGTTTACCACACACAGCCTAAAATAGTGTGAGAAAGGAACTGACTTCAGCTTGAATAATAGTCATTAACTCAAAACACTGGAAAATGCATTCCTTGTAAGAACAGAGCCACTGGAGCCTTGCCCAGTCCTAAACAAAGAGTAGCAGTTCACAGCTGTAGGGGACATACTGTGGGTAGACACTAAGCTAAGGTTTAAAATATACTTGTGGTCTGCAGCAAACCTGGGGATTCCAGGGACTGTTGTGAAACCACATTTCAGGTCTCCTTCATTCCTCTCCTTGATAACAACATTTCTCTGGAGTTTTTTTATCAGCTCTGTTTAAGTTACTGAACAATCACATGTTTCAGCTTTATACTGAAAAAGTTTAGGAGTGAAGGACTTTCAGATCTATATATGCATGGAATAGTAAATGCACTCACAGACTATTTCAAGCAACAAGGAGCATTTTCATGGGAAAAAGTATTGTGGACAAATTCCAAAAAGTGCTCCTCCAGTGCAGTAACAAAGTTCAACCTGACTCATGTGTGCAGGTAATTGATATTATTAACACAAACAGAAAATTTGAGGTCACTACTGGCAAGCAGTATAAAAATCAGGTTTGTTTTCTATGAACACTGAAAAGGAATTACAAGAAAGGAAAACTGAACAAAGATCAAGTTAAATATTTAATATATACATATATATTTAATATTCCTCTAACAATGCCTCATTCATAGCTTATGCAACCCAAATGTATCACAGGTTGAAGACATTTCCTCTTGTTTCACAAGTTAAACATTATAATACAATGTCCTTTTTTCCTTCATTTCTACATTAAATGTCTGTGTTATTGGTAGCAGCAGATACAGCTCATACTCAGGTGAAGAGCTGAGACCTTTCATATCTAGAGAGTTAAGTGAACTCAGAAAAACTGGATGAAGACTTGGGGTAGAGACTATAAATCCTTTGAACTGTGCAAAACCAGACCTAAAGCTTAAGTGAAGTTAATGGCATGATCCAAAGATTATTGAAAGCAATGAGAACCTTTCTCCTGCTGGATATTGAGAGATTTTGCATCAGCAAGATGAGAAGCAGCCAGACATTCAGATTAAAAACTAATCTGGAGAGCAGACAGCAGAGGAGGGGACAGAAATAACAGCCAGCAGAGCCTGTTACCTTTCCAGATTCTTTACAAGTTGGGTCTAAAACAGAATTGTTCCTTCACACCTGGGCTTCTTGCCAAAGGAGATTTTCAAAGCTGTTTGAGGTAAGAGGCAGCAGGCATCTGTCCCAGGGCACCTGGATCCGCCCTGGATGTCACTGCTAACAAAGGTGAGCATGGTCACTGATGGGAGGTGCCACGAGAATGGAGGAAGCCAAAGCCATCACTGATGCCTCTGGTCCCTTCCTCGGAATTCCCCTGGGAATTCTGCTTCTGGTGGTCCAGACTTCCAAAAGGGCGATACTGAAGAATGCCCTCTCTCCAGAAATGGCCACATTTGGTACTAGAAATATCTCTGGCACATCTCTCGCTGTCAGGCAACGCTTCCCATGAAAGCCACTGAGCTCTGCAAAAGGCAGCTGAAGGGTTTCTACCTTTTCCACAGAGAATGGAGCATTCCAGGGAGATGGGTGGACTCTCTCAGGAGAGTATTTTGTGTGCAAAAAATACTTTGAGAGCCAATCTGGAAGATATTCTGTATTTTTATATCACTGTTGGAATGATGCAGGCAACTGAATTAAATTCTTTATAGCAGGGGACCCTAAGGTGTTTTAGCAGCAACAGTTTCTTCCCTTTTTCTCCTCCTATTTAAAATTCCTGACCCAAATGCCATCTCTTAAACGCCATCTGACTTAAATGCCATCTCTTTGACCCACTCGAGAAAAGATCAGTTGTTCTGCTGTCCTGAAAATATTTCCAGATTTCTGGAAATTCTGCAGCATTGCAATGTCCAACCAGAAACCCAAGATCATGCAAAGACACAAACACACACTCGAGCTCCAGAGCTCAGTTGGAGACCCTGACATTTACAGAAGAGGGAAGATCCAGCTGTAAGCACAGGTTTTGATGGCAGCGTCAGGGAAATCAATAGCAGACATAAGATGCCACCTTAGCACTGCACATCCTGCAACAGTGAAAAATCACCTATTTAGTGCTCATGGAAACCTTTGCAACCTAAACAGTATAAATGTGGCTGGTTCTCTGCTAATTCAATAGCAGCAAATTTTTCACGTCTGTGACACCCACAGGATATCAAACCCTTCCCAGAGATGCTGCGAGTGGAAAACTGAGTTATCATTTGCCTGCACAGGGCTTGGAGCATCTCCACTGTCCTGCTGCCCCAGTTGGATTTCTCCTTTCTCAGTAGCTGGTGAGCTCCCAGAAAAGCAGCTCCAGTGCCTTTCTTTAGGGAAGAGAAACCCAGTTGGGTTGGTATCAAACACAGCCAGGCTGGGACAGGTACAGAGCACCCTGAGGAGAGCAGAGAGGAGATCTGGAGAGTGTCACATCCAGCCCATGCTTTCCTGGTTGGTGAATAAAACCCAGAACTGGCTTAACAAATGATGTAAGGGTTATTCTTGTCTTCTGAAAGTGGGATTGTTGCAGGTTAAGTTTTACATGTAACATTTCAGTCCACCTGTGCGGCGCTGGTAATTTTTTTCCATCGGATGTTTAACATAACACCTACCTCATGCTCCACTAATTATGATTTCATTCATGCCATTGCCCTCCTATTCATCAGCATTGGTGGCCATTAATGTAATCTTTAGTATGACCACGCTGTAGTTAGGGAATTGCTGTTATTTTGGAATGCCACTGGAAGGCTTCCCCACGCAGAACTTACTTTTGATGGCAGTGACCTGCAGAAGGACTGGCTGATCAGAAGATGACTCAGCCTCTTTACAGTTTACAGACTAAGTTTACAGATTTAATTGAACATTTGTACAAAACAGAAGAATTCAGTGCATTGTACAATAGATATTGTTTAGTCTAGTACACTGATTTATGCTCAAGTGGGATAAAAATCTACATTTCGTCTTCTCTATTAGAGCTGCCGAAATACTGCCAAGAACTACTTCTTGGAATAAAAATGAACATTTGTTCTCATGTTTGCAATTTTTTTTTATTCCTTTCACTAGCAAATCATCTGACTATTTTATTTAATTCTTTGTTCTATTTTTAGGAACATTGACAGAAAATTCAAATCATGTAAATATTTCTCCAACTCTTCTCCTCATTACATTTGCTTTGGGAATGATTTGTCTTATTGTCTTTATGACTCTTTCTCCATTTCTTCATAAAAGATACAATTAAGCAGGCAAAGAATAATAAAAAAAGGAGAGAAACCAAACCAAAAGCCCCATATGGCTAAAATTGAAAACTGAATGCCATAAACCAGGCAAATGTGAAGAGCTCCTGACCAGCCCAGTGATTTCAGTATGTTAGCATGAAGCCTATGCCAAACAATCCAGAAGAGGAAAAACTAGGAAAATCCAGTTGTGAGAAATACAAAAGCAGAAAAGAGATAAAGCTTTTGAAGAAAGAATTTAATACACCCAATTCGTCCCATTCTGCTCCCTCTTCCTTATCCACAACCAAGGCCCGTTCAGATATTCTGAACACAAAATGGACTTTGCAGTTATTTTGAGCAAGTCTCCAGAATTCTTAGGATTATGAAACATTTTCCATACTGGGTGTTTACTGTCTTCAGGGCTTCTCCTTTGCCCTGCAAAATATCATCAAGAAACTTTTCACTGATGGTGTATTGGCACACACAGGGCACAAGTTAGTGCAAATGATGTGCAGAAATGAAGAAATTAAGTAGGCAGAAAACTCCAGGTTTCCCCCCTATCAGACCATAGTCCCATGAATACAAATGTTCAGCAAGAAGGATCTATAATGAATATTTATATGCTAGGTTGTAATATTTTTTCTTCTCTCCAAATCATAAAATATCTACCCCAAAACTTAATGCAGAGTATATAGTTTCAATAAATATGTTTATAAGTATACATATTTCATTTGCAATGAAAAGGAAACAACAAGCTTGTCTGTGCTGCTACAAAAGAGAGATTTAAATTAATTCATTTTCTAAATCTAGACCCCAGGAAAATAACACAGAAACTTTTGGATGATCCACTGCTCAAAAGATGGATTCAAGGTGCAAAATTGGTATTTGAGTCATCATGTCCAAAAAAAGCACATCTGAGGCATTTGGAGCTTTGAGCCTCATTTAGGGTCTCCAAGTTGGGAACTATCCCAAATTTCAGTCAGCTCCTCCCCTGGCCTATCAGCACCTCTGAAGTACCTTTATTGAGGCAGTTAATGTGTAAACAAGCATGTTCCTCATTGTAACTGAGCATTTTAGAGAGATAAAGGCAGATCAGAACATTGTACAACTTCCTCACTTGAGTTTTGTCCTGAGTCAAAGTTTGCCCAAAAAAGAAAAAAAAATTTTCTTCCTAAGTCATGGCCAAACACCCTTCCCATGGGAGAGGCAAAAAAAGGGGTTTCTCATCACTTGCTGGGGTGAGTGACAAGAATTCCGTGACTAAATGGGGATTTGCTTTCTGAAGGAGACCCACATTCTCCATCCCTCCTGAAGGAACAAAGACATGCAAGAGCCTATTTCTTTGTGCTGTTGCCAAATAGTGGAAATTTATCATCTTAATTAAAGAAACAAATTGCCAAAAACAAATATTATTTTCAGATGGATTTCTCTGTCTTCTTTGAAAATTGTCTTTTTACATTTCAAATGAGTGAAAAAATCAGGTTATACATTTGAAAAAGGCCCAGGGCAACTATTAGGAGAGATAGTGGAGCTCTGAACTTTCTCCTAAAAAACACAC
Source organism: Vireo altiloquus (assembly GCA_013396875.1). Classification (NCBI taxonomy): domain Eukaryota; kingdom Metazoa; phylum Chordata; class Aves; order Passeriformes; family Vireonidae; genus Vireo; species Vireo altiloquus. Next base: position 649,375 of record VZRF01012842.1, on the reverse strand, counting down.
CTGAAAGAATTTCTAATTTCTCAGCATGTTGACAGTATTTAAATTTCTGTCTTATTGAAATATAGGCAAAGCTGAAGTTCTAGCCTCCAGAAAATAAACTCTTGTTTAATAATGTGATGGGTAAATGTATCCAGGAAACGTCACAAAATAAATCTGAGATAAATTAAACAAAACTGACTTCCTTTCTATGTCAGATGCCTCTAATTTTGGCAGTTTGGGGTAACAAAGCAAAGCAAGCAAGTAGTTAGAAATGAAAATGCCTGTTTAGCAACAGAGCTACAAAGAACAAGTAGCACATTTCCAAATCAGTAACAGAACCCAAAGCCCGACCTGGATCCTCTGGCTGCACCACACACAAATCCCCCTTGGTTTCAGGTAGAAGTACATTATTATTTCTCATTATTTACAACATTCCTATTGCTCTGGAGCAGGGGGACAGGAGGATGTGCAGAGAACACCAGAGGTTGTGCTCACCCTTCCCGTCCAATGCCAGATTCTTGCCACTCCCTGTCTTTCAGAGGAGTTTCCTACAAACCATCTGCTGAAAGAACAGAACACTGGGGTAGAAGATGAACTGTCACCAACACCAGATGTGTGGAGTTACAGATCACAGAACCATTAAAATCGTGGTAGCCATGGTTCTTCATTAGCAGTGAATGCAGAGAATTGGCAATCAACACTCACACAAGCTGCTGATAAACAGCCTTGTATAGTAAAACAGATTAATGTAATAGATGGTGAAACAGAAGCATTTAACAGCAAGAGTAATTTGGGGTAGGAGCAAAATATGGAAAATGGAGACTGCAGTCTTTCTCTCTGTGATAACCAAACTTCTCCTGCCCCTCGTTTTCTCTGAGGTGCCTGGCTCCCTCTCCTCAGCAGAGCTGCATTCCCTTTGCCCAGTGCTCTCCACCGTGGGTCACAGGCTTTGTCTGAGGAGGACTGGAAGCCACCAGAGCTCCAGAGATGGAACTTGCAGGCTGCTACCTGAGCCTGTCACCTTTTACAGATGAGCTTCCCAGATGGCTCAGCAGATGCTGCCTGAAATAAGGAAACAATTATCTTTGCACCTGGCTGAGTCCTTTAGATCTTGCTAAGAGACAGATGACCAAGCATGAAAATATGCTGAATAGTGGCCAAGAATATTTAAGGATTAAATATAAAATTTGTCTAAGTCCTGTGGGTAAAGATAATTTTTTTTTTTTTGCCAGATTCTCTCTGAATATTGTAGGGATGCCTGCTCATGTACCACTCTGACCTTAGTCACTTCTCTGGACTGGGGTTTCTTTTCTTTCCAGCACTGAAAGCTCTCACCACAGTCACATGCCCTTTAGGGTATGCCACACTCAGCAATACATTTTGGGTGAGGGTGGGGGAAAAAAAAAACCTGTCAAATGAAAAGATAAGTGGAGATTAAGAGAAAATACTTATCCTTTGAAACAATGCAGGGTAAAAAAAAAGAACTCTGAGCCAAGCTCTGCCCCTCTGGGAATTTGAAGAATGTGATGTTTGTGTTTAGTTCACTGCAATTGCCCATTTTCTGAAGAATAATGTGATTTCAAGCCTTTTCCCCACTCACTGCTTTCCTCCAACATCTTTTTGAGTCTCCACTCTTAATGCCTCTCTGGGAGCATAGAGGTGAGATTGAATGCTAAAGAGACAATAAGTACTGCAGTCCTGGACCAACAGGATGCAATTCCATCCATTCAGCTGACAGGAATCTCATCAGGCCCGGGATGATCCCAGCTGTCCAGCCCTCAGTGAGCCATTCCGTGGGCAGTCTACAGGTAATATTCCCACAGCTCTCATTTTAACCTGTGGGGCTGCTTCATCAGGACCTTAAACATAGCCATAAATGGCTGAGGAAGATACCTGCAGTAGAAAAACAACAGCAAATGAGAACAGCCTTTCCAGCAGGCTACTCGGAGAGGGAGACTGAGAAAAGGATCTCTAAAGTAGCATCAGCTTTCCCTTATAAATAAATCAATTACAGCAAGATGCTTTGCTCCCCCATAGCACCCAGCATCTGGTAGGGGATTTAAAAAAAACCCCAAAAGTTTTCACAATCACCCTCGAGAAAGGAAATATCACCTTCTTCACATGGATGAAGAAACAAAGGGGGCAAAGAACGATGTCCTCAGGATCACAGAGAACAGAACAAAGACTAAAGAAAAACAGCCAGAGTGTGCTTGTTCAGCACTGGAGGAGTTCTTGGAAGCATGAGATAGTTCCATGTGTTATGATCACAGAGCATCACATGGGGGGAAGGAGGGGATGGGAAAGTCTCAGTGCTTCCCACAAAAACCCCCACAGTAACAAGCCTGGGGAAGGAGTTTTCCCAGAAGACTTCTTCCCACATCACTTATTTGAGAGGGTGGGACATCAAACCTCAAAATATGCAGCTTGACCTGACATACTTGTTTTTGCACAGACAGACAAGGCAGCTGCCTGCTACAGGCATCCTGTTACTGCCATGCAATTCCAGAAGTTTATTTGGAGGGTTTTCTTAGCTAGCTATCTCCATACCAATCTTCCAGTGTCTTGTTACGGGAGGAGAACTAGGGCAAGGGAGCTTTCCAAAGGGAGGAAAACCCCCTAAGGCCTGATTAGTGGAAGACATTGCATGCCCCATGTGGTTTCTTCCTCTGTGGGAAGAGAGGAATGCAGCTGCCTTATGCACCAAAAGTAGAGTCCTGAGGGCCAGGTAATCTGTGTTTATCCTGTGTTTGACACTGACACCCTGTCCCAGGAAATAGATCCCTGAACCCCAGGGCAGGGGCTTAGAACAGAGGATCCTTAAGGTCCCTTCCAATCCAAACCCCTCTGATTCCATTAATGACAGAATGATTTTTTGCTTTTTCTTTTATACCCCTCTTTTATACCTCCTACATACTCTTTTATATAGTTTTATGTATTCTTAGTGCTTTTAGCCTACATACTTATAACTTTCCACGTCTAATAACTTTGCTGAGGCACCATTAAACCAAGAAACTAAAACCTAGAAGCCCCAGACACCAAGGTCCTCTCCAAAACATATTTTTGTAAACTAAGATAAACCTATCCAGAGAGAAGGTTCCTCAAAACGAGAGGTTCATTCGAGCATCTCATTAGGGAATCTTTGATGAATATGTTAATTTTGCAAGGCCTATAATTGTGTGTATTTCAGTGTGAGGAAGGTGCATACATTTTCAGGGCATTCCACCTAAATGAAGTGCTGTACCCCACGGTCCCTAAATAAATATCAAGGTAAAAACCCGTTTTTCCCATAAACCCTGTTTTAGTTTTAATTTTAAGACCAGAGAAAGGCATCACCATGCCCCTCAGTTTTCTCTTTGTCACCTCCATGAGCTGCTTCGCTGCTATGAAGAAATGTAAGAATAGCAGTGGTTAAGCCCACTCAGAATGGGAAAGCATTAACCACTATTCTGAACTTTCTGTTCAGTTCTGCAGTTGCCCAAGGTAGGTCACAAAATGCCTGTTTCCCAAAACAAATGAAATGAGGAAATTCCTCATCTCTTTCTTGAGTAATGATACCAATAAATGCTACACCATTATGTACTAAATCAGCATAACCCTTCACGGCTCATGTGTCTTGAAAGTGTTTATTGAACCTGTTTTGGACTGAAGAGGACTGTGGCACCCTCTTGAAAAAGAAGGGAGGAAGGAGAGGTAGAGAGACCAAACAAATCCAACTTATTTTAACAAATAACTGCTCTAATCTCACAATGATGGAAAATTTCAGGAGAAACTCCTTTTGCTCCTTATTTTGGCTCCAAACAAGAGCCAGAAACTTGGAGCGAGAAGGAGCTGTTTATATGAATGCATGATTTTTAAAAGCCCAGCCAAGTGCGTAAGAGAAGCGAGGCAACTTTAGCCTCCAGAGAAATAACCTTCAAATCGCAATTTGACAAACAATATCAAAAACTATCAGAGAAGCAGGAGATCTCGCTGACTGCAGTGTTTTCATTCCCTTCTCAGCAGTGTGACCTCATCACAGTCGCACTCGCACAGAATCCTATTACTGCTGCCTCAGCTGCAGAGCTGCAAGACAAAGGAAGGTTACAGACATCACTCCCCCCTGTGCCTTGCTAATCAATAGTTTTTATCTAATTTCTTTGCTTCAAGATACAGGAAAACAAGGTGCTGCATTTGAAATGGAAGGCTGGGAATAACTGAGCTTTGTGGAAATCAATACAAAATAGAATAGCTGACAATGTCATCCTGCTGAAACACTATGAAGACAGATTTGAAGTTCCTCTAATTATCTAGATGTTTGTATTTTTAAACACTGACTTAATGTCTGCAAGAAAAAAAAAATTGGCCTTATTTAATAACCGTTGTGGTTTCAGAACTTTTTGTGCTCCTGGTTAGTCTGCTCAATTTCCTTATATTCCCAGTCTGGATGGAAGTTTCCCTTTTGGTGTCAATTTAGGACTCAGCATGGAGCAGCTCTGTTAGCTTGCTGCATTTAGAGAGGTAATTTACACATGGCAGCACAGTGGGCTGAACCCTGGCTGGCAGGGATCCACACAGCCCAGGTGATGGACAGGAGTTACTGCAGTGGACACACTTTTTTCCCATTCATCTAAATGCTGGGTAATTTTTAATAACCTCACATTACTCGGTTTCCTCACATTAGCTAATAAGAAACATGAAAGCCCTGCACTATTTAAACTAGAGCCAGGAGGATTCAGAAATCCCTAAAAGTCAAAGAAGGAGCCCACAGATACTTAACTCCAAAGAGGGCAAGAAGCCAGAGTTAAGAGATGTAAACCCATCTCCATTGTGAAATGGAAGTGCCAATATTAAGCCTACCCTGCCTCTTCCTGATCCCTGAAAGGCTTTTTTAAGCTAAAGCACAGCAGAGAGAATAGAAATGAGCACTGCTCAGCCCCCTCCACTTGCCTTAGAGCCTCTCCAGAGTCTTCCACACAGCTACCAACACCACCAGAACCCCTCTCCTGTTGCCCTCTCAAACTCTAAGAGTGGGAAGCCACCAATTCCTTGCAGCCCTGGGCTCAGGAGAGGCAGCTGTGCTCCTGCATCCTCCCTGACCCAGGGGGTATCCACACCTCCAACAGCCCCCACCCAAATCAGCCTGGCTTCCATCTCCTCACTGGGTGCCAAGAGCCCAAATGCAAAACGGGCAGCAGAAGGGACCTTGGAATAGAACCCAGGCTGTGCTCAGCTAAACCCACCCCAAAAATGCACTGCAAGCACCAGCTACTCTGTGGTGCTGTTTCACTGCAGCTTGCAAGCTTATTTTGGAATGCTGGGGGTTTCATCTGGAAGGGGTTGTTTTAATTTAAGAATTTAGCTGTAGAAAACTCCAAAACTCATTCAGGTTTATGGACTTCCTTCTGTTTAATGGGTAAACCATTTTCACTGTAATGAACTTTCATAAATCTGCCACAAGACAGCTTTTTAAATAAAAATATCATTTTAGTGAAATGGGAAATTGCTCACTTTTTAAACAGTAATCATTTCTCTCCCTCTTACTTCTTTGTGCACCACAGAACTGCAAAGTTGAAAGGTGGACATTGTACAGCACAAGAGAGAAGATGGATGATAGATAGACAGATAGATAGATAGATAGATAGATAGATAATCACTGAAAAGTCCAAATCTGAGCTGCAATAAGGCAAGAACTGCTTTATAACCTGCTTCTACAGCTCCTTGGCTGATGTTTCAATGCTAACCTGGCAGGAAGATTAGCTGCTTATCCAGGGAAAACTACCAGTGCAAGCAATTCCTATTTTCTAGACAAACAGTAAATTCAATTTAAATTTGGTGATGTTTCAGACTGAAAGAAGGGAGACATTTTTCAAAGTGTCAAAACATTCATGTTGACATTTTTTATCTATAATGTTTGCTTCAGAAATGGCAAAAAGTTTTCGTTTTGACATTTTCCCAATTGAACTTTTTTTTCAAATTGGCATTTTCCATGTAAAAGTTCAGGTAATGTTTAAAAAATGAACCTCCTTTAAGACAAGCTAAAAAGCTCAAAATTTCAGTTCAGGTGAAATAAAATATTTCCCATTGATCAAGTAGAACTTTAGTGTTTCCCAGAAACGATCACTTTTGTTTGAACTCACAACAGTTTTTCTCTAGAATTTTATTCATAAAAGAAAGATAAGTTTTGCCTGATTTTATAAGCATCATGTTGATTTTTAATAGATTTCTTTGGTTTTCATAAATATTATGGTCAGGTTCACAAATGGGTTCTTGCATCTTAATAAATCATTGTGAATTGCAATTATTTTAGTGCACCAGGTGCACTTTTTAGCCCATCACAAGCAGGAAGTAAACCAGGTAATTTCAGCTTCTTTAGCTAATGTTTAGGCAAATTTATTTTGTATTTGCAACGGGCTAAAATTTTTGCTAAAGATCATTCACCAGCAGAGGGTTCAATTCACACACATATCTGGGACTTGGTCTTGGCTGGGGAACAGCCATGATTTTTTATTTATGATGCTTTATTAAAACTTAGGAAAGGAGCCTAAATATTTTTCCTGAAAGAACATCAGCCAAACAAAATTACGAGCTGGAGATCTGGAGATGGATTAGATCAATTAGGAGATGAACTGGGACAATGCACTGAATGTTGAGATTCTGCAGCTCCAGCAAGTTCGAGATCAGTCAAATATTTCCTATGCATTGCGTCTGATTTATTTTATATTAGGGTGTGTTATGAGCTGGCAAAAGCAATCTGAGAGCTCTTCGTGGGGATCATGGACACATTGCCCTCTGTGGAGAGTAGATCAAGTTACAGATGTTTGGAAAAGGTCGATCCCAACATTTAGTCTTTAAATGGGGGAGTGTGGGAGGGTGAGGGGAACCAGAAAATAGAAGGTCAAACATCTTGAATCACCAGACAAATACTACCATAAACTACCAAATATGTTTTATAAGCATCTAAATGAAAAAAAAAAAAAAAAGATGTGGGTGAAATTTAACATCATCCAGGGATTTGTCAGCATCAAAGAAGGACCTCCTATTATTTTCCTTCCTTCTCTGAAGTCCTACTGCTTGTTTAAGAGTTGGCCCATCTCTTCTTGATGGACCAGCTCTGCTCCAGAAAAGGAAAAAGGTGCAGATTCCATATTTATTTATATTAATAACTTCAATATTTCATATGGTATCTCGAAAGTAAATGAGGAAAACGTAGTCAAGATCTATAAAATTAATTAAAAACTGGTCATAAAATCTTCTGTAGGTAGTGATGATCAGTGGGACGATATGTGCAGTGCAATTGTTCATCTGGCAATATCTCAATGTTTTCATCATTCATTTTGGTGATAAGAACACACCAAAAATGCTGCAAAGACATGAGAATGTAAAGGATTTTGACAAACTGGTGAAGTGGAATGAGCAAACATTCAATAAGGAGAGGTGGAAGGCTCTACAGGTGGGCACAAACACAGGCAGAAGACTCAACGAGGTTGAGCAACCAGAGGTTCCCAGAGAACACCAGCTGAACAAGAATCAACAACACAACACGAATTTTTGAGAAGAGGGATCATTTCTGGGACATGGGAGCCAATCCCTCAGATCCAGGGATCATTGGAAAGGCCTCACCTCGAGCCCTGCAGGCAGTATGGCACTTCCAGAAGGGCCCTGGGAGAGAACACAGAGGAGTTCATGAGAGAACCTCAATTCAGGTGCGTGAGGAAAGCTTGATGGAATGTAGAGAGGGTGAGATGCAAGGAAGATGCAAAAGCAGTTTAAACAAAGATAGATCACCAGAAGATAAACTGTTCCTCATGTCCCTGTTTAGGTGGATGAGAAGTAAATTGCAGCAAGGAATGTGCCACATGAATGCAAACTATTATTAATTAATACTCATTACTAATTTATTAGTACTATACAGCATGTCTGCCAACATTCCATTAAACACTGCCAGGCTGTGGGTACTTATGGTTAGTTACTACTCCTCAAGTCCTCCCCAGGGACCAATTCTGGCCATCAGCCAGCTGGTGTAGTCTTTCTTGAATTTACAAGTTGTCCCACTTGCCCAGACCTATAAGGAAGGCGTTCTACATGTTTAATGTTGGACTAGGAGCTTTATGTCCCTTTGGCTGTCTATTTACTGAAGGAGAAGAGGAGACATGACAGCTGGAAAATTCTTCAGGAGTTGGATGCAATTGTTTGGGTGCATCCTGGCCAAAGGAAGCAACAGAAGTGGCTCAGGATTTGGGCTCTGCTGGAGCAGTAGAACAGTGGGAGCACTTTCAAACTGCAGCTTGATCGATTGTAACTAACTGATTTTCTTTTTAATTAAAATCAATCTCAACAGAGTGGAGTTTTGTTTTTCCAAATAATACCAGTTGAATAAAAATTGGTCACAAATATTTGCCTCAGTACCTCTTCTGGTAGATGTTCGAAGCAGAGAAAGAGAGAAGTAACAAATCTTTGGGCCTGAGCAGAAATTAAGCTTGGGGACACAGAGTGTCAGAAAGCAACTTAAGTCTCAGTGCGATTTCATTAGTAATTCTGAGCTCAGGAAGAAAAAGAGATAAAAATCAAAATCCAGGAGTTGCATTTACACTGACATATTCTATAATTAACTTGTGGCATACTCTGACTCACGGAGTCAAGGGGTTAAGAGTCTATGCAGTGTAACAGAGAACCAGTTCTATGGGTAACACAAACATTAGTCAGGATCAACATCTGTAAGGAACATCTGTTCCAGACACTGATTACTTGCACCTTTCTCCCACACACCATCCTATCCAGAAACAAGATACTCAAAGTGGGAAAATTTTTCATGTCCAATCTCTTTCCTGTGAAGAGGAAGAATCCAGCAGGAATGACACATTAATTTTTAATGACTGTTTCATTTTGAATAAAACTTCATAGTTCAAAAAGGATCATTACAAATCTCTACAGGAAACAGTTCCCTTTTCAGTTTGAGGTCAGTTTTTGTTTCTAAAGTTTTCAATATTGGTTTAAAATGCACTTTTCAAAAAGCTCAAAGTAGAACATCAAAATTACACCCTCCAAAGAAATGAAAGCTTAAAAAAATTGATGCCAGTGAAAATTTGAAAAAACAATTTCAAAATACCACAGAATTTAATTTCATTCATTTCCCATTCAAGTATTGCCAGGAAACCAAAACCATCAGATTTCGGCCATCTCTAAAAATACTGGAGAATTCTTTGTGGTTGTGATTCATTAAGGCAATACCCACATAGCTGTGGGCAGGACTTGTCTCACCTAGTCTGAGACACTGACAGTGTTGAAATCCCTGTCTGAGCGAGTCATCACAACTTCCTTTAATATCAGTGGTAAGAACCTTGGGTGATGCAACTCTGTTTGATGGTAGGCATCTAAAATAGGTCAGAGCATTCAACTTCTCTCCATTGACAATAAAGGGAATCTAGATCAGATGGAGAACTTCTGCTTGTTGATGTCTTACACTGAGCATTCACGTTTTATAAATGAAGCCGTTTTCAGATTGGGAATCAGACTCAAAAGGGATCACACAGCATCTGTTAAGACAAGCACAAGGAAGACAATGTCTATAAGAGACATTGCAAAATGGATTTTCTTCACTACCTACTGAGTGTGACCTGGAGGATCTTCTCCAGGGCACTTGCAAGGCCATCTGCTTTCTCTTCTGTTGTGTCTGCTTTTTATTTGTTGCTCAAGGCAAAGATGTGTAGGTGTCTTTGATAGTTTTGCTTTCTGTAGCCCCAAAGACTTCAGCACAGAAATAAGATTTCACTTAGACGTTGAAAAGAGAAAATGTGTGAAAGAGATTGCAGTGATGTTCTCAAGGTTGTTGGATTAACTTCCTGTTGCTATCACTGACAATGATTTATCCTGGTTGTTTAAATTCTGCTGGTAAACACGATGCACTGAGGTCAGCTGTGCCTCATTGTGCTGAGACAGAACTTTCCAAAGCCAAGCATGAATCTCTTTCTTTCTCTCAGAGTTCTGTGGACCATGTTTTTAGTAACATATCTGAGGAAAATAATCCTTGCTACTTGGACAAATATGTGTAGGTCACTTATTCTTCCACCATACTTCTCCGTTGCAACCGTTTAAGTTCCTTAAACATCATAATTGGAAGAATCCAGCTTCTGTATAGGAAGCAGGATCTCCACTCAACAGGTGGGAATTAGTGACAAGGACTCTTCTACCTCAGAGTCATTTACTTGGCAGAGTGTTGTTTGGACGTCCCAAGAAACTAAGGATTCTGTCCTATGAATTTAGCAGCTGGTACCATGGAATATGAGAAATCCCTTCTTAGGGTGTATGAAAACAGCATTCCAGAATTCTACAAAGATAAGTTATTTCTTTCCATGTGATGGTTGTTAGTGGCTAAAGCAAAAGGAAGGAAAAGCTGTAGTGAACTGTGCTACAAAAACACACCCTGAGGATGCGGTGAAGAGAACAACACAGGGAGTGAGGGAGCAGTACAAGGCAGGAGCTGGTAGCAGAGCAGGACATTGGTTCCACAAAGCACAATACTGTAAAAATGTGGTTATCCTGCTGCAGACATAAGCTGGCTCAGATGGAGACAGGTTGGCCACAGCTCCTCCTGTGAAACAGTCAATCCACCACCATAACCAAGATTCATTTATCTGACGCCCAAATTCTATCATCAACATGATCAACAGCAACAGCAAGAAGTCAAAAAATCCTTCTAAAGCCTTTTGATGGTTTTATCATCCAAAATATCAAAGGAGCTATTGAAAAGGAAAACCTTCAATTGAAAGTATTGATGTGATACAGGGGCAAATGATTAAACTCATCAAAATAATTCAAAACCAGTTTGGCTTTTCTTAAGTTTATGAATTAAAATTTTTTTAAACCTCTCATTCTTCCTGTCATTGTAATGCTTCTCTCATAAACTCAGCCAGAGGCAAATCACCCTCTGCAGGAAACCAGAACATGTTCTCCAATGCTCAAGCAACTCTGGCACTCAGTAGTGCCAAGGAATCCGAGAGGTGGATCAAAACTTGTGTCCTGTAAAGTCATACAGCAAAATGACAAAAGTGCTCAAAAAAAAATCCTCGTCCTGAAAGGATTCTCTGCTGAGGGATTCATATACAATTCAAGTCAAATGAATTATTCAGGTTTCAGGGGCTATTTCATTGGAATGCACAAGTCCATTTCAGTCCAGGTGTGGTGATGGGAACTGGACCTGCAAGTCTTGTTATGTCCAAGGTCACAAGAAAGGGAGAAGCTGCTTCCTAAACTTTTCCAGCCAGAATCCAGGAGGGATCGTTCTGTCTTCGGTGAATTATAAATGATGTTTGGCACCATTTTGAGCAGGACTGAGCCTAATACCCACAACGAGCCAAATCTGCCAGCAGACACATCACATGAATTTGCATTGAAGCTTAGTTGCCTGGGATTTTTTTAATGGAGAACATAATCAGCTCACTATATATTCTCGTTGTGTAACCATCTATCCATCATCTACAATATGCACAGCTATAAAAGCACAAACCAGATTGTCATTGTTATTTTTTGAGAAAACATTTCTTTGTTCGAGTGCAAAGCTTTGTCTCCTTCAGTTGTACTGGGTTTTAGTTATTCTAAAATCTGACTTTATAAAAACCTTCTGCAAAAGCAGATAAAATGAAGGCTCTCTCTGTGTAGGAGTGATTAGTATTCTGTAGTGTCGCAGTACATTTTCATACTGATTTTTTGTGTGTTTTTCCCCCATCAGAATAGTACACTTGTGGGCTCTACGTATCTTAATATAGATTGAAGATAACATTTTTTTAAATCTACACTTGGGCCCTTTAATTTTTTTGCAACTTTTGAAGGAGAATTATTCATTTTAGGAAATAAAATATGAGTGACTATACAAAATCAAACAGTGTTTCAAAGGAAGACTGAAAGTATTTTGTTCATATATACTTTCCTCATTACAGGTGGAGAAGTGCTTGGCAATGTAAACACTGTCTGGTTTAATTGTTTCTGTACATTAGTGGGAAATAGATATTTCCTAATTATTCAAAATGAACGTACTGACAAGGACACAGCCTTGCAGTTAAACCCAGACTTCCTCAGCAGTGCTGAGCACCCACTGTCCCTGGGAGCTGGGGTTCCTCAGCTCCATGGAGAACTGGGATTTAATTGCCTTAAAACCCCTCAGAAGATGTAAGAGGCTGTGCCAGAGCCTGGGCCTCGTGTACAGCACCAGATCATTCAAGTGAGTACAGCACCAAGACCTGAGCAAATATTTAAACCAGAAACAACTTCCAGCAAGTGCACAAAGGGATGTTCGAGTTGGCCTGGGCCAAATGTCAGGGAAACAAAACTGAAAAGAAAAAAATCCCACACAGACAAAAACCATTTTAATTACTTCACTACCTTTTGAATCAGATGCCTCTAAAACAAAAAATCAGATCTTTTTCTCTTCCCTGTGTGTTTTATTGTACGACTGAAAAGATTTGTATTTTAATTCTTGTTGCCCTTGATGAGTGACTTCCTTTCTTATTTTCTTCATGGATATAAAGCTGTGTTTCACCATTCCATTGACTCCAGCAGTATTACTAATATGCTTAGTGAGAGGCACGTGCTTAATTACCAAGGAGAAAAGAGGTCTTAAATAGTTCCCTGATATGGGAAAGCTGGTTTAGGCTAACTACAAATGTGATTTGCTTTTTGGGAACCTTGGTCTCACTTCCATGACTGTGGGCAAACCATAATGTAGTAATGGACAGATAATGCACTTAACTCCATTTTTTCAAACAATATTTTATTGATTTACCTGAAAATCTCAAGTCTGTGGATTTGCTCTCTAAAATGCCAGCCAGTAACTGTGAAAAGTGGGGGGATACAACACCAACATTTTACTCTGAAATTTTAAGCCCTTCCAATTTTTTTCCTTTCTAAACCTCCTTTGTCTCAGAAGATGGCACAAAACAAAGCCAGAAGCAATTCCTTGGCAGACCAATGGGAAACACAGAGAGAGAAGAAAGGCAAAACAGGGACAGCCCAATTTGTGTCACAGCTCACTACATTAGAGCATGTCTGAGCCCTGGATTTTCCCTCTGTTCATGCCAGTACTCCTTTGATGATTACTTTATCTGAAAAAGATAAGACATTATGAATTTGATTATGGCATCACTCCATGTGGTTTGACAGGGCCTCAAGCACATTGGTAAATTGCTGTCTGAGCAGTTCCATTATTATTAGATGGCATGGCTCACAGTTAAGGACTAAGCTGGAATAAATATAGAATTTTTAAAAATGATAACAGTCACACTTAGCCTTTAAAGAAATTACTCCTTTAGAGTTACAGTGTCTTCTCATTACTTTCAATGTCATTCAGTTAAACATTAATAATTGCTGGCCTGTGCATAACCTGCAAGCTCAAAGCACCCCCAGAGCCCAGCCAGCTCTACAATGTTGAAATGTCATTTTTGACCATCTTTGTAGAATTTAATCAGTGCTTAAACTGTACAGGACTGACAAGGAGAACTGTTGACGGCAGTTGCTTTGAGACTGCTCATATAATTTTCAATCTGAATTTTATGACTGCAGTATTTTAAGCAGAAAACTATAGTAACTGTAATTTTAACAAGAGGAGAATTTTACTGGGTTTTTTCCCTATGCATTAGTCTGGAATTTTATGCACTTAATAGTCTCTTATTTTAAAGGCCTCAGTCCTAGTACAAAGAAAAATAATGCATGCTAAAGTTCAGATTAGGTCATCTGAAGAGCAAGAAAATTCATCACTTCATTGTTAGTGCAAGTTCAGAAAACCCCTTTTTAATACCATTATGCTTTAAAAACACAGGATTTTAGTCATAGAGGTGTTTCTGGAATTCTGAGGTGGAACCATTAAATTTCCTTCTGACTGCTCAGAGACATTAGAAGTGCAGGCAGGGAGAAGTTTGTGGAAGACCTTACAGGATAAATGGATGGTGTCCCACTGGAAGAGGGAAAACTCTTTGAAAACAAGGTTGGTCAATTTTATCTCGTAAGTTTGCTGTAGTTTACTTGAAGAAAAATGGGGTTTAGCCCTTCAGCCAATATGTGGTCACCAGAAGAGCTGAGTTTTTATCAGCTACATCTGGGGGAAAAGAAACTTCCAGTGGACAGAAATTCTATGATTCTTTATCTCAGATGGGCTGAGACAATATGGCTGAGCTGTTTGGGAAGCAGTTTAGGGGTAAAGCAAACCAAGAGGGTAAGAGAACTTCCCCACCAGAGCAGATACACACAACAGATGGGAATTAGACGGCAGCACAAACCCCTTACACGTTTGATTCAGAGTGCAAACACACACACACGTGCCTTTCACTTCTCAGAATTTTCCTGAGAGAGTCCCACTCATACATTCAGGTGCAAATCGAGTTTCAAGCACTCACAGGCCTTGGCCCATTCATTTCCCAAGGCTCAGAGCTCACGGAGGGAGTCAGAGGCGTTGCAGAGCCTCCATGCAGGGCCCAGTTGGGCACAGCCTCCCTCCTCCCAGAAGTATTTCCGACCTGGGAGACTTTCCTGGGACTGCATTTGTGTCTCAGGGTCACAGAGCTTGGGCCTGGGCTGCCCACGGAGCTGGGTTAGGCTCATTTCCTCCTCAGCTGACATGGTGAGCACTGAGCCAAAGCAAAGAGGGGCCCCCGCTTTGATGTGCCTCCCTAGAATCCAAGAGAAGTGTATAGAGAGTCTTTTAATAATTAAGAGTTATGGATTTGAAAGCAAAGCTACCAGCATTGCCAAGCTCGACCAAAGTCTTTGAAAAGAACTCTGTCAAAATGCGTTTCTAAGAAGAAATTATGTTATAAATTATTTTTATGGAATGTTCCAATGTTAAATGAATATTTAGGTTGCAGTTCATGAAAACCTCCCTCTTCTGAAAAAATGTTTTCATTTTTTAGATTTCTCTTTGTCAGCATTTCTAATAGCAAAAATGACAAACTTTCATGGGTAGGTGCCAATGGAGACAGCTGTATTTTATTATTGAATACTTCTGGTGCTTAGTTTGGCACCAGTCCTGTTTATATTGCTAGTAAGATTTCATGCAAGCCTTTGCAAGGTCTTGTGTTTAAACTTAAATGTCTGATATAGTTTGTAATTGATTCCACCCAGTTCCCTCCCTCCTCCTCCTCAGTCCAGTTTGTAAAAGAGAATTTATCACTGTGTGGGGAACAGAAACCTTCCAGTGCTGCAGATTCAAAGACAAAAATTCCACAGCAAGATCCTAGAAACCTCTGGTTCTATTATGATTCTATTCAACTGCTAGGAAAATGTATTAATCCCTGCTGTTCCTGCCCTCGGATTTTTTTTTTTTTTTTTTTTTTTGGTGTGTTTTGACTAATTGACTTTGCTCAGGGATAAATCAAACCAGCCCATGTGCTTTCCATCTTGGAGGAAAAATTTAGTTATTGGCAGTACCTCCCAGTCCTTGATTTCCCTGTTTGTCTGTGCCCTTACCTGGGCACACCAGGCAGTTTGCTGAATGCTTGTATGACAGTCAGTGAATACCAAAAAGCAGCTTCACAACAAAATCCCTAAACCAAGAAGGTGGATTTGCTTTGGTGCCTTTCTGCAGAACACCAAATGGGTGAACTGCACCTCTGTCAGGGCTCAAATTACACAAACATGAAGTCACTAAGATCAGAGGATTTGTTTTATATCAGTGAACTTCAGAAGGCAGCAGAGGAAGAGAGGTTTTTAAAACCTTTCCACTAGAGCTCCATAATGATAAACAAGGCAGGTTGGTTTGCCTTGGTCTGGTCTATGCAGAGGCAAATATAAACCAAGAACAAAATACCCACCGGCCGATTTAGCATGTAATGAGCTACTCCTAATGGAAATCAGTGAACTGCAGTTGGCCTTGAGAATCACTTATCATTGCCAAGACCTCTGCGATAGCCAGTCTGCTCACACCTCTTTTATCACTGCCATGTCTTGTAGCAGATCCTGCTGGGCCCGAGATGCTCTTTTTGGCGTTGGCCAGTACGGTCGGAATTACAACATCCGTGTCTTTGGCTGGGGTCTCTGGGGTTATTTCAGTACAAGAACTGACTGCGTGCTCCATTTTGCAGCATTCCCATCTTGTCCTTATCAGATCAGAGTTTCACAATATTTAAAATTCGGCCCTGCTTTTGCATTGTTTTATATCAGAACAGCTTTCACGCCTTCAAAACTCATTCTCTATGTGCTGCTGATAAACATTATGCAGATAGATAAAATGAGTTATTCACAATCCATTCAGGTTCCCATGTTACTCTGTATTCTGTGGTGGCCCCCTTTTAAAACTGTAAATACACTCCCTTAACTCGTTACTTTAAATTTTGTTACAGTGAACTGCATGTGCAGCTTATCTCACCATAACAAATTTCTCTATAGCCATGGCTGAAAAGACAATGTGTTTCTGTAGAGGAAGAAAAACTATACAGGGCTTTAAAAGTCAATGTTTCTCTCCCACCCAGCATAAAAAAGGGGTCTAGAAACTTCCTGTAGCCATAAAACCATGAAGAGGGTTGCACAGGGTATGATTGTCCTTCAAGGGAAATGAAAGAATCCCCTGTAGATTTCAATATGGAAAGAAGGCTATAATTGCATGTTCTGCAGATATCATTCATGACAGAATTACAACAAATATCATATGCCAGTAACTCAGACGAAGAGCTGTCGCGTTTAGCTAATCCCTCTCTCAGGGGGTGAGCAGAAGATGGTGCATCAGTAAATTGGCACCAGAGTCTAATTAGTGCTCTCATTCAGCGTACTAAGTAGGAAGAGATGGCAGAAAAAGTAGATAATATTCAACATGCAGAGGGGCAGGCAGGCAGATCTGGAGTAATAGAAATTGCAGATCCAAAGATCTCTAGAGAGTGCAAAACACAAGCTAAAATTTTATCCATTCTACAGCTTAATCACAGTAGAACACAAAACAGAATTCTCATAACTTCTGCTGCTGCAATGGACACAAAGCCAAATGAACACAGGTTTCCTCTAACTGTTTATTTCACCTTCTGCTATGCAGGAAGGAGGGGAAGCAGGGCTGGGGCAATAACTTATCCTGAAACATTTTTGGAGATAAAGGTCAGGTAGAGTTCCAGGAGCGGTGAGTTCCAGAGGAATGTAACTCTGAGTAAGAATTCCCATGTCCAGCTCCCACTCCCACCCTGATGGGGATGATTAGCTGAGCTTTCCTGATGAATGTAGGTGTATGTAACAAGTCAGAGGGAGAGGTGTGATAGATTAGGTCATTTAGCCCAGTCTAGCAGCACTATGTGGATAGGTCAGCCCTGCAGATTTGACACAGGACTTGTAGGCAGCATGAGGCAAATAACACCAGATAATGAAGTTCTCTTCCAGCTGGAAGGTGCTTTGCTGCAATTCAGCATTTGTCAAAGGTGCTGGACAGGATTCAAGACTCTCCCCTGGTACAAAAGCTTCGCTACAGGTCTGCCTAGAAGCTGATAAGCTTCTTGGTTTTAACATCTGAGGAAAAGAAAAATATGTCAATTCTTGACTAGGGGCAGATAAAACAACCGTTTTGCTGGGCTGGGATAGCATTTCAGACTCTTGGGCTGAAGGTGCATTGAGTAGGACCTTGACATGATGCACATTTTGACAAGAGGCAGATTTATTGATTGAACACGAGTCAGGTAAATGGAACTTGCTAAGAATTGACTCTGGTAAACAGAGCTTGCTCCAGTGCCAGGCAAGCCTGTATTTGAATCAATTTGATTTTATGATAATAATAATCTGCATTAGATTTAGCATCCCTTTAAGCTGAACTTTCACTATGATTTAGAATTTTCTACACAAGGGAAAAAGTACAAGAACTACAAAACCATAATGCACTGAGATAGAGAGCGCCAGCTGGAGAAACTCTCGCAGAAATCACAATTTTCCTTGCCCACAGACAGTAAAGGCTTTTTCTTCATCTCCCTATTGATTGATCCCTATTGACTGGATCCTACAGGCTCAATCTAAATCCCACTTACAATGTGAGCAGGTGGACCTAGAAGAAAACAAATCTGGCTCAGCCCAAACTGAACCAGAGGCCTAAGAAGTTCAAGGCATCTCTGCTCATTCTTTCTTTTCTCACTTTCAACATTTTTAGCTGTTTTTCATTCATAGAAACAAAAAAAAAACCCAAGAAAAATAAGGAACAGATATCGACCACTAAATTGACCTTCCAGATGCTCAGTTCCAGTCTTGATCCAGCTTTTATGAGAAAGATTACAGAGCCTTGAAAAATCAGGTTTTTAATGAAAAGGCTTGTGCAATGACATCTTTAAGCCAGGCTCTGGAAAAAAATTCTGAGTTGCACATTTCAGCAGAAACGCATCTGTTGTCACACTACAAAATGTTAAGAGGTGCCATCCTTCATCTGCTTGTTTAAGAAATAGAATGAAAGAAAAAAGACTCATCAACATTAATATCTCCCACAGGGAATACTCAGTGTCCAGGAATGTGATAGGTCCAGCCCTTTTTTACCCCAATGGGGAGCTAAAGCAGAAAATCATATAAATTTTAACAATCATTAGAGTAACATGGCTTCAGAAGCACAAGAAAAAATCTCTCTTGGACTCACTTTGGGGCTTTAGGAGTTGGAAAAGATTCCCAAATCGTTCATGTTCATTCAATTATTTATCACTGCTTTATACAATTGCCCACCAAAATGGTTTCTTACAATTTTAATTTGGGCAAACGTGACAGCGCCGCTCCCCATCCGTGCTCTTTCCCTCACCGCCTCCCCTGGTTTCCAAGAGATTTACTGCTCTACTGACACGAGTTTTCAAAATCCACGGCACACAGCATGGAAGCTGTAAGGGCTCTTAATTCATTTGGCAAAGCCCATTAAGATTTTGTGAGCGCTGCAGAGGTTTAAGAGCCCTCCCGAGGGAGGCGTTGGGCGCGGAGGACAGCGAACGGCCGCGGTCCTTGGCACCGGCGGGGGCTGCTCGTGGCTGCTCCGAGGGAAAGCTCCTAAAAGCAGAGTCAGACTAGGCTGATTCTTGACTTTGCCACACGCTTTGGGTGACCTTGAGCTTCTGAGGTTCCATGAGGCCGAGGGAGGGTGGCACAGATCAGAATCACAGCTGCCAGCAGCCTCATCGTTCACAAATAAATATTGTGTGCTCTACTCACTTCCAAAACCCAAACCAAAGGCTGATCCAGCTCCAACGCAGGGAATCTGCTCTCAGAGAAAAGCTCTGATCTGAATGCAAACTTTAGGATTCCTTCAGCCCCAACTCTCCGTAAAACAAAAACTTCTGGGTCTGGGTCTAAAAACGAACTAAAGATCATCCCTGTAGCAAGACTTTTCCAACCCTGCTGACAAGGAACATTTATTTAGATCACTGGACAAGTATAGATGGACGGTTCATCTGTAACTCAAATAATTTGATTTTGGAAACCTTTTAAATTCCTACTAATGACCCCTAAATCTTCTGTGCACTCATCAGCAGGAATTCCTGATGACAATTTGCTTCAAATTGTAAAAAAAAAAAAAAAAAGAATGTTCCAGAGAAACATGGGGCAATTAGCATTTCCTCAACTCCTTTCTCAGTTTAATCTGCCTGGATACTTTAAACTTTCTAGAGAATAAGAAACATCACAAAATGGAATATTAATTCCATTGCTGCAAGATAGAACACACTTCAGTGTTCCTTGCATGCTGAAAGAATTCTGCATTTTAACTTGTTTGATGCCTAAATTAAGCGCAGCAAAATATTCCTTGGTTTATAAAACAGTATTAATTAAGAAAGTGCCTGCTTTCCTTTCTATGAGTAGGTTAAAAATTACAATTTGAAGGGAAAGTTTCATTAGATTTTGGTCCTAACTAGACACTGAAAATTGATAATGTAACTCTCACATTACCAACCTAGAACAAGAATGTCCAGAGCAGGGACACCAATATGGAAAGGAAACAGCAATGTTTTAATTACATGCAGCAGACTTTGATCACCAATGCTTTGGGTGCTGCAAAGTTTTCAGGCCCTGATAGCTGACGTGGAATATTTAAAGAGTTTATTGAAGTGCATCAAAATTTTGTCCAGAAACAAGAATTTATTACAGCTTTATAAAAAGACTGGTGATGCCCTATCCATGTCTGAAAATTTTTCTGAATAAAGATTGTACTTTGAAGGACCTCTGAGTGTCCTGTCGACAAACACAAAAGTCTAATCTGTGTAAAGTGAAGAGTTTAAGAGATGTTCAGTACCAGTGAGGCTGCCTATGGGACAGAATACAGAGAAATTTAAATATTCCAAAGCCTTGTACAAGCGAGAGAGAAACTGCAGTCTTCTCCCCTCTCCTTTCTCATCTTTTTCTGAAACAGGAGAAATATCCTCATCCGAATTTAGATGATTTTTTTTTCCTAAAGACATCAGTGTCCTAAAGGTTTACAGAGGAATCAGTAACTATCTACTGGAAAGTTTGCCAGACAGAATCCTCAGTTAAATATATGATGTGGCTTCTACCTACTAGACAGAAGACCACATCACATTTCATTTTGGATAAACCTGCTATTAAAATGGCAATTCTTTTGACAGAGCAGGGATGGAGACTCTTTGCCAACGAGACACCTCAAAGTCACCTCCAGGACACAGCAGACGAGTGTGCTCTGAGGTTTTGTGCCTCAGAAAGGTACAGTCAGCACTGAAAAGGAAAGCCCACAAGTCAACAGAAAATTTGGTTTCTTGCCGTTGCCAGTTCTTTGGACTCTGCAAACACAAGTATTCCCTACAGAAAAGAAGTGCATGAAAGAAAGATACTGTGGGCTGCCTGCAGTTGTTGCTTCCATACCACCCACCACACTAACTCTCAAAAATAGGCCTGCATTAAAGTAATCCCTACACATTTCCTTTATGTAATGGTGGTTGGACACAGGTACCCAAATGCCCATGGGTACCTCCTCTTCCTTGGCATCCTATTTTAAATTACAATCACTTGATGTCAATTTTCAGCCTTTGCAATTACTGAACAATTTCTGTTTCATAGAAGTTGCAGCAGGAATATTCCCCTTGGGGTGAATCAATGTCAGTGTATGCCAAGAAAGAGATTATTTTACAGGAGATAGTTACTCCTTTTTTTTTTTTTTTTGTGCCTCATAGAGAGTCATTAACTCCGTGGGTGATTCTAATATTAAGTGTATATGCATGTGGTAGGTGGGTGGCAAAGACAGTTATTGATTATTATATGGACATATCTGCCAGAGCTCATGCCAGGGTAATTAGAAATCCATGGCAATGAATACTGGAGTATGCACAAAGCTTAACAGCAGCCTTTGGAATGGCATAGCAGAGCAGATATCCATGGAGAGGGAAGATCTCTGCTCACAGAAGACAAGGTATGGAACAACCAGCAGCAGGGCAATACAGTGTAATTGGGTTGTTTTTTACAACACACGTGTACTGCTTGTTTATTTAGATAAAACTTTGTAGGGTTTTGGATGTGTATCATCCCAAATCTTCCCCTTGAGGAACAGTCTAAAAAGGTAGTGGGTCAAATTAAATCTATGAGAGTTCCTTTCTGCTTTCAGGAGAAATGAAGATCTATTGCCCTTAGAAGGAAAGGCCTCAGTGCACTGGATACTGAAGTTTGGGCCAGAGGTGATTTTCCGACATTACAGTTCTGGGCTACATCTGGTTAGCAGGTCCCTGTTTTGTTACAAATTTCCCAGCCTGCCAATCTCCTTTGCTATGGGGAATGATTTACACAATCCCTTGCTGCAATTGTGGAATTAGAGATGCCACCAAAAATCTCAGGAAGGAATTTTTTTGCCCTTCCTGCACCACATCAACATATGTTCCCACTTGCCCTTTAAATTGGTACTGATTTCACACACCAAGGCGAGAACATACACATGGAAGAGTTGTGTGAAGGATAAACAAACACCCTTGGACAACAGCTTGGATTGTAACAGCTCTGGAATCTCTGCATTGGAGGGCAAAAATGGATCTAAGCTGTCTGTTCCTAAAGAACGTGAAGAGCTCTTCATGAAACAGATCCTTCCTACAGACATTTCTCCTCTACAGAAATTATATTGTACAAAAATCCTCAAAGTTACTAAATCCTTCTGAGAACAGCTAATGAACTCCAGTATCTACTGCTTTTGGCAGATGTTCAGGGTACGAAGCATCTCACAAGGATTTTACCTTGAATCTCACTAGAATGGAGCATCTAAATTAAGCAAACCAAAATTAATTTACCGTGCTGCAGTCTGCAGCAGCCATCCCAGGAGACAATCCAACCTCCCAAGGAAGAACTGGGAATGCGACAGCCAGGAACCCTCAGGACACATCAGCAGGGCCCAGCAAGGGTACAAAGAGCAAGATTTGCAAATTAAAATGCTTAAATTGTTAGCAAATATCCAAGTACATGCAGTGACCATGAACCTCACAGTTGATATTCTAATGAACTTGGAACTGCAATATGAGCAATTGCCTCAGTATTGCTGATGGAAAACTTGACCAAAGGACAGAGTTGGCTACAGGGAGATTTGCACTGGATAAATAACTCTGGTGACCATGACATGGAATTCTATAATATCAGCAGAATATTGTAAATGTATCTATGCAAATCCAAGTGAAACTCTGTAGGCACAAGTTTTTAGCTCTCCTAAATCTACCTTCTAAAACTTCAGCGTTCATATTTTAAAATAGTAAATTCTACTTGTCTCTGTCACTTGTAAAATGTATACTATTACCCAGCAGAAAACATCATAAAACATCCATCTTTGGATGGAAAATTGCTTTTCTCGATAGTTTTTTTGGGAAAATCTGTCCATTGGGTTTTCATTTAAAAACAAGTAAGGAAATAAGAGTCGCGAATGCTTTTCTTTTCCACAATAGGGAATTTAATTAAAAAAGGCAAAACTGTATTCTTACAAATATATATATATTATTTCTTCACTGAAGGCATGAATGTTGTCTTGAAATTTGGTGCAGGAGGGAAAAAAAAAAAAAGCATGACTAGCTCGTGTATTTGTAAAATGTTCTGAAATCCATGGAGACAGAGCCACATCCCGACAGCCTCCTTCCCACTCTGTGTCACGTAGAAGGCCCTGAGCACGAGCAAGGCCAAGAGTCTCTATCAGAAAATTACAAATGGCTACATGTGCAATTTTAATTAATGAACTGGTGACCTGACAATGTAGATTTCAGGAAACACCAGCTGGTAAAACTCTGTACAACAAACTGAGGCCAAGCAACTGGAAAATCACTGACAGCACAGTGGCAGCTTTGGTAAAGAAATCCACGTACTTTAAAAAGAAGCACAAAAGCAAGAATTTAAATAAAAATATGATAGAAACATCTTCGTTATCAGTGTTTTTCTCATAGGAAATATTCTGCTATACTGAGTTTAACAGCATTAGTACCAGTGTAAGAAATATCTTCGAAGCAGTTGAAAACAAGAATGAATTAAGGCTGACCCTTCACAGAGAAGAAAAGTGAGCCTGAAAAGACCAGAGCTGGGGTTGTGTTAACACTAGTAGCACAGAGTTGTAGGATTGTTTAGAGTGGAAAAACCCCTTCAGATGAGTGAATCCAACCATTTCAGCCACCACTGCCCCATGTCCTCAAGTGCCACAACCACATGGCTTTTAAATCCCTCCAGGGATGGGGACTCCACCACTGCCCTGGGCAGCCTGCTACAATTTCCTAGTCTTCCATTTTTAAACTCAAATACTGTTATTTCTGAGTAGATCAATTTTAAATGTGAGTGCAATGTATTAAACTTAAAAGTAGAGTTTAAATTATTAAAATTATTTCTATTAGCTCCAAGCGCCCTGGCTCCATTTAAGCAAACGAATTAAGGACATGCTTAAGTACATTTCTATTGAGTTAAGCTGTTTAGCAAATGCCTTCCCTGCAGGCCTACTGAAGCCAAAAGCATGTAAGCATATGCAAAAATTTGGGACAGACTTAACTCCTTGGTTTTAGTAGAGGTGCAACAATGAATTTGAGAATAATCTTGGGCCCAGGATTACATTTCATATGAACAAGGAAGTACTTGCATGGCTTTGTTTTGGGTTTGTCCTTATCAGCGTAAAAATAGTGTTGGTAAAGAAAAAAACATTTAAAAATCCTTTTCAAGTATTTACAGAAAGGTAAATTTCAGGAATGATCAATGAGGTGGTATGAGAGGCAAAGAGACCCCAAAGCACTGGAGAAGAGAAGCTCCACAAACCCTGGCTCATTCTATCCTCTGTCAGTGCATAATAAACACCTTGGTGTTCCGGCCTAGAATTCATCAGATTCAAGATTAGGTCATTTAAGAGTCCCTGTGTGACACAAATAGAAAAACAAGTTAGCAGCAGAAATGCAATGATTAATTTTACATGCAGCAATGAGATTTGCCTGTTCAACTCCTCAGGAGCTCCTTGACAGCAGATTTTTTTATTTTAATTTTTTTTTCTTTTTAGTCTACAGCTGACATAGTGCTGCTGATGACTTGAAATGAGGTTGTCAGGGGGAATGAGTATCACTTATGAGGAGGTTTCACTACCAATGGGCACTAAATAGTGCCCTGCAAAACCAAATCAAACAACCCTTTTGTATCAGTGCAGGGCAATATCTAAAAACACACAGAAAAGCACGAAATTAAATGATCATTTACAGCAGCACCAAGTCTGCCCTAGTCCCAGCATCTGCATTTTATTGGCTGCTGTGATATGGCTGAAAGGGAGAACCTCACAAGCACAGCTTGGAATAGGTCAGCTGGATCAAACCAAAATAATGCTGCTTGTTCCCTTCCAGATGGAAGAGTGGTACTATGGAACACACATCCCAGTAAAAAAACAGCAGTGACACTCTTAGAAGTTGGAATAGTTGTGGAGTCATAGGACTAATAAGTGAAAGAAAACATTGTATAACTTAGGGAAATGGTTTATAAAATGCCACAATCCCAACAAATATTTGCAGGGAACAAAAGCAACAGGCCCAACCCTGTACCTGACCACAATGATGGGAAAATCCCCACTAATAAAAGATCAGGAGAAAGGGAAACTTTTGTAAGCCATGACACTCTACAGACTCCTAATCGTGAAAAATTCTCAGTATTGAAGACTTTTAAGTTTCTTTGTCTTGATTAAACAATACAATCATACAATTACTAACACTAATTACTAATACTAATCTCTATTATGAGTAGATATTATGCTTACTCACAGGCAGCATGAGGCACGTGAATATTCTTTCTCTTTGACTTAACGTTTTGCCAGTTTCTGTTCTGAAAATTCTTTTCCTGAGATCAAATCAGATTCATTTTTCGCAAGATCAAATCAAAACCACTCAATTTTATGATGTTTATGAAGGTGGAGTCCTTGATTCCAATTTAAGTTTGAGCTTGCTTTTGCAAGGGAGCCCCACATTCTCAGAAGCAGGCTTGCTTTAATTCGTAATCTTTACCTTGTGCTATGAAACAAATGCCAGGATGATGGAGAGGTGCTTTTCTAGATCAAACAATGGTAGAAGAGTCAGGGAGAGGCTGGAGGGGAAATGCCTGTTCAATCAAGAAAGTTCACTAATGATTTCTAAAATGTCTTAATTGCTTCAGCACAATCTACAGGCATGCCTTTCATGCCTCAGACAGGACAAGTAACTGAGTCTAATATTTCAGAATTAGCAACTTGCTGAAGTAACCAGACTATAATCTTCCTAGTCATGGGTTAGAATTTTTGAGGTCTCATCAGCACACCACAGCTTCTTTCTTTAAGTGTTTCGTGTAACTGCAAGCTTATCTTCAAAGAGCAGATGTATGAACTATCATTTTTGATTAAAGCCATCCAGTCGGAATAAAAAAAAAAAAAAAAAATCATCTGTTCACTGCAGTTAGAATCATCTATTTTAAATACATTTACATATTCCCTTAGCTGTCCAACTATTTTTTTCCACACTTTCCCTTCTTTTTGCAGCTTGGAATCCTGCCACATTTATATTTTGTACTAACTACTCAGGGTCCTAATTAGCAGAAATGGGATGTCAGCAGGGTACCAGCCAGCACGGGAGGGGTTTTGCTTCATTGGGAAGATGTGCAGCATGTGGCATGGATCAAAATCTTTGCATCCCATGCAGAGAACAGCATGACGTGAATTGCAGAGCAAGGTAAATGGGAGAATTTGGGGATCTTGGAAATTTGTGAATTGACAAAAGGTACCCAACTCGCATGTTTTAGCTGTAGACAAAATGAAGGAGGTTTTGCCAGGAGTAAGGCAAATTATTCCAAAGTTTAGTATTTCAGCATGTAATAGACTAAAAAATAATCTGCAGTTCTGCTCTCGGAGCTCACAGTCTTTGGCACAGTCCAGTCCCATCAATATCTAGGACTGGATAAAAATAAGAGATTTGGATGTAACAACAGACATCGCACATTTTTTAATACATATATAAATATAGATTAAAAAATGTGCTTTTTATAACTAGCCTTCCAGTTTAAAGTCTGTTCTGTTACCAGAATTTGTTTTATTTCATCTTCTGCTAGTTTGTTATTCTTCACATCTGCTCAGCACACCCTGCCCAGCTCCTGAAGGGAGCTCAGGACTGTTCCTCTGGTTGATGCTGAAGGACAGAAGTGGCACAATCAGGGAGTGTGAGTGCATTGCACAAGCCACAGCATTTCACCAAGGGCTTTCTGCAGCATTTCTACTTAAGCTGTGCTTTCAGGAGAGCATCTGGTCTTGCAGCAACAGCTCTGAGAGAGAGGTGGTGTCAGTGTTAATTGCCTTCATAGTCTGTGAGTAGATGCTGATTTTCACAGTTGGTCATGGCCAGTAAAGAACTGTTTTTTCAATAGTTTAAATGGAAAATATTTGTCAAAATATCTAGACTCAGTGGAAAACTCAGTGAATTTTACCAGTGGTCAGACTTTGGTGCAATTTGGTCATACACACTCTCAAAGGGAAATATAATCCTTGGAATTACAAGTATGGTCCTTTGAAGTTAGAAATTTTGGTGCTGTCAATGACTTTCTAATGGCATGTTGGGCATTGCTCACCAATGAAACAAGAGTTATGATAATGGTTGGTAATGATAATTCTTAATATACTAACTATATATCCAGTATTCAAATCTCATCTAAGCACTGGAAGGCACTAAAAGGTGTCAGACTGCAGGGCTGAGGCTTTAATCTGTGCTGAGTTTGGGTTTTACTGTAGATACAAGAGGAAAAGGAAGAGAAGGCAGGATTCTGCTGACAATAAACAGTAAAAATAGAGATTGTTTCTTTCTTCGCTTTTTGAAAGTTTTGGGTTTGCTTTAAATTCTCTCACCTTCATTTTTCTCTTTTTGCTCTCTAACTGCAGAGTTTATGAAGTGACAGAGATTAGAGTAGCACTGAAAAGAGAAAGGAACTACAAAATACCTTACACTCACTCTTCCTTTGTGTTTAGTGAAAAAAAAATCAGTGACTGGAGAGAAGCAAATCTCAAACGAGAAAAAATACCAAAACCTAGGGATTTCTGAATTTGAATAAACCCCCTTAATAAAAATTAAATAATTAGAAGAGACTTCACGGTTTTGAACATATGACCCTTTTTCCAGTGTTATTTGAGAAAGTGCCACAAGTGCTATTCCACCTTTGAGGCTGCAGTGTCCTTGGCTTCAGGCTGCCAGAACACCAGGAGGAAGGTGTTACATCTGAGCAGGGCTCACAGTTAGAGTGCACAAGGGTGGGGAATGAGTCATGTGGGTCAGAACTATGAAGGGAAGATATTAATGAAGACTCAGAAGCCACAGGGTTTTAATTAAAAATTCCAAGTGACATGAAAGCCAAGGTTTATCGACCTGAAGCACAGACATTACTCAGCAGAAAGGATGTATTTGACCCAGTTGTGCTGGGCTTGCTTCATCACTTCTCCCTGGTATTGTGCTGGCAGGATATTGTTATCCCCAGCCACAAAATTCCAGGCAATGAGGGTGGTGTTGAACCACTGCTCTGTGTCCACTGTACTTACATTCAGTACCATCAACCAGGGTGGGCTGCAAAAATAACAATACAGGTACCTAAAAATAACTAATTCTGTGGTCTCTTTATTACTTTCTTCCTAGTGACTGTGTCCACAGTAAAAAGAACTGGGGTATAAAGATTTCTCTAATTAAAAACAGGAATATTCTGATCAGAGCTCTTAGGCCACTGTTTTTATCTGCCCAGTGGAATGCAGCTCCCAGCACTGAACAATCTCAGGCACCCTCCCTGTTTCCTGAGCACTTTTTAGGATGTCAGATACTGTTTTGCTGTAATTTGCTCTGCAAGTGCTGAAATCTCTTCTGACTTTTTTCATGGAAAAGTTCGTCTGTGGAAAGGGAAACATGTCTTTGGCAGTGTGATAATAATAATAATTATTATTATTGTAATTATTATATATACTAATAAAAATCCTATGAATGACTAAATAGTTACAGAGAGTAAAGACAGACAAAGCCTAGTAAAGAGAGGCTGCAGGTTTCCCTGTCCTCTGAGTTGGGGAGGGAAGGATTAAAGCTGACCACTGGAAAAGCACCATGGCCAGTGACAGTCCCAGCAATGCTCCACAGGCTCTGCAGGGCCAGCTGAGGACTGAGGGGAGTGAAACCTCTCAGAGCAAGTGAAACCTTGCAATAAGTGAGGCTTTGACCAGAAGGTGGGCAAGAAGAATTTGCTATGGATTAGCAACTTCAGCACAAACTGTCTCCCTTGGAATAATGCCTTGACAATCACTGTTTCTCCCAGGAAAAAGAAATCCCTGGACTCTGCTCTGGGAGGACACAATGAATCAAGAGCACAGACACTTTATCCTGGAATAGTCTTCCTAGTGCTTTTCCTGAGCAAGTAGAGTTATTTCAGTTAATGTCACACTGCAGGCAAACCACAGAGCTTAAGGAAGAGTGAGAACAGATCATTGCACTCATTCTCTTTTTTCATAGAAGTAAAGCCCATCAAGCACAGTGCTGCAAGGTGTTTTACACCCCTGATGCAAACCAGAACAAGTTAAGTGAACATCTCACATGAAGTGTTGGTGTCTGCAGTGCTGATCTCATCCAAGAGCCCTGTCTCCTGCCCCAGGGTATGAATAACTCTTAGCAGCACCCAAGGACTTGCTCCTGCAGCAGGGAGACAGGGCCCTGCAGCATCACAAGCTCTGTTATGGGGCTATGGGACAAGGTGACCAAAGGCAAAGCTGACTCTGAAAGTTGTTGTTCCTCTAACTGTTGCACAAAACTCTTTTACCAGTACGTTACACCCAGAATTATCTGTGTGTTTTAACTCTGTACCTTAAGGATCAGTCTAATTAGCACAACACAGTGTTAGCATATTAACTACACTCCAGCAGACTGGGACTATATATTACTGAGAGAGAACTCCTACCAGAAACCTTGGAATTTTTACAATACATTTTTGTCCATACTTTTTGGAGCAATAATAATGTAATACCATACTCCCTCCCCAAATAGCTGCAGGGTCCCTTTTAATGAATAGGAACAAACAAACTATCCAGCTAAGCCCAGAAACATGACCCCTATCAAAAGCAGAATCAAACAATACCCTGAAACAATCTACATATACAAAGAACAAACTTTTCTTGTTCTTCCAAAGATTAACTCAGCAGGTATTTGGCATTCAAAAAATTCTACGACAACAGAAATGATGCTGTGTTTGAAGAGGCTTTCCTTAGAATTATTGTTGCAATTATTTGGGGGAAAAAATTAGAGAAAAGGTTTTAGAAAACAATTTTGAAATATTAATCTAGGTAACATTCTGTATAGGCAGTACTCCTGCGCTCTCTCTCAATGACAGTTTGTAAAGTCTGTTATGTTTTCTGTGTAAAGCTTTTTCAAATCTCTTGGTCATTTACTACCAGCTCCTGCTCAACATTCATTGCTCAGTCAACAATGGTGGCATTTTCCATTTCTCCACAGAATAGTATCTGGTGACCCCTGCACTGTTCTGGGCATGGAAGAAACTACATTTCTTTAGCCAATTTTATGGGAGGAGATGGAATGGCAACAAAAATATTAAATAACCTGGTCATCCCTCTCAGACATGGAGCTTCAAAGCAAATATCTGGAAAATTTCCAGCTTTCTATTAATGGAAAATTCAGCCTCCATGTCAGTAGTTTCCAACAGAATGATTTGATTTGGCTTATTATTAATATTATGAATATTAATATTTTCACTAGGAAAAGACATCTCAGCTCAGATCCAAATGGTCCCAGTGCCTCCTCTGAGAGAACCTTTCTCTGTTCATGGGCATCATCACAACAGTGTCTTGAGGCAACTGCTCCCATTCCCTTCACCACTTCGATCCATCAGAACCTGGGATTTTTAACTCTGTTGTAAAGCCTGTACTGCTCAAAAGGAGAAGGAGTAACAGGATGAATGTGTCTTCAGCTTGAATTGGGGGGCTCATTCTACAGAGGATTTATTGATTTGACACAAGTCCAACCATGAGTCACTGTGCAGAAATGTCACATGGAGCTCCTTACTCGCAGTCTCACAAAGTGCTGAGGGCCCTCGAGTGTTGCAAACAAAACCAGAGGGAGTTTCTGGGTTGGGTGAGGAATGGCCAGGGCTGTGCAGGGCAGCTGAGCCCTGGCTGGGAGCTCTGCCTGGGCAGGGCAGCACCACTGCCTCCAGCCCTGCTCCCTGCACGGCCCCGGGACAGAGCCAGGACAGAGCTGCCTCGGGGCCATCCTCAGTCTGAGGGGATAAATGAGGAGTGGTGATAAGAGCTGATCACTTCTTAAGGTAAATTGTTTGTATTTTTACTGCGTGCTTGAAAAGAGAAATGCTCAGTCACAAAGCTTACAGCTGCTTTTGGGATTTCCTCAGCATGGGAGCGACATGCACACCTACACCTCCCCTACACCTCCCCTACACCTCCCCTACAGCCCCACACAGCACTGCCTGAGCACGAGGAGCATCCTCCCCTTCTAGAGTGAGGACAGAGCAAGCTGGCAGCGGGGATTGGACACCACAGGGAACAGGGCAATACATGATTCCCCATGGACAATTCTAAACAGCCCTTCAATTGCACAGGTAAATCCTGCTCTGACCAGCAACCACCAACCAGAGGTGGTTTAAAACTATTTTATACCAGTTTTGAACCCAGCCTTGCCTTCTCCACATGTCGTCAGCCTGGGCTGTGCATTATTTAGCTCAGTGACTCTGACACACTTCCTGAACACTGCTGCAGGAGGGATGAAGCAGTTGCAGGTCTCTAGCTTGAGGCTAATCACTGAAACACAGAGGCCTGTCATTCCTGAACACTGAAGGTGAGAGAGTAACTAATTTTTCCTGGCTGATTTTCTTTCCATTCCCTTCCCCCTAATTACGTCTCTGCCTTGGTTGCTGTTCGACTCCACTTGATTAGGCTCTCAGAAAGAGCAGCTATGGCACAGAAACATGAGGCAGGATCCTCCTTGGAGATCTGCAGGTGATGCATTTTCTGATTGCACAGACTCATGTTACTTCATACACAGATGCAATGACTGTTTTGGATGTCGAAAATGTTCAGCATCTGCTTCAGTTTTGGAAGGATAAAGTCTTTTTTTTTTCCTTAGTTACCAGAGCACACTACTAAACATATGTCTTTTTCTCATTAACATGAGGAGCTTTTGTGTTGGTTCCAGTGCCCAATTGTCCAGCATGATTAGAACTGCCAAAAACAATAACCCAGGAAATTTCATTTTCCACAATATTTTAGCTCTGGCTGACTTGGTGGAATCCCAGCAGTGAGCTGTGAGCAATGATATATGAAGTGAAAAATGTTGAACCCTCTCTCCCAAGCCTCTCTGCACACACCACTCACAGCCCATGCTGAGGTCATGGGCTGTGCTGTCAGACCCAGCTCCAAAGGAGATGCTCTCTGCCCATTTGCCAGGTGGTTTTGATACCAATGTGGCTTGAAAGAAAGCAAATTTCCATCTCAGGAGAAGTTCTCCCTATTGCCAGTATTACTTTCAGATCAGAACTTCCCATGAGATAATACAAAAGGACTGGCTGGAGGCCCAGGGTTCAGGATAATTTGCTTTAAGTTTGTGTTTGCTTAGTTCATGTAATAAGGAAATAGTTCTGTACCTAGTCACGGCATATTATGTAGATCAGCCCTGAAAAGAGCCTCAAATGCCATATTCCAAGGGAAGTAGAAGGACTATAACAAAGTTTTTCTGGCAGTTGGAAAGTTTGTGAGTAATGTCAAAGTGTGCCTGGAAGAGGAAACAAAGCAGTTTACTGCAGCAGGATCTGCACTCAGTGATCCTTCTGAAAGCTGCTCATGCGGAAAGAATGAAAAACTAGAGCAAGGCAGGCAGGTAGAGTTCATAATAAGCCATAACAGGCTTTCATGGATGGCTTTAGCAGCTTTTCACTGCTCAGATGCTATTTCTGCATCCAGAGGTTAGGATATAATGGGATGTGCAGATGCATAGATATTTTCCCTTCTTTTGACTGACGGATTTGAAGAATATGAGCCACAAGCTCTGTGTCATAAATGGGAAAGGCAGTTCTTCAAGCTTTCATGGGAAGTTGCTTAAATTATTAGTTTCAGCAGTAAAATGTTGGCAATATTTATGTTTACAGAAGAAAAAGTTGGGTAAAAACTTTCCAGCAACTATACAGACTCTGAAAAGTTTTTCTGTTTCCTTCCTTCCCCCCTCCCCGGCATGGCTCTATTTGCTAAATATGCTGTAAGTTTATTTTTTACTCTTAAAATCACACAAGAAGGTCACCAATTAAACTACTCTTCCCACATGGAATTAAGCAGAAGCAGATTAGTAGTTAAAGCAGAGACTCTCTTGTGGGTCTTCTCTAGATCTTAATGGATTACTATTTTAATATTTGAAGTTTACTCTGAGTATCCAGTTTAGCTGGAAAAGAAGTCACAGACCTCACAGGGTTTTCAAATTTTCCTGTGCTTTTTATTTCTCTTCTTTTAGGACACCACAATCCTGTTTATTCAAAGATCATTGTGCTGAAAGCAATATCTGCAGATAACATGAAATACTGCAGACAGTCACAGAAGGTAGAAAAATATGAGTTCCATAACCCTTCACCTCTATTCCTTTTTTTGGCCTGTCTATTGGTTTTGCAGATGAAAACAGAGGGAATTCTATTGTCTTGAGTTTGCCTGAGCAAAATAAATTAAATTTAAATCTTGGTTCCCTCCTGCTCTCAAAAGAACACACTAGATTCTTCAAGAAGGCTTTGGGTTTGTTAACCCTTCCATGTCTCCTGCATCCTCAGCAATCTCTGTTCTCTACTTTGCAGTCACATAAAAATTCCCACACATTGTAAATGAAAGCACTTTGGGTAGGAGGAAATATCCTCCAATAGTAAAGAAGTAAATTTATATCCTCTCAAATGTTTTGATTAGATCATAATTCAGAATAAGATTTGAGTCTCACAAAACTGCTGATCTATTAAAAAACTCCTCCTTCCCTGGCAAACACAGAGCACTTGTGTACATGGCTGGAACAGGATACCTTGACTTTCCAGAGCCCCAGCTTCTGCTGCTCAAGGCTGTTCCAGTTGTGTCTGATGTCAAAAGGACATCACTACACAGGAATTAGCCAAGGGCTAATTGTTGGCATCACTTCTTTTCCAGAGACATATCCCCCATGGCATGACAGGGACCTGAGGGCCGCCAACAACTCCCACACTGCCAGGGACAGAGGGGCCACTGAAATCCAACAGGTCAGCAGGACACGAGGGGACAACATCCAGATGCCTTATTCTGGATTCTTCTTTTTAATCTTGGAAAGAGTTTTGGGAACAGAACAGGTGAGGTGGCCAAGGTAACCAGCCTTGCTGTGAGGGTTCTGTGACCTCCCTTGGGTTGTGCAGGTACAGGAACAGATAGACACATTGTGCACATAAATGTGTATGTGTGTGTGTTTGCAACATCTGTTCTGGGATTGTTCTCTTCTCAAAGTCTGTAAATGTTACGTAACACTCTTGGAACAGAATCCTACTGAAAATAAATGTCTCCTTTAAGGAAAACTGTCTATCCCTTCAGAAAGAATAGTGGAGATTTACAGACTGAGCACACTGGTAAACTTTTTCCATTCATTAAACCAACGAAAAACGTTTCAAGAGAAGTAAAATTTCGGCAAGTACTGAGCTTGGAAAGCAGAACACAGGAAGCTGACATGTGCAGCCAATTCAGCAAGCGGAAACTAGACATTAATATCTTCAGACTGGATCTGGAGCCCACAGCTGATAATGTAGAATTCAATAGCCTTGGTAACCTGTGGATGTCCAATGGAAGCCAAAATCTCATACATGGAATTTAAGCAGAACAAAAGCTGTTCTACTGACAAGAAACACCTGGAGATCGACCATAAACTCAACTTGAGGCAGCCTTTTCTTTGGGGTGTTTCTGTCCCACAGCCTCCTCTGATGTCTTTAGACACGCCAGGATTTCCTTTGAGCCACAGAAGCAGGGCTGCAGACTCACTCACCCTGCACAGGGATGTGGTACTCTTCCTCTCTAACCAAAAACTGGTCTTCACCACTTCTGTGAAGGACAAGCTCCCAAACAATTCCCTAGTGCAACCTGCATTTTTTCCATTAAGCTTTTGTCAAATGAGAACATTGATTTTCTAGGAAAGAGTCTGCTTTCGTAAAACATTTTTGTTATTTCATCACAAAGTAAACAAACGTGGTCCAAAAAAGTGAATTATCTTGTGTTCCTTGGCAATTTTTCAGCCAAAACAATTCATAAGGTTTTTGACCTTGCAAGAAAAGTCTCATTTTCCCATGTGAAGGAAAC
Source organism: Vireo altiloquus (assembly GCA_013396875.1). Lineage (NCBI taxonomy): Eukaryota > Metazoa > Chordata > Aves > Passeriformes > Vireonidae > Vireo > Vireo altiloquus. The sequence goes on along the minus strand of VZRF01012842.1, from coordinate 614,688 downwards.
CCTTTTCCCAGGTATTGCTAAACTCATCAGTTAAGTAACAAATAAGTCAGCTGTAAAAGGATAACCAGGAAAATGTGGGTCTGCTGCTCACTGGGGCAGAGGACCTGGTGAGGGAGGACACAGAACACACCAAGGTTCTCACTCCTCTCCCATCCTGGGATCAGCTTGCCTGGGGCTGTGATGAGAATGCAATTCTTGTTTGGGCAGCAGCTGCTGAAGGCACTGCACACAACATGCTGCTGCCTTCTATTCCTGTGAAGGGAAGGTGCTCCCTATAGACACTGTGATTCCTGAGGCCAGGGTGGGAGCAGCACAGGCTCTGGGCTGCCCTCACACCCCAGCACAGCACAAACCTCTTGCCCCTTGAAAGGGAGGCTGGTAACACAATGGGCACTACATGGTTTCAGCTCTAACAGTTACTAAAATGATAAACACCTGTCTACCTAATCACCAAAAACGCAACTTATAGCACCTATTAAAGCTCCTTTTTAATGCAAACATCTCCCATTTTTAGGTTGAGACTTACAAGAAGCCTGCTGCAATGCTGTAACCCTGCCAAACCCCTGCCTCCTTCTTTCATTTGCTCTCTCTCCCTCCCCCTTCCTTCCTTTTCCCACCCACATATTATTTACTCAGAATACGACCTAATTACAGTTTGTGCTTATCTGAACGACCTGCACTCCACGGTTTCAGCTAAGGGGGGATCTGAATGAGGATGGACAAAGGATCTTGCTCGAGAGAGAGGGAAAGAGGGATTGTTAGACTTGGTGGAATAATAAGCAGAACCCCTGGGGGAAGGTACCAGAGGAAAGGCAGTACCTCCTTGAGACTTGGATCTAAGGCTCTCACTGCAGGTCTGGAGCTCGGCTTATTGTTTCAGCCAAAGTCAGTTTCTCCTCTATTAAACTCAGTTGGGGTTTTTCCTGGCCTAATCTCACCCACACTGAAGTAAGTGGTGATTTTGCTGGAAGCGATGCCGTGTCCTTTGTTGCTAACCATAATGACAGTGCTTGCTGTGTTTCTAGCCAAGATGCTGAAGAAACTCCAGAGAATTTTTTTTTTCCTCCCCGTAGTCTCATAGAACTAGTTTTACTTTTCTCTTTTTTTAGGACAAATTGAACGAAACAAGCAGAGCACAACACCGGAAAGTGGATGAAGAAACAAAGGCCTGCCTTTGAAAGAGACCTCTGTGAATCTCTGGCACGTAGCAGCAAAAGGGAGGAAATGGGAGGCCAAGAAGGACAGAGCATCTGCTCACATTGTGACTGCACTCTCCTTCCAAACATCAGGCTCTAGAAGGCCAGAGCTCGAGCTCTGACTGTGAATATCTTGGCTCGTGTCAATGCTCTTCCTGCACCCACCTGACTTCAGCTGGATTTTTGCCACTGACTTCCTCGGGGGTAGCATCATACATCAAAATCTGCGCTGGTTTAGTTCTAATATCTAAGGTTTAATAAAAATGATCCCTAGGACCTACTGGAGCAAGTGAACCGAGTAAAACATGAGTTAATGTGCTGGCTAACATGTTTTCCAGCAGCTGGCACCCAGCAAGCAGCTAAAGGTCTTCACTCCGTAATCAAAGGCGCTGCTGTGGTGGGAAGTTCTGGACACCACCAAATCCTACAGCAGCTTGGTCAGCAGCCCTCTGGAATTCCTGCCAGGTAGGGAAACACCTGCATTTGCACAAGGGTTTATTTGTCACATGGGTCAATCAGATACACTGATAGATAACCAAGGAAGCCTGTCTGTGCTGCATCCATCTCGCTGATCACTCCCCTCACACAGACCTCTGCACAGCTGGGACAGGGTTATCCTTACATCTGAAATATTACTCAGTGCAAGAGTCCCAAGAGATCTTCACCTTATGGAAATTTAAGGAAATGTGAACTGCCCAGAGGAATTTCAATTTGGAGTCCCATGGTGCACCAGAAAGCTGACTGCACAGAGCCGGAAAAAGTTAAAGAACAATTGGAAACAATACAACTGAAACTCAACCCAGCAGGAAAAAGGACAGCAGAGGCCAATGGGAATAAGTGAGGATGTGAAGATTAGCACCAGCAAATGTAGAAGTCTTTCAAACATAAACAGTCTGGGAAGGAGGCAGATTGGGGAGAGCTTGTCTGAAAAAAAACCCAAAACAGCCCAAGGCTGGAGCAAGTTAAAAGAATAGTTAGAAAATGAGAACAGTTACAGAACTGCTGATAACAGCCCTGCATTGTGCAAAAGCTCTATTTTTGCAAGCTAAAGGTAAAAGAGAATGGTTCATGTGCAAAGTAAAGGGGGGAGGGGAAGTAAAATTGGGAAAAACTGTTAAACATTCCCTCAGAAACAGAGGAGAGCCCTGTCAGCCTCAGAGGGAGTCACCTCGGGAGGCCTCCAGTGACAGACCTCAGTGTCACCTCGTCTCTGTCTTTTCAGCAGACAGTGCTCATGGATTTCCCCTTGGAATGGAACAGCACAACTACAAAATGCACAGAAAGCCTCGCTGGGAGAAAAGTCTGGCTCACCCATTATCCCACCAGGGCTCTGGGAGTTCTGAGTGGGTAAGAGCAGGAGAGCCTCGTGCCTGGCCTGACCATCAGAGCTGTTCCACAGAGACGGGAAACATCTGCGTGGTAGGGACAGTCGTTTGCAGGGATATCTGCCCGGATGCAATTTGAGACATATTAAATGTTATTTGTCAGGTTTAGTGTGACAGCCTAATCTATTATGTGAGTCAGTATGGCTTTATTGGTGCAGGATGACTTTGGCTGTAGAAATCTTGGGAGTTTCCATCTACACAGCTGCCATGACAAAATGGGAGAAATGCAGTAGACAGGAAATAATAAGGGCTCAGTTCTGTCTTCACTGATATTTGTGCAGCTGAGCTGAAATCCACAGGCCCTTTGTCTCTCATAAAATGTTTGGGGTTTTTCCCCAAGTAATCCTTCAGTAGGCTGACATGGAGCTACCTTCTCAAACCAACGAAGTGCAAGGAGAATTTTGTTCATGGATCTGTTACGAACACATAAACAAGGGAAGAATTTGGCGGGTGGCATTTTGCGTTACGCTTTATTGGAAAGAGTCATGAGTTGAAGAGAAAAATGATGCTTTAGGGAATTAAGTATTTCAACACACAAGTCTAAGTTGTCTAAGAAACTGAAATTAGCTGCACCACAAAGTCTTTATGGCCAGAACGGACATCTCCCAGCTTTCTTCTTCATCAGTCACAGCATCTGTGCTGGTGCTTTATGGGTTCTTGAAGCCTGTGGGAAGATTCCCACTGATGTCATTGTGTCTTAGATCACTTCCAACAGACATCTTTCACCTTTCCAGCCCAGGTAAAATCAGGAAAAGTTTTGCATTCCACGAATTCTCACAGATTTCATAACGTAATACCACAAATCCCAAGGTAACCTCATCTGTTATCAGGCATTCTGAATGGGTTAAATAAGAATATCAAATGAAGGTGTTCCTATCTGCTGACAGCACTAACACTGCCAATATGAAGACAGAGAGAAAACACAGAATCAGAGATATTCTGGTCTTTTAGAAGAACGAGACAGAAAACTGAAAGTGCTGTTTTCCTGGGGCAATGATCTAAACTAGAAAGGGTTCATTAAATTAATCAGATACTCAATTTATTCCTTCAAAGAAAGGAAGATTTAGAGTGCTATAATATGAAAATCTTTGTCTGTCCAGTCTATGGCAGTTATAAAATCAAGAAATGAGAAGGATGTGATAAGAATGAGACAGAAGGAATCAAGGGAATTATATTGTTGCCACATACAAGGCTCTGATTCATTCTTCTGGAGAAGGCTGAGCCAAATTCAGTTCCAAGTCACACTGGCACCACTTCTTTGTCCCCAAAAGCTTTCAGTGCTATAAAACTGTGGAATCTGTTTCATTGGGTAATTTGGGCTTTTTTTTTTAAGTTTATTCCAGTTGTGCAAAAGATGTCACATGAAGCTAATAAAGACAATTCTGTGAATAAGAAATATTTGTTGTAAGAAAATGTGTGATCACGCAGGTAAGAATTTTTCCAATGGACCAGAAACAGAGTTAAATCCAAAGTGATTTATTGAGATAAAAAAATAATATGCTCACAAAGTTTCTTCTTCTGTTGGCTTGTCTGAGACTGCATCCTAGAAAAGTGAAGAGCTTTGCATTAAAACAGAAATGTGAAACTCACAGCAAGGTTCACTAGAGTTTCCAATAGGTCTGTTGGTTTCCAGCACAGCAGGAATAAATGCAGCAGCATTATCAGGGAAACCTGCAGGGCTCTGGGATGTAATCACAGACTCTCTGCCCTACACGACTCACTCATGACCAAGTACTGCAAAACCTCCAGGTTCTGGCTGGCTTCTGCCAAGGGGTAACAAGCCAATATCCCACTTTTCCATCTGTAATGAATAACCTGCATTGTCTATTCCTTATTTATGGGCATTCAAATTGCAACAAATGGTTCTGATGACAATTACAGCACTGCTTTATTTACAGAAACATACAGCATGTAGATAAAAGCCCAGCTCTGCACTGATAGTTAGATATATATATAAATCTGGTAATTATCTCTGGATTTGTTGAAAATGCACAAGCTGATCAGGAAAAATGGCACTATATTGCTTGTTAAAGTAAAAGAAGAATATCTGTTCATCCTTCTGTTATGCTGGATCCATTCAGAGTTAAGTTTTCTGACCTGCTGCTTGGAATGTGAAGCCATCATTTGTGGATGGAAGGTAAAGAAAGCCACAGAGCTTTAGAGAAATCAGATGCATGAGTAAGGCAAGAAGTGGAAGAGATATGCACAAAGCCAAAAATTTGTGAGGAAATCTGCAAGGGTTAGGAAAGCACTGTGTCAGTCCTCGTCCACATGCAGGACGAGGTGGAAGGGGAAGGAATGAAGGGGCAGGAATAAATCCAGATTCTTGTTGAGACTCTTGGAACATGGATTTCAGTGGCAATGGTTTATTTGGAACACAGATGAGCCTTAGCACCATAGCATCTAGTGAGTTATGTGCCCTCTTAAGCTCTCAAATCAGCATTAAAGGGATTCACAGGTTTTATGCAGACTTTCTGCAGCCTGACTCTGCATCACAGTCGCTCCAGACTACAAGGCAAACACTCTCTCAAGCAGTAATAGTTCTCCAGAGCAGGGTTGTTCCAGCAGGACTCAGCTGGATTAGAGCATGAGTCAGTTCAAGTTGAGATCTCATGATTTTTCCAAAAAAAGAGGGTTTGTTCTCTACATTAAATATTCAATGGCTGGATATCACCTCCTTGCACAGTGAGACAATCCAGTGAGGTGTTCTCTGTGTTTTGCCATGCGCCATTTATAGAATACAGGAGATGGTGGTTAAACTCCTAGAAATGCTAGAACATGGAATCATTTGTCATGAGCTGCACCATTGTCCTTTTCTGCACCTTGGCTGGCAGGGGAGAGGTGTTGTAAACAGAAAAGCAAAGAGTGAACAGTGTGACTTTCCTCCGGCTGGGGAAAGAAGCAGAAGGTGCTGAATTAAACAAACATCTGCCCTGGCGAACAGCAAACAATGTGTTTGTCTAGTAAACTGAGCAAAGAGGACTTGGAAGTCAGAGAGAGGGGAGGATGAGACAGAGGAAGCCAAGAGGACCATTTTGCCAAATGACTTTTTTCATGCTCCAGCAGTCTTTGTTGTAATTACAAGGATCTCTAGGGAACTGAGCAGTCTCAATCTTCACTGCTTTAGAACATTGCCAATAAGATACAAAAATTGCTAACACAGTGAAAACATTCATATGCAATGGAGTTTGAGTTTTTGCTGGGGATTTTTTATAATTTTTTCTTTTTTAACCAGCAAAATGTCTATTATGCAAAAGAAAAATCCCCTGTAAGTTCTTTCATAACACAAAATGCACATTAAAAGGGCCAATTAACAGTGGCAGGAACCAAAGTCCAGTGTCCATCCAAAGGTGAGGCACAGCCATTAACAGGGAATGTTTTCCTGCTAATACATCCCAGCCCTGCCATGGATGGCAGAGCCAAGGTCAGGTCAGTGACTCTTCCCGGACACAGAGATGCTTCCAGCCAAGGTCACAACACCAGCAAGGGTATGAGCAAAGGAGCACAAGGCTGTGAGGAACACTGAGAACATCTCAGCACAGCTGCCTTGGGTTTTGTACAATTTCTAGATTTATTGCAAGAAGCCTCGAGATCAGGAACACCCAACTGCACATTTTATGCTCATGTGGGACACCCAGTTAATGAAATTATACAGACACATACACAAACCCTGAAAGCTCTGCCAAAGGCTGTGTCACTTGTATTCTACACCATGTGCGTGGACATCAGAGGCAAATCTGCACCTTTGTATGATGAGGGGAAGGTAGGAAGAGCAATCTCCCTGTCCTCACACTGGAGAGGTTCCTTCTGCTTTGACCTTTGATGGACCCAGAGCGAGCACATTGTCCACAATAACCCTTCAGGCCTCCACATCCACCAGTCTTGTCAGACATTCCCCCTGCAGCCCTTAGCCAGGGATCTGAATTCCCAGGGATCTGAATTCCCAGGGCAGGCTCTTGGCACCCAAAGAAACCAAATTCCCCCAGCCTTTTTTCTTCTTTTTTAAACCACTTCTATGTTGGGTCACAGCTTTTTCTCTTCTGTCTTCAACTTTCGTGAGAATTTATGCCTTATTTTGTACTTAGGAGGTCTAAATATGGATGTTTAAATCAGTTTTTAGCCCTGAACTCGGCTCTCAATAAATGATGGCAAGTGCTGAACATATGGCTCCCATGTGCCATGTTTCTGATCCCTCAAGAGCTCCATATAAGGTGCAGTTTGAGACACCACATTCATTCAGGGTGGCAAGAAGCAACCACTGACCCCACAGACACTGAAGGAAAGAAACTAAACTCAGAATTTCCTGCTTTTATTAAATTTTCCCTCCCCTTTTTTTTGGTCTCACTATTGTTTTCCCACTACTTTTATATAAGAACAACATTTCCTTTTCTATGTTAAAAGCAAGGGTGGGCCTTCAACCATTGATCTTGTCCTTCTTTAACAGACAGGAATGTGTATTTTTTTGAGACAATTAAATCAGTTAACTCTCAAAATGTGTGTAAGGATTTTCCTAACCCTGTAAATGCTGATCACCGCTGTAACCTTCAGTGGTGGCTGACAATAACTCAGCAACCACTTCCTTCGATTCTAATGGCTACAATAGTTTTTGTAATCATTTTGTTGCTATGCTTCACTGATTTAAATTTATGGCATGTAGGTGTATATTTCCCATCTCCCTTGTTTCAGGAAACCTCTGCAGGCACGGAGAGGAGAACAAAATTTGCAAACTGGGGGAAGGAGAACCAGCCCTATAAGCTGGTGGCTGATTTAAGGTATTCCAGTCACACAGCCTTTGGTGGAGCAGACCCAGTGCATTGCAACAAAAGGAGAATTTAATTTTGTTTTTGAAATGCTGTTATAACATTCAGGAAATTTGCAAAGGCACCTTGACAGAAAATGATCAAATATCTGAACTTCCAGCGCAACAACATTTACTTAGTAAATGACATTTTAATGCAGAAAGTCAAATTTGCATACTAATTAAATTTTTCCTTTAAAACATTTAGACTTTTTGGCCTTCCCACCTACCCACAGTGACAGAGATTAAAAGATTTTTTTATTAAGTCCTGTCAAACAAAACACACTTTTGTGAAGTGCTACAGTACAAAGTGGCACTTTTAACCTATTTTCTAGTCATTCAGAATTTAGGCAGTGGAAGCATTTCCAAATGCTCTGTGATCTCAGAAAGGCAGCTGATGGCAGAGCAATGGGGACGATGGGGTTTTCTCCCTCACTAAATTTATACATTGTGGGAAAGCAGCTTCATGTACTGCATGCTGGGTAATAAAATAAAAAGTCATTACACTTGTAAAACCACCCTAGTGCTTTACTAAGAGATTTATAGAGGTGCTGCAAGTTAGAGCAACACTTCAGCTGCCTTCACCTTGAGTGACTTCCAGGCAGGGCTGCAGGGTGGCACGGGGAGAGCAGCAATAAAGAGTGTGAGGTGGCACAATGAGGATGGCAACAGCAGAATGGAGTCGAGGGCAGAGCTGAGCAGCTCCTAACTCTGCTCTTCCCAAGCATCCAGGGGCTCCCAGACCAGACTTGGGTTGATGTCGCTTTATTTTTTCTAAAAATCAACCACTGAAGTGAAATTCCTCCTCTAATAATTTCCTGGCCAAGCGGTTTCTTGACAGTGAAATGAGCATTTCTGTATCTTTTAATGGAAACGAAAATATTTCAGGAGGATCAAGAAAAACTTGTTGCACCATTTTTTCCAATCTCCTCTTTGCATGTGCCTGTTACCAGCAATAGATTCCTAAGATGTGGCTTCCCCACAAACCACGAGGATTACTACAAACAGACAAGCAGTTCTCCTCAGCTTCAGTTGTTTTTCACTCGTTTGTTAAGCCAGGAACTGAAGGCTTTGCCTCTGTTTTGCTTGACACGACAACTTTCAACACTCTTCAAAGGCTCTTTACTTTGAGAATTTATAAATTTCTGTGTCTGATCATTCTGTGCTATAGTGTGTCAGTAAAAGCACATTTACACCAAGTTTACACCCTGACAGAACCATTTCAAAGACACTTGAGAAGTAGATCCTCCAAGCATTGAAAGGCTGCAAGCATTTGAGTCACTGAAGTATTACCTGAACATCACCCAGGCCCCATTCACAGATTCCAGAACTGCAAAGACTTATTTTCCTTGACCTCAGGGATAAAATTATGTTCCTGGTCTTTTTTCCCATGGACACTAAGGCCACCCTTTATTGCTCTGCCAGATGTCTTTAAGTGAAGCTAAATTGCATTTGGTTTAAGTGCCATCCAAGGGTTTCCCCACACCGTGGAACAAACAGGGCAGCTCCCATCAAGTGAAATTAATGTCAGACTATTAATTAATGTCTCATATGTGGCTTATGGGCAGAAACAAGGGCCATTCTGGACCTGGAACGGGAGTAATTTCTGATTGCCTCCCGTACCAAACAGCCTGGCCTTTGCATCCTCTGGCATTGCTGTCCTCTGAGTGCAGAACACCACAGACTGGTGCTTGGAGAAAGCAAAAATTCTACACAACATAAGGCACTTTGTAACTTGTGTAAGGACTTCCATCAAAGGAATTCTAGTGATACAAATAATTAACTGAAAATTATAACTCTGAAGGCAAATTATACCCACAAAATGCACTATCACAATCCAGCCCTTAGCTCGAAACAAGAAACAATTCTCTGCTGAAGCACAAGCTCTTAACCAACAGACTGGGAAGTGTTTCCCCATAATGATGAGAAACCAATTGCTGTCTTTAATGTCTTTTTCTGCAAAGTTCTGAATATTCCATTGAAAGGTACCAATAATCTTCATGTCCTGAAAAATGCTCAAATAGTTTCATTTGGAAGCCTTACTCCAACTATTTTTTTCCTTCTTTCTTCTTCCCGTTGATTTGGAGCTCTGAAAGAATTTTTCAAGCACAAGCACCTGTTTTGCTCTTTTCTTTCCACTCTGTGGATCCCTTTCCTCCTCCTCTGTCTCCTCCTTATTCCCCCCTTTACAAATGAAACAAAGCAAACCCCTCCATTCTTTGGGGACAGTTCTCTGTCTGCAAGGGACTGCAACAACTTCTTTAATTTAACCCTTTAAAAAATAATGTTTTTACATGAAGTCCAAGGAGAGCAGGCACAACAATGGAATAGTACAGGGAAAACCAGAAAACTATCATTTTTGACAAAGAGCCCAGTCTGTCTTTAAAACAGAAGGAGAGAGAGAAACTTTGCAAATGCTTCTAAAATGTTGACACTTTATTTCCACATGGGGGATGTTCGTAACTTTGCTGTCTCCAGAGGGGACTTGAACATCAAGATCACAGAGTCTAATATCAGTTGCAGCAAGGCATGTGCAACCCTTGGGCCTCGAATCTTAATTATATCTGCAACTGTTTACAGCTTATAATTATTGACGTTAATTTACTGAAAGAAGTTACACTTCTCGCCTCAAGTTATATTTTTGGCATGTTAATCCATTTGCACACAGACTATTGCATCTGATTGCGCAGACTGAAATTAAAGCGTATTTTTCACTTCCCTTTCATTGGATTTGACCATGTTCTATATGATTTTAAAAAGCAAAAGTAATTTGACTGTTTCTAGCGATGTTATAAATATTGTTTAAATAAAGTGCAGCTTCCACTGCCCAAGAGCAGCAGGATGTCAGAGGCTGTGAAGGCCAGCATAGCAACCTGTGTTTTTCTAATATCATTGCAATCCCTAATGCAGGGGAGTTATGCCCATCTGACAACAAAAACACATCATGAAGTTAGTGTGGCTGAGCTTTATTGCTAAAGAGCTCCATCCTGTCAATACTCACTGCCACACAAGGTTTAGCTCTCAGTGTAAACTGGAGCACTTACAGAAGTTTTAATGGGATTAGTATTAATTCTTTGTAGGACACAGCTTTGTGATACCTCAGTTTGAGATATTCTGAACAACCACCATCACTAAAACCAGTGCTTTGGGACCAGAATTTTATTTGTTCCTGCTGCTTCATCATCCTGGGCCAAACCCTTTCTCTGTTCCTGCCTCCATGTAGAATGGCAGAGGAATTTGCACAAGCATCACAGGAGGAAGAAACATTCTTCTAGAAGGAGTTCTAATTCATCAGGTTCTCTGGGAGCCCATGACGTGTCTGAGCTGCCTCAGCCACTACCACATGTCCATCCAGGGTGAAGAACAATATTCCTGATGGTTCCCTCCTACCAAACACTCACCAGGAGAACCCCCCCTCACAGGGCTCATGCTGTTCTATCACAGCAATTCTCTGCAGTAACTCAGGCTATCAGGAAGAACGGGAAGGCTCATAGCCCAAGGTATTGAATAAAAGTCAAAGAAAATATTCTTGCCATATAGAAGCACAAATTTATTGCACACTCCTCTTATCAGTTAATTCTAAGCTGATGGGATCGAAATGCAAGGTACAGGAGAGGGCAAACAACGATAGGGAAATGTTGGATTTTCTTTATCTTGTCTAGAGGATTAGAAAATCTGAGTGCTAAGAGGTTTTTTATCTGGCAATACTCACAACTGAAGACATAAGATATCCCTAGAGTAGGGCAGGCAAAGCTGTTCTTAAGAATATGGCACTGGGCATGTCCTACCTCCTCCTGAAGCAGAGATGTTTCACTGTGTGCTGACTGGGAGACAAGCCATTAACAAACCACCTCCCTTTGAATCATAGTTATTGGAACAGCAAATTCATTTATTCTGCACACCCTTTTTTGTTTTTGTCACAACAAAGCTACTGGGAAGGTTTTATCAGCAATAGATTCTTCTTATTAAATTTTTTAAACACCAATTTTCCTTGCTAGGGAAATTCTGGTTATTGCAGTGAGTCCATCCAGAATAACTCCCTAACATGGAGGCACAGATGGAGACTGTTCCTGTCTACATTGCATCAGCTTCATCTACATTACTTCTCACAACACTACAGGAACAGTTTATTCCATAATATACACTTGGCACTTGCTGAAGCAGCAGCTTTGCCATTCCCAGGTGTTGGTGAGCTGTGAGGCCCTCTGAGGTGGGGATTTTACACGTCACTTAGGTGGAAATTGAGGCATAAAACAGTTCCATGATTTAACCTGTAGTCATTAGGAAGGATTGGAAGTGAATCCAGGACTCTTAACTGTCATGCTTTTACCTTTTCTACTAGGAATCATTCCATGTATGAACAGGCCTGTGGAAGAGGAGAAGGAAGGGAAACATGCAGGAGTGCAGCCTGAAAAAATGGTACCAAATGTGGATTTCCATAACATCCAGCTCCATCCAGAGCCTCCTAAAGCAAATGGGACTGTTACCACTGACTCCAGCAGAAAAACATTTGGCTCAGTTCGGAGTGATTTTGAAAATGCTGCTTTGACATTTTAGGCCTGAAACCAGACATTTTCCCTGACATTATGAAACACAGCGAGGTAATATTACAAAGAAGTGTAAAAAATAAATCCAGCTTGGAAAACATAAATGACCTTTCAAAGCCTGAAATCATGTAATAATAACTGGCCTGACCCATTCTGAGGTTTTATTGTTTAAGCTTCACTTTTGTTTCTGCCTTTCTCCCTTGGATAAAGTGAACAGTTGGGGACTGAAATCCCAGAACAAGTGCATGCCTATTTACCAACAAAATGAAAAACATCTGGAAAGAGTTCCAAATATCTAATCTGCTGGGGGGATGGACAGCATACAAAGGAAAGAGCCCAAACCTTCTCACCCTGCTTCCTCCAGGGTTTGCCTGTATTGTTTGCTTCAGACAGCCCATTTCTAATGAATCCAATAATCAGCTGGAACTTGAACCTGCTCTGCCATCTCTCATTGCTCTTTCAGTTCCAGGAAAACTGAAAAAAATTAAATTTTTCTAGCAATAAAAAAAGCCATAATAGTACTGATGTGTACATCTGGTTCCAAAACCAGTTTTGGGGCTTCAGTCAAAACAGAGATGAAATTTAATACACACAATGTTCAATGTTTTGTGAACCCATAATGTTTTTTCTTGGTTGGTTTTTCAAATCCTTTTTTCTTTCCAAGAGCTTTTCTGTCTTACCTTCCACTGTTATGTCTCTAACATCTTGTCCTTGACAGTTTCCCCAGGCTGCTCCCACATTTCCCAGATGTTTGGATGGACAAGTAGGACTATCCTGGTTGAGACTAGTGAGACAGAATATGCTTGTTGAGGCCAACAGCCCTGACCTGCTCTCCAGTCTGGGAATGGTTGGATACAGTTCCATCTCCTTTCCCCTCCATGGAGACCCTCAGGGTCTCCTCCTGTCTCAGTTGCCAAGTTCTGTTAACTTTACTGGAATTCCGTATGTTTGAAAACTCTTCTCTTTGGTCATTTTTCCTTGATAAGGGCAAATAGATGAATAAATTAATCGGAGAGGACAGATGCTGACAGACAGAAAGGCAGACAGCCTCATTTCCTTAGGAAACAAGGCTGAAAAATGAACACACTCCCCAGAGGCTTCGACAGCAGTGACTTAGGTACGGTTGCACAGAGCTACCTTTAATTGAATACTGTTGGATTATTATGTTCCATTTTTCCTCTTGTCCTGACCTGCTCATTGAGTAAATAGAGCCATCTGCCAAAGCAATGGCTCCTGGATTAGAGAAGTGCTCCTTCCCCTGGGACAGGAAAGTAGGCCAGCGATACACCAGGGCTTTCTGCAGCTCAAATTATTATTCAGGTTTCCACACCGCAGGAGCAAGGGATCTGTATCTAGCTGAATAATCTGGCAGGAAATGTAGCTAAATCACAAAAACATACTGGCTGGGAACCATGGGTATCTTATAGAGAGAGTTAAAGTAACATTTTTAGATAAAAGTTTGTCATTCCCTTTCCCAGCCCCAAACTGGTTTTTTATTCACTGAATGCACTTCTCACCTTAGAACAAAGTGTTTGCAGTGGATCTGCAGCCAAATAGAGAAGTCCTTAGCCAAACTGTACCCTGACTGTTGTTTGAACTCTAGATGAAGAGGAAAGTAGTTGTTTATCATGTGAACACATGGTGTGTTTTTTTCCTTTTCATTTTTGTCAATAAAAATTAATTTTATTTTTAAAAGAATTCCTACAAGCAGAACAGTTTAGATTCCTCCAACTACTGTCTTTAATGAAGAGGGTTTGTATTTCCAAGGACAACCATTTGTATAGCAAAAGAGAAAGAATTTTCCTAGAAAAATCTTTTCATGGTTGGAAGTTTCTTGTTAAAAGTGTTTTTTTCTATAAGCTCTGCTGGTAAATGTGGTTTGGCATTTGGGCAAAGACAGGGGAGGACTGAAGTCTCACAACCTCCAGGCATTCCTATGATGATATAGAGAGCTCAGAGCAAGAGGCAAAACCAGTCTTAATCCAACTGGGAGAGAAGAGGGTGTTGCGCAATTAAGGAGCCACATCTCAGACAGATTTGTGCCAACAGGAGAGACAAGACAATGCCTCCCTGCCCAGGAAATCCATGCTTCAGGAGGCATTTCTGGAGAACCAACTTCTCAACTCCATTTCACCTCTGAGATAAACCTACTGAAAATAATAGATTAAGATTCAGGTTTAAATAAAATTTTAAATAAAGATTCAGTCTGTCAACCCATTTCACGCTCCCTTTTTCACTTAAAGGAGCTATTTTTCAGTAAAAAATTAAAAAAAGGGATTTTTTTTGTTTTTATTCCTCAGAGAAATACTCCTTTGGCATCCTGAGCACCCTGTACTCTCCTACAATCATGTCAGACTGTGGGAGGCTGGCAGAGGAGAGCAAGGAGTCCTAATCCCCCTGGATCCCATGCTGCCCACACAAAGCAGCCCTGCAGACTCATCCCTGCCTTTTAAGAACAGCACATCCTTCACGGATGTTATTGATGCCTCCACAGGGAACGTCTGGGCACCTTCTCCCCGCACAATGATCTTGCCACATTATCACAGGATGCTGTGGGAGCATCTGGGAAATGATCCCAACTCCTTGCTTGGATGGACTCTCTGCCCACGTGCAGGGGAGGTTCTTACCCAGAACACTCAGCCAGAGCTGGAGGTGTTTGCATCGTTTGCAGTCTCTGGCACACTCTGGGTGTGCTTTGGGCAGCTGAGTGAATTCTCCAGCACGGAGCCCTCCAGGTGCTGCAGCCTCACAGCAACACTGGAAAAGCTCAGCTACCCATTTCTGGAATCCAGAATCCACAAGGACTTAAATGAATCTGTTCTGCCAAACCAGTACAAAGGAGCTTTGAGACACCATTAAATCAATATAAACTTAGATTATATCAATTTAAATGCAATTCACTGGGAACAAATCAAAGCCAGTCTAAAATAATCCTTTGCTAAAGCACAGGAAAAGTGGCTTTCTTTAAACTCATTTAACTAAATCTACTTGAAAACTAATTTAAGGTATGGTTCTGACATATGTAGGAAAAAACCTGCTGTGAACATCACAAACAGCTACTGAGGGCTCACATCAGGGCTCTGAAGAGAGATGCTTCTGGAAATTAGATGTGTTCAGAAAAGCTTCACATTCTGCAGGGTTTTTTCAGCCCTGATGCAAAAAGGATCACTCTAAGATTTTCCAGATCAAATCCACCAGTTTCTGACTGTTTCTACAAAGTTTGCGAAAATTTTATTCAGTGATTTTTCCAAGACTCCAGAGGCATTTTGACTAAAACAAAATCATTTTTTAAACAGTGAAGCAGCATTTTTCAGTTCAAGAGCAAAGCAAGGACATCAAGAAATGAGCCTCTCAAGCAGAATGAGACATGAGTCATCAAGCCACTAGTTCAAAAGTGAGGGAGCTTCCCACCTCCGTGCTCCCACCTGCCCTCAGGACACTCGGAGAAAAACATGGAAAACTGTGGCTAGAACATCCAAAAACAAACCATTTAGGCAGCAGAGTCTGCAGTTGTAATGAAGATAAATATTAAAAGTTTCTTGAACATTTTTGTCTTTCTTGTTTGAGTCGGCAAAGCACCTAATGGTGTGTGATAAAAGCAAAGCCAGGCAATTATTTTCCTCTGTTCTGCAATCTGTGAAAAAGCATGTGGGGGAAACGTCATGTCTGCTCACAAGTATCGTGCTGTAAGGTCTGGAAATCCACGTCCTGCAAGCCCAGACAGACATGAATTGACAAGCACTGGCCATTCCCAGAGCACACGTCAGGTTCAGAGAGCCCTTTCCTCCGAGAAGTGCCCCAGTTTTCCAGGCACACACGCAAACCAGGTCCTGATCCTTGACAACACAACAAGCAAGCACATATGGAATCTTGAAATGTTGATTTTTCCTCTTTCTGGCTGCTGGACTGGGAAGGCCAGTTAAGAAAAGTAGTAGAAAACATTTCAGGAATTAGGTTCTCTGAATCACATATCAGGATCTTTGGTTTCATGACAAGTAAACCAAAAAATCCCAGTCTACCAGAAAATCAGCCTACAATAATATTGCTAAGTCTTACAAGAACAACATACTAAAAAAACCAGATTGACTTATGAGAGAGTGCCAATAGCTGCTCTGGATAATGTTTACTTGTTGAATTTGGTTTTAGTTTGGGATAAATTTTCATACTTCATTCCTTATCAATCCAGAATTATGGTCCAGTCCTCTAAGGCAGACACAGAGATATAGAAATAAAAAAGAGTCCCCTCATTATACAATAAGGATTAGAAAAAATAAAATCTTATTTCTGTGAAGTCCTTTAACCCATACTGATTATATTAGGAAGTCCAAAATATTAAGTATAATGAGATATAATTTCAATGTTTTGAAGTTAGTAAACCTAAATTTAAATGTTAGGATTTTCAGCTAAGAAATTTTCAGTTAGTTTCAGGATCTGTTTTCATAGTATCCAGGACAACCTTATCTCTCTGGCCATATTCAGTGTATGTTATTTTACACTAACCTCATCCTAACCAGGTAATCTTACACATCTTGTTTCTGAGAAATAATGAAATAAAAGATTTGCTTCCCACTAACCCACCCACTCAGAAGCAGTGTCTTCTCATGTTTTGCTTGATAGGGCACATGTGGTCCTTTCAAACAGTCTGATTTGACATCTCCAAGAGATTAAAAGTCATATCAAAAAGCTATCTGTTGAGTGACAACATAAGTACTTATTTAATAAGTATATTAAATACATATGCATGGCGATATAGTGTACATGCAAGGTTTTAAATATATACCCTAGTTAACTGCCATATGGATATGTTGTTGTGGAAAAAAATATTTATAAAATGTTTTTTCCAAATGTTTAATCTACAGCAGATGCGCCTTGCATTCATCTGTTTGGCTTGGCATTCACTACAGGGAGATCTTATTAATCATACAGACCTCCTGTAGTAGAGGAAACAGAGGCTATTATGGGATTCATCTGTTTATGACTAAACAGAAAAAAAGATCTTCATCAAATGAGAGATCCCTTTCTGAAAAGTAGAAGGCTGTGAGGAAGCCACATGCTGCCTCTCATCTCCCAGCATTGTGCTCTTACCCCTCCTCTTTATGGAGCAACAACAAAGCAAGGCAGGCTCTGTGGGTCCGGGGCAGGAGAGGGGAACAGAGCAGCAGGAGCTGTGGGGATGGATCCAGGGAAATCCACATTCCATTTGCTACCTTTCCATGCTAAGGTTGTGGAAGTTCTTTCTCCTGACCTGTTTGTTGTTCCATTACGTTTGGAAAAATACAAAAGGTTCATGGAAAGCATTTCAAAGTCTCATCTTACTCTCCACACCTCTGGTACCTCTCCCTCCCTCCCAGCACTGCTTCACAAGGGAAGTCAGTGCCAACGTTTACAACAAAAATCTTTTAACTTTACTGCATCCCATGATTTTATTACTCTTCAGCTGTTGTGACAAAGGGAGTAGCTGTAGGTGACCTTTTGAACTGGGCAGGGAAGAAGCAGAGAAAACCAGAGAGGAAAAAGAATGAATCAGGTTCTGCTTAGTGGAGAAGGTCAAGTACCCCAAGCACCTCGGCTGAAAGGAAACCAAACAGGAAGCAGCAGATCCCAGGAAACAGGAAAAGTTCTTGAGCCAAATCTTATTTGCCATTTTTCATAAGTCAGTTGTGGGTCCTTACAATGGCAGATGTTACACAATTCTTTTTTCTTTTAAAATTTACTGCTTTGCAGACATGCTATTAGAATTAAATATCTAATTTGTAACAAATTCTGTATCTAGCAAATTGTCCTTTGTCCTTATTTTCAAGAGGCACACTGACAGATCACCATTTCAAGCTTGTCTGCTCAGCCATTTGAAGGCCAAGTTATTCCAGCTCACAAGTGTGTGTATACCTGAGACAAACACCAGCACAAAAATGGAAATAAAATGTATTCACAGGAAAAACACTTAGCTAATTCATTTCCAACAGTCTCCAAGTCAGTAAATGAACTGTGGTAGTTTTCATCTTTCTTTTTTGAGTATGATGAGCATTACCCCATTCTTAAAGTGCAACAATTTTGCTCAGCACAAGATTTGTAAGAATTTGACTGCAATAGAAGAATTTTGAAAATTATGCTTCTCTAATTTTTAGCACGAGATTTCTTGTCCTATTTTGATAATTGACCATGAAAGTCATGTTACAAATTTTGTTTCATCACTGGATAAAAATGTGGACTTTGAGGATGATACACACTCACATCAGTTCTTCAGAAGGAAAAAGCTTCAAAAGGAAAAGTGGATCCTCATGAGCTTTGTTGGACAGGTAGAGGGTTAGGCTTGATTTTGAAACCAAGCAAGCCCTTACCTGTTCTGGTGATTTAGAAATAAAGAGGTTGGGTTTGCAAAGGCTTGGGAGCTCTCAGTGGTCCAACACCTCTGGTGCCCAGCTGTCCTTAACATCTGCAAGTGAGTGTGATTAGAAAACTGTATTTGGGGTCACAGCCAAATGACCAACTACTCCTCCCTCATGGTCTTTATCATGAGGCTATTATCACTTTAAAGATCACTCCAATAAAGTGACTCTGCACAGTTCAGCCCAGCTGTGCATCCACCCTCTGTGCCCTCTCAGTGCCCATTTTTATCACTGACCAGCTCCCATGTTCAGCCCCAGATGTTCCCACAGCGACTTCCACATGAACCAACTTTCTGACCCCAATGTGAAATCTGGCCTCAACACTGGCAATTTACAAGTCTATACCACAGCATATCTCTAAAAAGGATAATCCTAAACCCCTTTTGATACAAAAACCAGAGAGTTTTTAATAGCAATCCTCATACAGTAACGAAGCATGTCAAGTAGCATGTGAAGAGCAGGTAATTTGCCCTGTACAGACACTGACAGGTCAAAGTCAATTCAGTATTGCAATGTGCACATCTCTTAGACTTATGTCAGAACAATTCTTTCCCAGAATCCTGTTGGATGTGAGTGAAAACTCTAATGAGGCTCTTAGAAGACGGACTCATCAACAGAAATTGTCATGATATGCCAGCTGTCATTCCTAAGATGCTCAACCTGTTCAAGATGGAAATTAGAGCTTCCACAGTAGCATTAGCTTTTCCAGATACCTACCCTTGCCTCAGTTTGAACTGAAGTTGGAATATTTTGACAGGGAGCATAAGCAGAAGGAACCCCAGTAACCAAACCCTCGGGTACTCAGGCAGGTCATCCTCACGTAACCCCCCTCAACCTCAGACTCACACAACACCTACACTTTCAGGCAGATAATAAATGTTTATATCTGTTTTATACAAAAAGCATTCAAACAGACAAGTTCTTTGAAATGCTGCAGGTTCTCACAAGTGTCAGCATCAGAAACAGGATTAAACTAAGGTTCTGATGTTACTTCCCACCTTCACACTGTTCTTGTGGATATGTTTTTCTCCATATACAGGAAACACCATGAAGGCACTGTCTGAACATGCAGCTTTTTTTCTTGATAGTTCATCATTCTTTGTGGGGAAAAAAATTGCTAAGGGAGGTTTAAAGTCATTTTATCATTCATGTTGGAGGGCACTGGACGAGAATTTAATTGTTCTTCTGGTCTCCTGTAGTCATTGGCTCTTCCCCAATTTCAGTGACCGAGAGTTAAACCCATCTGCTGGTTCCCAGCCCAGTGCCCTATAACTTAACACTCTGCTTGGAAAGGATTAGAAAATAACTTCTGTCAATTTGGATCCAAGTTCGCAGGCAAAAGAGAGTATAAGAAGTGGAATCTTATCCCAAACCATGACTGGTTTTAAATCTGAGTGTCCTACATTACATCCTGCAATACAGAGCTCTGTGTTATCAAATGTGGAAGTCAGGAGTGACTGAAGTCTTGAAAAACATTATATTACAAAGAAATAAATTTAAAACCTTTCCTTAATGCTGATAGCATCTGCTGAGATCCAGATCATGAGCACTTCTACTTCCCATGCTTTGGTATCTGATTCCAGCCGAGAATTTGTACCATTCACAAGGTTAAACTGAAAGCACCCATGGAAGGACCCACAAAAGCAGCCACCTGAAGGGAAAGGGCAATGTATCCCCAAATTCTCCCCTCCTTCTGAAAAGACTTTCTGGTTAATGCACTCTTTTCTGAATGCTAGGCCAAAACCAGCACAAGTTGTCATCTGCATTTCTGCCAAATACCCCATAAATGCAACTCAGTGCTTTAAACTGAGCTCAGTGAACTTGCACCAATTTATATTATCTGAGCAGCTGTCCCACCCAATCCAGATCTCCCTATTTGATTTTCCTGCTTTAAACCCTAATCTGCCTCTCTCTGAAAGTGCATCTTATATACCCAATATTAACTAGATCAAATCAGCTTAATTTCCTGGTAACGTTAATTCAAGTTCATGCAGCATTCTCTGTTTAAAGTGGGTACAATATTTTACAGTATCTGAAAAATGGCTCAGCTTAACAAATTGAGGGAAGAAAAATGCTTTAAAAATAATCAAGGGACAACTCTTGAATCCAGACTGCAGCATTACCCAAGGAACATCTGCACACAAATCCTCCTTCAAGGCAAGTGCTTGCACGACAAGCAATTCACCAACAGAAGAATTCCAATAGTATTTGAAATCCTTTTCTGGCTTCTGCAGTGGAAATCTGCATTCTCCTCTACACACAAGAGAGCTCAGAGCCCAGACAGTTGTGTTCCACTGGGAAAGCACTGCTCCTGCTCCCTGCCCATTCCACATGCTCTGTCTCACCGTGGAGCATCTCTGTCTCTACCTGCCCTCCCTGTTACCTGGCTGGAACACACAAATGCTGTTCCAGTGCATGAACGAGCCTGGATACCCTTGGAAGCATGGTATCCCTTCAGGTTCCTTTCCTGAAACATGTTAATAGCTTTTTTCAGACACTTGATATATACATTTCACTAAAGGTGGTTAAAACCAACACCCATATTTAGACCACTTGTGTCTTTTCTAATTTGTCCACACTCGTGTATTGCAACCCTATATATCATATACAGCATTTAATGTCACATTTTGAACTGCAGGAAGAAAATCAGCTTCAGTTCTGTTTTTCATGGTTCAGACATGTCTGAAATATAATGAGAGCAGGGATTTGTCTGCCCTGATTTAATTACTACAATCCAGATAACTCTGTCAATCAATTTTTCTCCTTGTGATTCCTGGCAGGGTGAAAAATGCCTTCATTATGAGGACTGATCATTAGTGGATGTGAAGTTGAGAAGATGATGAAGATGAGTTGTTGGCTCTGGCAGAGAATTGACCCATCAGTGTCATTAAGTGAACTCCAGCAAGCCCAGCAATTCCCATGGGGCAAATCATTGAATTCCTCAGGAGCAAAGGTCTGTGTCTGTCTACACCAAAGCACTTTGGAAAGTACACACATGCAGTTTGCAGCAATCTGATGGATAACCAAACAATTACACAGGCAATAACTGATTCGTCCTTCCCTTTCCACCACAGAAACAACTTTTAAGCTACCATATTTTAGATTCCATTTTATGTGACAGTTTAAATAACACCCAGTTACATCCATTGCCCTTTCAACTCCACATAACAAAAGTTCAGCTCAGAGCTACGTCAACCTCCCAAAGCCCAAATGCTCTTTATTTCCTACATAAATCACAAATCTGAGTTCATTTCCTTGTAAGTATTGAAGGACAAGATGGAGCCATTCCAAGCACTGTATCAGGGTGGGTTTTTAATCAGTGTTTTTCATTCAGCAGTAAAGAGTACTAGAAACACCTCACATTTACAACAGCCTGAGTTACAAGTAATTCAATGACAAATGAGCATTATCTGCTCCATGTTTTTTTCTAAATTATGCTTTAATTGCAAAAGCTAATTTCACATAATTGACTAATTAATCATTAAAAATTAAAAATAAGATAGATGAAATGATTACAATGCCAAAAAATTGCTAACAGAGCTACCCACACAGAGAAAATTCTGCTGGAATCAAGGATATACCCAAGAGACCTACGGACAACTCTGGTGGCCAAACTAGGAAGCAGTATGGGTGTGAAGGTTACAGGCACAATGCTTCTTTCAGAGTAAGAGGTGAAGCACATCCTGAAGGGATCCAGGCCTGGCTGTGTTCAGACCTTGGTCCAGCCTCTGCAGCTGCAGTTATGAGACTGCAGTGCTGTGCAGTTCTTCCAGCCACCAGCTCTGCTCCCCCGGCTGTGTTAAACAAACTGATCCCCTCCACAGCAGCCCTTGTCTGATCCTGAAAGTTCCCCCAGCCAAACACCCCTGGACTATTTTTCCTCTGCAGGACTACAGATATTAACAGAGCTGATTTGATTGCAAGGACCTGGATTTCTAGCACAGGCTCCAAATTCTAGTTTGAAGGGAATTTAAACACGGAGATGCGCAAGCAGGGCAAGGTGAGACACGCAAACAATCTTTGGGTACGGAAAGGAACACAGCTTTGGGTATTTTTGTTATTGAATCTTAAAACTGAGCAAGAAGGGAAGGTGTTACTTTGATGGGAAAGGTGCTGGCTGAGCTAATTGATTCAGCAGTGAGACTGGAGCAGCTTTTTAGTGCTGTGAGTCAGAAGAGCTCAGCATTAACTTTGCTAAATTGTTGGAACTTTTCCTCCAGCTTACAAAATCTCTGAAGTATTTTTCCATCTTGATGCCTCAGACGTGTTTAACCACTGAGAAGGCTCTCGGGCAGTGCTGTGACACCAACATTGCTCAGGGTCTCGTTCTTTCCTAGCCCACAGCTCTGAGAACAGAGCATTAGTTCCTGGACAGGCACTGTTCAGAAGAAATTCTCTCTTCACTACAGTGGGTCACAGCTGGAACCATAGAGGCTCTCCTCTAACTCACACAAAGGGCCATGCTGGACAGACTAATTATTGATAGTGTTTACTGAAATAGTGAGGGAACTCCTATCAGGGAGGCATCCAGGGCCTTAGCATCAAATCACATTGTAAGAAAAAAGCGCTTTCCCAATTAAAGTCAAAGCATAATAAAAATGAAGGAAGGGAGAGAAAAAGCAGGGCCATGGAAAAGTGACAGTTAAATCTTCATTTTGTCATTTCATGTAAATCTTCAGCACGACAGGAATGGGGATTTCCACAGCAGCACTGAACAAACAGCACTCTGAGCTCTGCTGTGGCAAACACTTCTAACAGGGACTTCTCCTTCGCTCCTGACCACTCCTGCCATATAAGAGGGCAGGGTGGAAAATTACTTTAAAAAGTCAAATTTCGTTTTTCTTCCAGCTTCCCTTAACTAATGTGGGTTCTTAACCAATTTTCTTCACACTTTCCAAAGCAAGTGGCATTTTGGCTGAGAGTATGTATGAAAGGCTTGGTCCCAAAATATTTTGTTTCCAGAAAGGAAAAAAGCATGGAAATGTTCCTTCCCTAACTGAACCTGATATTTGGGCTCATGACCTGTGTCACTGCCAGCTGTCCACTCTGCACCTTTCTGTAGGTAAAATATTAGAGGAAAAAATAACCTGACAATGAAATGAAAACAGTCATTTTTGGGGAACTGATCCTGAAACAGTTCCTGATCAAGGGAACTGATCCTGAAACCTGAACACGGAGCTGTGACTTTTAGGCCCAGGCTCCACAAGCAGCAGGCTCCACCAAGACATTTAGGATCAGGACCCCAAGGAACTTACACTGATGCCTTAAATGGCTCCCTAGAAATAGAGACTAGACAGGAATAAAGGAATAAAGGAGGGATTTATTGGAAAGGCCTTCAGAGGTCACACTCTGGGCTCCAGAGGCTCCTGCCTCAGTGCATCCCAAAATGGACAATGACAGCTTCCAAGTTCTTCACACTTTGATATCAGCATCAATTGCCCAAGCAGAAGCCAGGCAAGGATGGAATTTGCCCAAGCTTGCCCCCCTGTCCCCAAGATGAAGGTTTGCAGTTGTTGGGCCCAGGAGGGTCTGGGTGTCCTTGGAGAGCGAGCTGGAGAGGCTTTGTTATGTCAGTGTGAGCATGAGAGAACAGCACTGAACGAGCTCCAGGGAACTGCAGAGTTACACTGGGCAGGGCAGGATTGGAAAAATACGAAAGTTAAAACCTAAGGCATCAACACAACACAAAATTTGGGAGAATGTTGACAAAATCAGGAACACAGGAGTGGGGAGTAACAACATGGCAGAGGTGTTACACTTTGTGGAATGTGTGAAAGAAGGAAAAACTGGCCAAACTGACCATTCCTTGGATTCAATCAAGACAACAGGAGCCTTCCCTATTTCTGCCTGCTTAAATAGCTTGGCTATCCAAATCTCTGGCTGCAATTTGAGATGGCATGCTTGAAAGCTGCTCCCTAAACCATCCATGAACTGGAAAAATCAGAACCAAGAGATTCTTAAAGCAAGCCAGTAATCTTCAGTAATGACGAAAACTACATATAACTCAATACATTCACATTAAACAAATCAACCAAGACAGAGCCATTGAGCCCAGAGCACATGATGACACTTCAGGAAGCACTTGTGATGGTGGCTCAGATTTACCCACGGTGTCATTCCAGCCATTTCAGTGACGTTACAGCGGTGATGAACACAGCCCCTTTCTGAAGGCACAAAGCCAGTAAGTAGTCTGCAGTGGGATTCTGATAAATGCTGCCATCTGCAAAATGTTATATCAAATGCAGGGCAGAAACAGATGGAAAAGCTTTTCAATCCAGAGTACCAACTTAAAATAAACATCCTTAAAAATGTATCTGTTCTTTCAACTGGTATTGAAGAACAGGCAAAAATAAATGAATGAAAAGAAGGAGGCTTATAAATTCTTTTTTTCCACAGTGACCAAAGCAAAACCTCTTGAGCTCACATAAATCTTCCTCATGCAGGGATCAAAAGCTTCTTGTTTTCAGGACAAAATGAGCATGTAAGTCATAATGGTTCCTGAAGATAAAAACCACATGTGTGCCCATTCTGGTTTGTTCTGATGAGAACCCTCATTTCCCACCTAGTCATCTTCACCTCAGCTCCTTCTAAAGACCCAAGATGTTGCCATCCTCTTTTGAGTGGCTGCAAAATCCCCCTCCTGAGCCCATCACCAACATCTCCTGGATGGCTGAAGTTGGCCATTAAGCACCACAAGGCCTCTTTCCATCAGGACACCTTAATTTTGCTGCTTCTATAAACCAAGAGTCCAGGTTTGAACACCAGAGTTTCTGTTGGTCAGTGCAGATATCAGCCCTAGGCATGGGAAACAGCAGAAGATACGAGGCTCAGTCCAGCAGGCTCTTTGAACAAGAGTAGGGAGGAAATATGCTGCCAAATGAGAAATGTCTCAGCTTTTTTCTTTGTCAAATACTAAGGGAAGACTTTGTGTACATATATTGGAGTCAGCTTTAAGCCCAGGAGAGCAAGCAAGCAAATATCAACTACCCCTTTTCCAAAACAAAGTTTGAGTTTGGTTGCCCTTCATTATAAGACACCTTTTTGCCTGTAAAGTCAGGATCATTTTGTTTAAGAGCTGCATGTCCCAGAATGCAAAATAAATGGCTACAGTCACAATGCTGAAAGGATTGACTTGGAAAATTGCAAATTGAATGAGGAGAATTACTTTGGCTAGACACACACGTCATTAAGAATTATTGGCACAGGGGTTTCAACAGCGCTGGATGCCTGAATGAGAGAATTTCAAGCTTAGAGGAGACAGATTTAAAAGGCTTTAAGATAGACTAAATACACTGCAGATTGCTTTATCTGGCAAATCAATGTGCCATGGAAACATGCAACACACAATGAAACATATGTAACCAAGCCTAATTTTATGGAAACATTTAGGAAGGTAGTTTGGACATGCTTTCAAAGAGGTGGAACTGAGCTGAAGAACAGATGTGGTTTTTACCTAGCAAATTGTATCCTCAGGATTTAGGAGATAATGAACTGATGGTTGGCATTTGAGTCAGCAAGTCTTAAACTCTCCCAAAAGAAAACAGG
This sequence comes from Vireo altiloquus, assembly GCA_013396875.1. NCBI lineage: Eukaryota > Metazoa > Chordata > Aves > Passeriformes > Vireonidae > Vireo > Vireo altiloquus. The sequence continues at coordinate 588,831 of VZRF01012842.1, read as the reverse complement.
ATGTTTTTCTCCTCAGCCCTCTCCAGCAACTTTCTCCCTGTGCCATTTGCAAAAAGAAATCTCAGGACAAATCTTCTTTCAGTGTAAAATTGGTGTCTCTCCAGAGCAGTGATCTGTGCTGATTTGAACCAGCTGAGGGTCTGGTTCATGCTTTTCTGAAATAACCTTGAGGCTTTTGTTATTACAGCTGTATTTTGGAGCTATCTTTGTGCTGGTGTTGTTCAGGCAGGGCACTGGGACAACACAGAGAAACTGGAGTGTAATGAAACTGCACTGAAGTAAACTGGAAACTATTTTCAAATTATGACCAAGAGGCATCCAGACCAACCCCTGAATCAATGGACTCACACCTGAGAAGCAGGAAAGAAAGCAGAGACAGCCTCAGTGAGTATCACCAGAGGTTTACACTTTCATGGTGTCTCTCCTTATGATCAGTACTTTTCCTTCTCTGCAAATTCTGGCACAAAGAGGAGTGACTTCACAGAAATCAGTGGCAACATCTGCAATTCCATGAAATGTGAATCCAAGAGGCCGGAACAGAGAAGCAAAAGGAAGTGAGTGTGAGAGCAAAGGACAGCAAGCAGGTTTGGGTAAGGAGCATTTTGGAAGCTTCTCCTTCAGTTTCACTGCAGACTCCCATCCCAGTCAGTCGTTGCTGCAGAACAGCAAACTCTCCTTGTGAAGTCACAACGGGACCAGTAACAGGCTGCAGCTTTTTGAACCCTCTCAAGCTCCTCTTCCTAAAATACTCAAAACCATTCCCCTTTTTTGTTTCATGCATTCCTCCCCAACATCTAATAAACATCTCCAGCTCTCTGTCCTTCTCTGCAGGGCCAAAATTTTGATATGCTGTCACACGTCAGAGATACTCTTCCCCGCTAGGAGTACTAAAGGAAAAAACTGTCCTCTTGGAGGAAACTAATGTGGGCCAAATTTTGCTTTCTATTACACCACCATTACTCAACCTTTTCCATCCTCAAACTGTTCCCTTCATCCTGGCATTTAATATGATGCTTCCTTTCAAAAAAATGTTAGCAGAAGGTGAGAATGGCCCCTTGGACAAGTGCTCATGAAAATCCACGGCCACCAAGCATCTGCTCAGACTGAGAACTGTTGTGTATCTGCATTGCAAATGCAGAATAACACATTTATTCTGCTGTAACTAAAAAACGGAAGCTGGTTCTGCAGATTCCTCCCACTCCTCCTGGTGCTTGTTTCCATCCATAACATTTTTTCCAGTAAGCACCTGCCTGACTCCTATTTAATACATCCACAGCTGCAGTTTCCATAGCTGCCTTTTGACAGCATAGTCCAAAATGAATCATTCTCTCTGTGAGGAAAATTCTCCAAAATGCTTTTTCTTTCTCATCTCTTCCTTAATCATCTCTGGATTCCCATTATTTCTAGAAGGTATATTATTAAATCCCCATTAGAAGATCACACCACCCACTCAGAGTCAAATCGACTGTCATGGCACTAAGTTGTCTGGTCCTTGTTTTAATAGCCAGACTCGACAACTCTCCACATTGCCATCTCTCATGAGCCATCACTGACACTACAGCCCCTTTATCCATAAAGTGTATTCTGTCAAAAATTGCTTTGGATGATGCCATGGTTTAACCCCAGCCAGCAAAAGCCCCACACAGCCTCTCACACAAGCACGAGCTGTGTTTCATCACTCTGCTTCAAATAGTGTACAACATTAACCCTGACAAGTATCTTAAAACATCCTGCCAACAAACCTCGATCTTTTCAAGAGGAAAAAGCAGTGCATGGCAAGATTTCTTGTGTCAAAATTTATTTTTGCCATGTGACATCATCAGCTCATCCTCAGCAGTTGATATTTCTTCCCTATGTTTTTGAGAAATCCACCAATAGACATTGATCAGATGGAGGAATTCCTCTCTGTTCCCTTCAATCTTGTGTTGCACCTTTCCATTCTCAGCTGGTCAGCAAAGTTTTACATCACTTAAACACACACAAATCTTTAGGGCTGGGTGGGATCCACCCAAGGGGAGCATGGAAGCTGGCAGGAATGTTCACAGAGCCACTCACAAGCATTTATCTGCAGTCCTGGCTAACTGGGGAGGGCCCAGTTGACTAAAATTGGTCAAGTGACCTTCACTGGAGGCATTTAAAAGCTCTGTAGATGTGGCACAAAATGTGTAGATGTGGTAGAAAAATGGTTTAGTGGTGAACTTGGCAGTCCTGGTTGGCCTCACTGATCAGAAAGGTCCTTTGCAACCTGAGTCTGTTCTATTCTGCAGGGAACCAACACAAGCTCTCAGGGCCAAGCACGAAAAACTCTAAGAACTTGGATTCACTTGGTTCTCTCTCCACGTTACTGAACAGCCTGTGTTACTCTGTGCAAGGGGAGAGATTTGGAGAAGAAACCAGGTAAAAATTAATCAAAAATGAAGAGTTTAGCATGGAGATTTCTCCCAATCAGCTGTACTCATTTCTCACACATGCCACACATTTCCTTAGGAATTTTTGAAATTTCAGGGACATGAACATTCACTAGGGAAACATGTTTGCCCAGGATGGAAATCAGTACCATATTAACGGCAACATCCTCTTATTTATACCAGTGCCCAGCCCTGGAAATTAGGGAAAGGAAGAAGCATACACAGGCAAAGAATTTGTCCAGTAATTAAAAATCCAGTCAGTAACTACAGCAAACTCATCACCATGGTAATAAATCATTCATATAGATTTCTATCCAGGTGCCATGGTGGGATATTTTTTTCCAGTCTTAAAAACCTCCTTAAGGAGATTTGACAAGGACAGAGATTCCTCTTAGAAAAAGTTGTGCTTCCTGCACTGCAACCTTCTGGAGTGGTTGAGCCAGAAGAGATGAACAGACACCCCCCAAGAGCATTTGCTCCTGGCTTCCCTTATGGAGGGCCTGATGCCAGTGGCAGAGATGGAAAGGTCATGGCTCCTCACAGAGCTTCCAGCAGCACAGCTCTTCAGTAGGGAAAAAGGCATGTTGAACCAAATGATACTTTCCTATAAAAAGAAAAAATTATTTCCCCCAAAACAATAAGACTTCATTAAAAGACATATTGCAGAAAAATCACAAATGCTTCAGTTTCGGGGCTGAAAAATATTAATATAAGCTATGGAAAAAGTGTTACAATATTAACCTGAGTTTTAAGGGCTATATAAATACCATAGTCACTTCTAGCTACAGTCAATGGGTTTGATGCTTAAACCTGGAGCTGAAAGGTCACCACTCAGGGCATTACAGTTTTTTAAAAAATATTAGATCAGAAGTCAAAAATCAGAGGTCCTGATACAACCACCTGCAACTGAAATCACACAAAAGCAAAAAGGAAAAAAAAAATGGCCAGGAGCAGGAAATCAGGAAGGTGATACTTGAAATCTCAGTCACAATTGATACAGATTCTAGAGTGCTCTTCCATATTGAAACAGCTGAAGTAAGGAATGCAAACAAAACCATTCTAGTGAAAATATTTCACATACTTAAAAGGATTACCAGGATTACCACTGAATTTACGGAACTTCACTTTCCAAATCATTTCTTAGGTATTTTCTTCCCCCAGCTGAAATAACAACAATGAGCTACTCTCCCTACTCCTTTCCTGTAGCCTTCCCACAATCAAAGCAAATCAGCAGAAGAAACAACATGGGAAGAACAAGGCCATGGCCATCAGGATGCTTTGAAGCTTCCTCTTGCTGAGAGGAAGACCTCACCTTGTGGAGAGAAGTCCTGGCCTGGCTGTGCTTTATTCCTTCTAGAGGAATAGCAGAAATGAGAGAAGTGCAATATTGTGAACTCCTGTTAAATGGTACAATCTGTCCTCCTGCACTCCAAGAGTGTCCCAAACCTCCCTTGCACCAGACCTTCAACACAACACAAGGCACCAGGACTGGCTGCCTCCCATTGTGCTCTGCCTTTTAAAAGCAAACTCTGCTCAGAACGTGTTTTAAAAGGGGTGTGCTCCCTTCACAGAAATGTTTTGGCACGTGGATTTGGGCCAGAATCAACACAGATGAGTCTCCTGAGTTTTCTGCCTTGAGAATTGTCACACACATGGCAAATACTGTCAATCTGCTTGCGAACATCAATCCCTGCTCTCCCCTTTAGTGCCACGGTTAAACTGGCACATAAATACAGAACAGTGTTTCAAGTAGGAAGGGACCCATAAAGATCACTGTGTTCAACTCCCTGCTCCTCACAGAACCACCTACAATTAAACCAGAGACCAATCACCTGCTCAGTAAAGAACCTTTTCCTAATGTCCAAATTAAACTTCCCCTGACAGAGCTTCAATTCATTTTCAAGTGTCTGTGTTTTAAATTTCAGCATTGAGCCCTGCTCTAGATTTGCCCAATGTTTGAGGGAAAGGATTGTGTTCCATAACTGAATACTGCATCATCAAAGAGAGCAGAAAATAAACAAACAAAGGGCAGAAAATGAAAGTCTATTGTGAACAGACTGGAGCTACAGGAAGCTTTTTGGAAAACAGCATTTTCCCCTTTGGTTTCTTTGGGCCTGGTATAAGATTAGCACTCCCAGAGCAGCAGATCTGTTTCAGTGGCTAAGGAGAGATTTCCCCACATCACAGGTGGGCACAAAAACAGCCACACACAGCAGCAGCTGAACTGGAGAAATCAGAAATGCAAGAAGCAAATCAGGATAACAAAGAATATCTCCTCAGAAGATTGCTCCTGGCCTGGTGACCATGTCTGCCTGCCAAAATACAACCCCTTCTCATTAACAACTCATTTTCTGGGTGGACCAGGCCACTGTAAAGCTGCTGACAGCTCAGCTGTTTGCTCCTTTTGGGAGCAAAAGGTGTCTTGCCTTCATCTTCCCCAAATGAAGCCAGTTGTTCCTGCAAGCAGCAAGGTCTATTGTGAATTGTAGCCTGCAAAAATTTCTCCCTTAGGATAATGTCAGGTACCAGTACAGCTCCATAACAGTAACTGTGGAGGTGGAGTGGCTTTTGCAGCCATGATGAGTAAACAGTGGCAGCCCAAGAGCTCTTGGTATTGATTTTTGTGATAAATCTGCCTTTGTGCTCTGTGCTTCACCCTGACAAAGATGTCTGCCAGCTCTCGCCACGTCTGGATACTGATTTTTCTGGAAGCAGCCACCTCGGATGAACATCACTGCCAAACCACAATTAGCCAGAGGCATTGTCAGATTCTCAGCAGCTTTCTCTCAAAAGGGAGCATGTCAAAGGGAAACTGGCCAAAGAGGTAATCTCCACAACCATGGAAAAATGCTCCCAGAAAGAGAAGTTCCCTGGTTTCCTCTACAAGTACATTGCTCAAGTAGCACCATGACCTTATTTCCATTCACCATGAGGCCCTGCAGATAAGGTATTTCTCCCAGATAAGGTATTACCTTATCCTGCTTTGCTTCCACCCTCCTTTATGGCTGTCATTGCCCAAGGAAACCAAGGAGGAGGATGCTGCTTTCAAATAACTTTCCCAGAGCTGCAGTCTGTGCCCAGAACTTTGTCATGGGTTGGAACATGAGCTCCTACATTCACACACATCGTGGTGAGTCGAAGCATTGCACACCTGCACAATGAAAATGAACTTTTCTTGTTTGTTATATCAACTTCTGTGGGCTTGTGGGTGTCTACTCCCATTTCCTGTTCTTGGGTTCCACTGATGAACATTAGGTACTGTGGAGGGCAGAAGGAAAAGCAAATGCAAATAAAGGAAGAGCTTTGTATACATCCCCAAAAGAGCAGACAGAAAAGGTCAGGTAACACATATTAAAAACAAATAGCTGGAAAAATAAACAGGATGCCTTAAAAATGAACCAGATGAGTCAAAAAGGACAGGAGGAATCTAAAAAGGAGGAAAAAAAAAGGTAATGAAAGGGAATGTAGGAGAACATGGCTAAAGCAAGGTTGTTCCAACAGGAAACAGCTCCAGCAAAAAGCAGTAACACACCTCTACAGAGGAAAAAACAGTTGAACAGAAATAATACAGGGAAAACAAATAAGGCCATAAATTCACTCAGAGGTCCAAGGTTCCTTAGCAAACTGGTGGAAAAACATTCTATAAACCAAAGATGCTGTTTTCACAAATCCTGATCCAGGGCTGGGGGACTTGGGGATTTCTGTTTCTCACCATTTCTGTTTGTCTTCTCCATGTCCCAAGCCATCTGCATTGCCATATTTGTTTGACAAGGTGTGTATATACAGCAACCTCTCTGGGTCACTGAATACAAGGAAGAGCTGGTTTCCCATGAAACCTTTTACAAGAACTAGAAGATTCTGAAGAAATATGACAGCTTGAACAAAAATGTTGCTTTGTACTCAGATACGGAGTTAACTGAAGAAGTTGCAACCTCAAAGCTGAAATAACACTACATGGGATTAAATCTCCCATTGTCCTGTCCCTGGTAAAACACACAGCCTGCTCTCTGCTCTGGGGCCTGTATCCATCGACCTGTCTCAGGGAATTTTAAAGGGCCTTGCTGTCATTTCCTATCGGAAAATAAATACACTTCAAAACCTCAGAATCTTTTGCAAAACAGAATGGCTGTTTTCCCAGTCCAAGAGCAATACTCTCCTCTCTGCTAAATTCTGTCCTGCTTTGGAACCCCACGGCTTGTTCTCTGGATGTTGATTTTAAACCAGCTTTCATGGGCAGCTGCAGTAAATAAACCCCTCAGCTGGTTTTCCATTCCACGGGGGGTGGGAGGGACAGGTCAGCTCCCACACTGCAGAGATCCTGCTCCAGCAGAGTCAGACATTCGGAGCTAGCATGTGAACCCCTCAGATCTCAGCTGAGCTGCCACATCAGGGCCTGAAAACTTCCATATGCCCAAGCTGGATTCTTGCCCTAAATGCACGACACACATCAGCCAGGGCAGCTCATCAGAGTGTGATGAAGTTAAAAAGCACCAGGACAGGAGTGAGACATCTCCAGCTCTGCTATAAGCCAGAAATGAGTGGTAGGTACTGCAGCAAAGTCAGAGAAAGGAGTCTGAATTATCAACATAAAGCTGGAGTTTAGTAAGATAAACCTGTCAGAATCTAACCATTATATGGCCATGCTGGTAAATCACCCTGAAGTGTATTTTAATGTTAGCATCTGTATTGTTTGCAGATCTTTAACATAAAACTATAGTTCAGCTAGGGTTTTATGGCAGAATCGTCACTCTGTGATAGCTTTATTTAGTTTATTTGCAGGCTGCAAAACAGTAAAACCTTTCAATAAAAAAAGTTGAGATTATGAAAGAACTCCATGCCTTTAAAAATGTATTTTATAAATGAATAAAAGGCAAAAATGCAATATACATAAGTAAAAATAGAAGGTGAATGCTGGCTGAAGGGCAGTAATTTTGTTCCATGTTGCACAAAGATTCATACAGAGTGGAACATCCCAGATGTGAAGTTACTGAGCTCATCCTTCCCTGCAAGCACCTGTTTGATGGGGCAGTACCCAACAGGAAGGTTCAGCTGTGACAATTCCTGATCTAACAATCTAACAAGAGCCTGACCTGAAGGGTTTAAGCATTTAATATGAAGAAACACCTACGATCAAGTTAAAGTAATAATTTTTAAGTGACCTAAACTAGATATTGCCCATATTTGATACCTGGTGAAGTGACACACGACAGAAATAAACATATTAATCCCAAAAATCTAATCAAAATTATTTATTGCTTTTGGTAAGAAGTGGATTTAAGAGCTCCCAATGACCAAAATGGAACAACAGAAATACATTGTTCTTTTCCTTTCCTCTAAACTTACATGGAGCAAACTGAAAAACAGAACAGCCATAGCACACCAGGAACTAATGGTCTGAATAACGTTCTGAAATAATTCTGGAAAATGCCCCAGTCCAGACCAGTTAGCCTAAAGGGACAAAATCTCTAGTGACTTCAAGTAGTTCTCAAACAAGTTATTTGAATTAGCTGAGATATTATTTATAAAGTGCCTGTCTTCATGCTATAAAAGCATCACCATTTCAAAATTCAGACGAGAATTGGAGATGTAAGCTCTGCAACTTTCTTTCCAATCTGCTTCGCTTGTGGTCTTGGGGACTAACCCACATAAATATGAATATAATTAGATATTTAGAAATAGCAAAGAGAGTTCATTTGTTACAGAAATCTACAAAGAACAAGAAAGGGTTTCATAATCCAGTTTTGGATTTTAAATTGGATTCTTCATTGTCTGAAGTCTGTTAGTCATTATTCCCTGGGTGCAGTGCTCGAATTGACGTCTGCAAGGGTTTGTGTATGTATATGCCTCTAAGAAAACATTCTGAATAGTGAGATTCCCCAGGGAGTGCTGACACAAATAAAGGACACAACATATTTTATCTATTAGAAACATTTCAGTGTTTTAAGTAGTGCCAAAACCCACAATTAAATCAATATTAGACCCATAAGAAAAGATGATTCAGAAAAAGTTCTTCCCAGTAATGCACAGGTGGGTATTTGCATTGTGGGAACAAGCCAAATGGAAATTATTTTAACTCTGAACATGCAGAATGTTTCCTGGGACTGACAATGATCCAGAACTATCTTATTCCAAAATTACAGCCCAGTTCCAGAAACTCTCAGGTGAAAGTTACTCTTTCCCAAAATAATGACTTATAATAGAGAAAAATGTAGTGAAATCATGTTCTGATCATGTGTGTTCTAGAGGTTATTCAGAAAATAGATACACAAGCAGCTTAGCTCCAGAGAAATCAGGAATCTAGTAACAGTATCGTGACAAATCCACATTTTTTATTACCAGAAGTTCCTTTCTAAACACCTTTTTCCCTTTTTGTCTAATTTCCACATTTCACCTTTTCACTTTGACTTGAGTTTCGATCAGTTTTGCAACAATTTTCTTCTTCTTTCTGGTCATTAAGGTGTCCAGAAGACTGGATTTAGTATTATGGGAAAAGCAGCTGAGTGCTCTCTGTGCCCATTGTAAGACACTTTTGGGACAGCATTTGGCATTCTATGGGAAAAGTATGGAGTCTCAGTGATTTCTGAGAAAAGGAAAAAGGAGAAAGGATCTGGTCATTATTATTCGAAATATAGCACCTACTGCATTAGTCAACACTGTCCCAACTCCCCTTCCCAGCCTGAGCTGTTGCAAATGTTGTCTTCAGCTCTCTGCAGCCAGGCTTGTCAGTGCTAAAAGGCAACTGTGCTCATTCTTTTGTTCAGAGAACAACAGATGGCACCAATAATCTCATATCCCTGCATCAGCTCCAGAAAACAGGTGCATTTATTTTTCCTGCACTTGCAATGATACATGCAAGTGTGCAGGGACTGGAAAAGAGCATTTTGGAAATGTTACCGTTTAGACAAACCCTGCTCCTTGCAAAGACCTGAAAGGAAATTGCTTGTGCATAAAGACATTGTGGAAAGAGCTGCTGAACAAATTCCTGCAGGACAAGGCACGGATCAGTCTTGGCTTTGTTCTGAGAACAATTTGCATCATTACTCGCCCTGAAATCGCGTGTGTTGCTTGGTACAGACGTCTGCATGCGTCCCTTATCTGTAACTTGTTCTTCCAGTCCTCTGACACAGAAATTCCAGCATGCTGGAAGCTTCTGCAGTGCCAATCAGCCTCACTCCAGATCCACATTTTCCCATCTGCCTAGCTGCAATTTTGGCTCATCCATTTTCTCCCACTCGTGGAAAAAACACCCAATTGTTTCCTTGTTTTGCTGTGGAAGTGTGAGGTCCCAGGTATGAGCTGCTGCTATAAAAACACAGCCAGCAAAGACCACAGCAGGCAAGGGAGAACAGCTGACATGAGGACGAGTCTCGCTGTGGACCTTGATCCTTCCCCTTCCATGGAACAGAAGAGACACACAGAAATTAAACAAGCCTTGTTTTGACCTCCACAATGGTATTTAACGTGCCTGCTCGCTGAGACTGTTTGTGTTTGTTCCTCAAACTGTTTTTAATCAGTATTTAGTTTGGAAATGTTTGCACAGAAGACATCTGGAAGAACAAGAAGGGCCAGTCCAGGGGTCTGTGCATGTCACAGCACTTGTGTATGGATTGGTCTATCAAATAAAGTTGTGAAATGGTAGTTTATGTTCCATTAAAAAGAGGTGGGGATAATTAAAAGCAAAGCAACAGAAGAACAAACAGCAGAGACAGATGTTTTCCAGATAGCAAATTAACGAAATATTTCAAGCCCTATAGTCTCCTTTACATCACTGGTTATTTGCAAATATTTCACAAAGGTCAAGTTTCCCAGTACCCTAAGAAAACCAGGCTCTGTCAATATGAAAGCACGACTAGAGAAGGTGAAATATCTACAGCCAACTCATAGGCAGCCCCAAAGAGACTCAGAGAAGGCAAAAACACCTACTAGAAAGCCCATCTTTACTACATTTACTTTTCATCTTGTCCCAGCATTCCTTATGTACCAAACTCCAAAATTAAATGGATATTATGGGCACACAAATATTTTACCAACTTAAAAATAAATTTGAAAGCAATCCTTTCATTTCTATATCCTTCGAATGTAAAACAGCTTCTTGTTTCTGTGCAGCTGAACTATTAATAAGATTAGGGGTTAGACTCCATGGGTTTCATTAATTAAATCAGCTTTAAATATACATATAATAACATTCTTGTCATCAGTTTGGCACCCTCAAAGGAGAGACAGACAAGATTGCCTTAGAAATGTTACCTTCTCCCTTGCTTTAATTTAAAGTATTTCCTTGTATGACAAATGGAGATTACAGTGGAAGAGAGGTTTAGAGGCTGCAGGTAAAGTCCAAATTGCCAGATTTAGCTGAACAAGTTGATTTTAACATTCCTCTCCCTGCTCTGTATTTTCACCTGGGTATGCTGGAAAACCTGGTGTTCAGATTCCACTGGCATCCAGAGCCCACTTTGACTCAGTTGTGATCTTTACCATTCCCTCCTGTCTTGCTGCAAATGTTTCTGAGTGGTAATAAAAATGTAGACAGATTAAAGGATTAAAAAACTGCAAAGGAAATATGCACAGAGGAGAGAAAAGTTCAGAGGGAAAGAGATGGCACCATATTCTAAAATACCTCGGAATAAAGAGTTCTATGTAAAGGAATTTTGCCCTCAGTCTCTACAACACTTTCCCATTGATTCCAATGGAGATGCAAAAGCCTGCCATGAAAATACAGCTTTGGGAATCATTCTCAGCCTTGGAACACAATACACAGCACAAAGCAAAGCCTTCAAATTAAGGCACCAAATTAGGAAAATGTTCTTAATAGGAAAGAGAGAGAGAAAGACAGAAAAATTCCCCAAGGGAGAAGGCATCATCACTGCACAAACAGAGAAGGGACACACACAGAAATGATGTCAATAGTCCACAAATACAGGGTTCCAGACCAACCTGCTCCAGATCTACCAGCTGCCCTCCACTCTTGGAGATTAAATTTTAATCTATAGGTGCATATGTGAACCACAGCAAACCCACCCAAAATAGTTCTGGGGAGTTTGTGTTTAAATGGCAGAGCTCTTTGAAAATCAAGTGGAATCACATGGATGTGTAAGGCCAAGTAGCAGCAAAGGCAAGCTGGGTGCCTCCAAAGAATCAGTGGTGTGGGACATATGAAGAGATGATGAAAGGCAGGACGAACAATTAAGGCTGATTTATAACATGTGGCAACCATAAATGGCTCTGCATTGGGGCTAATCTAAAGCAGCAATGAAAAGAGATGACACAGAAGATAGACAGGAATGTGAGCAGTGCATGAAAACCCATGGATCACATGGAGCCCAGCCTGTGCTGGGATGAGGACTCCCTCGAAATGCAGGGAAATAGGAAATAGGATCCATAAGCTAGAAATGCAGTTGTGTTTTGTTTGGGGGTCTTGTTTATTTGTTTATTTGTTTTGCATTTGAGAACAAATTGGGCTGCAAAAAGAGATTATGTGACTGTGGTTTGGACCTCATTCCAAATACAAATCAGCCACAAAATGGGTATAAACAAAACCTGCATATTCATGAATCAGATTCTACGATATTTCTTTGCCAACAGCACAAGGAGCTTTTATTTAATTGACCACCTCCTTCTCAGCATCTCCTTCTCTTCCTCAGCATCTTGGAGCACCTTTTCTCTCCAACACTGCCAAAAAGCAGGGAACCCTGCATCACCAGATGGGAATCCTAGAATCACTCTAGGGAGCCTTGCAGTGGGTGTGTGCCATTTCATATTTGCAGAGTTCACTACCTCGCAGTCCCACAAGACTTGCCAGGTCACGTTCATTCACCATTCTGTCACATGAAAACCTAAACCACCTCATCAATGCATCCCACAGGTAATGCTTTAACAATGTGCTGCCACAAGGGCACTGCGAATATCAAGGTACTGCATATATCATTTCCCTTAAGTACTAATTCTGGAGTGTGAAACAGCCTCTCCAAATCCCCATGTTGCACATACAGGTAGATGAGATGTTTAATAGCAAGGAGATCTCTGCACAAAGCCAATGTATTTTCCCTGCATGTCATCCATGCCTGGCACTGCCAGCATGGAAATTCCTGACAAAGACCAGACTTATCTACTGTTATAGGCACTAAAAAAAGAAGAATTAATCTTCTGATTGTGACTGGCAGAGAAATTTTGCTTCATTCTTTGTTAGGCTTCTTTTCCACTTGGAAATGATCTGGAAAAGTGCAGTGGATATAGCCAAGGGAGTGCCTGTGTTTACATTTGTAGCTGTTCTTGGGCACATACAGTGATAAATTACTCTAATTTAAAGAGGGGCCTTCTGACAACTTCAGAATTATGATTTAGCTCCACAAAGGAAACATATGAACATGATGTTTCCCATGGTAAATCAGCCAAAACTTCATCTCTTTTTGCATGAGGATCCTGCCTGACACAGCTATGCACAGATCCTTATATGGTTTGAGAATGAAGAGGAATTTCAGTCTCTATTTTTAGCTGTGCCATAGTTATACCTTTTTGCTTTTTTTAAATTTTGCTGTCATGTCACCAGAGCTGAGCTCCTTGCAGTGACGACCTTTCCTCAAGGATCTCAAACATTATCTGACTTAACCTTCCCGGGAAGCATTTTTCTGGTAGAGAAAAGAAATATTAGACAAGGTCTACAGAAGAGTAAAGGAAGGTCATAGAGAACCAGTTCTCATGGACACATGAAGGCTTCAGGTTTGCTTGGAGCCAGGGTGCATTTGTTTTAAACCCAGCATTAGCATAGGTTGAAACCCAGGATTTATATGCTCCCAAAAGACAAACCACTCACTTTTTAACACAAGTAATTTCATAACTCTTCCCCATTATATTATGCATTAACACTACTCAGACAAAATTATCCAAAGAAAGGTGAAGAAGCAGCAGAATATGCAGAGGAAAGAGGCTTTTCCATAGTGTCCTGTTTCCTTTTTTCAACCCTCTTTAGTAATTTTAAAAATAGCCCCAAACAGGCCACAAGCTATCGCAGCACCTTATTATACCACCTTAGAAACCAACCTTAGAAACACATTTCCAGAACAACATCTACCTTGCAAGTAATTTTGTGTTTTGGCACTAGGAGAAGGAAAAGATCTGTTAGAGATTAAACCTCCAGGCATGGAGTTATTCAAGAGGAAATGTTTAGAGAACCCTGTATTCTAACTCACCATAGATGCTTAATTCTTACTAGTGAATAGTCTCCCTCGGATGCTTTCTCACAGCTTTCTCACTACAATGAAAAACAGACGCTCATGAATTTGCAGTGACACCCAAGATGTCTCTATACTAATCAGTGAGAAATACTTCCAAATACACATTTGGTATAAATTTAATAATACAAATATTGTTAGATTTAAAAAAAAAAAAAAAAACTATAAAAATACTGAATTACATTTTTAAGTGAGTCACAGTTTATATCTGAGTATACAGTCTGGGGTGACTCGAGGGTCCCTTCTTTTCACAAATGTTCAGCTTCTATTTCCTGAAAATCAGGCCTGGATGTGCTGTGGGAAAATGAGCATTCACAAATGGAAGCATCCCAAAGCAAGAGGAACTTCTGAACGTGCTGGGCATTGCACAGCCCGTACAGTGACAGACCTGAGCAGACTGACTGCTGGAACACAGCTCCCAAAAGTAGAAGGAAGTCCTAATGCTGGTCTGCAGCCCAGGATCTTCTGGACTGCACAACACAGGCTGGGGTGTAAGCACTGAAGAGTTCACAAGCAGAAGTTTTGTGTGCAAATTAGTCCCTGGCCAAGCCATTTTGTTCCTTTTTCCATTAAGCACAGAATGTCTCAGTGGAAGTGATGGAGAATCCCACCTGGGTGTCTCATTCTGATGAGAAGATCTCTGGCAGAAAATAGAGCCACCCTCTCCCAGCCCTTCTCTTGGATAACTTTGGGAGTGTCTGAGCAGCTGGGATACAAACAGGCCTCCATCAACACCCTCTAAATCAGTGCATTAGTGCTCAGTTCTACCAGGCCTGTTTCTAAATGTCTAAATACAATCAGTTCTTGGACATTATTCAAGTCCATTGACCATCCTGCTTCAGTTTCTCAGGATGACTGGGCAGCCTATGTCTGGATCCAGCCCTTAGCAGGATACCACTTCCAATTCTGAGCTACATTTCCCAACCCAGACCTTTCTATGTCCCAGTATTGACCTTGTTTTCTTAATTTCTTGCCTGGACCCAGTGTCACAGACCCCCACTGAAACACACCCACCATTTGAAATCTGGTGTTCCATCAGACTGAGTAGAAGTTATCCAGCAAATAACAGCAGTCTCTGTTAACCACAGCAAAAGTGTGGCTTTCTGCACTCTTCCTCCTTATTCCTGTTCCTCCTAATGTGGGATTGGTGGCTTATTCAGCCTTTTATGTAATCCAGAGTTCAGTTTCTGCGTAGTCTCAGTTTTGTCTGCATTCAGCAGAGCCCATTTTTCATCGTTTCCTCACTGGAGATTAGGATGCTGAAGAATACATGTCAATCAAATGACCTACTTTTTTTTAAGATAGAAACTCCTAAGGGTGAAGTGCAAAACTCCAGTTTAATTAGCAGGCTTGCATAGCTCTGTGATGAGGCTCCAAGGGGATGAGGGGAAAGGGAGCCCTTGTTTCTTGCCTCTGTCTAGACAGTGGCATTGAATCTTTTCCAAAAGCCTGATCCTCAGCAGCCTCTTCACCGACATTTAGTTGAATGAGCAGTTTGCCATGGCCTTGTTAGTGTTTCTCCTGAGATATAAGAATTATAAAAAAAGGTGTTTGCTCAACATGCTGCACAAGGCATATGGCTGAGATGCAGTTAAAGCTACAACAAACACAGAAAGCTGCTCCACAGATCAGAACTCCCTGTTTTCCAGTTCTACCTGCGCATTTACTGCACACAGACACACACACAGAGCCCCAAAACATCAAAGTAAACACCAGTCTGCTATTCGAGGTAACTTTAACAACATGGTCTTTCACCTTTAAATATTCATACAGCCATTGAGAAATGCCAATTTCTTTCCTGTGCCTGTCTGAAAGACTCAGGCATCACCAGTGCTCGTGTGAGACGCAGATACAGCCATGGGACATCCAGACACAGTCCCAGTGTGGAGCTAGGCTGAAGAAATGCAGTGCTGGCCTCTGCCATAATTAGCACAGTTGCAGTTCTTCTCACCCACATAGGTGTATTAACAGCTAATACGAAGCTAAAAGAAGCAGCCAAGGATAGGAGACCCAAAGCCGTTGTTGCCAATAGCAGTGAGTTTAGAATCCCAGCTTCAAACTCTTCAGGTCTGTGTCAGGCTTTAATTTGTCTAACACAGTCTCTCTTTGATTTGATATTCTCCTCGTCTTTTAAGTCTTCATTCTTATAACTCATGCAGGCAAAATACTTATCAATAGTAGCTGAAGCTTCACTCGCACACAAAGAATGAGCCTGAGTTTGAAATATATGATCCCTCTAGAAGTAGTGTCAGTGAATGGGTTAATTTAAGTCAATCACATCAATTTATATGTTTATTAGTTCCTGTTACCTCCTGGCTGTTGCTGGGTAGTGGAGAGGATCAAACAGAGATGCTGAGCCAGGATTTAAGGTTTCTTCATGTAGCATTTATATGCACTTTCCTCATGTCAGCTGAAGGTTTTAGCAGACTTCAGAGCCATACTCAAAATATGCATCAAAGACTATAAATTAGGTAAAGAAAAATTGTAATGTTATTGTTATCTTTGTATTACATTGATATCCAGGGATGTGGGCTTCACTTTAGGCACAAAGCCCTAAAATACTTGGGGAGATTTACTACAAGAAATATAATCAAGATGCTACATGAAAGAAGATTGTCAGAGTTTTTCATTGATACGAGCAAACAACATTTAAATTGTGTAAGTCAGTGGTTATTATGTCTCTCTGGGTGGGTATCAGGTCTGACACTCTAGTGACAAAATTAGCCTTTTGTAAGTCGCTATAGGCCTGACCTTTGAAAGAAAACATTTATAAGCCAAATCTGTTATTGCAGTGGCATTAGAAAATAGTTTTCCATGTTACTAATTACAAAAAGTATTGTGTCCATACCAGAGCAAACAAAAACCTCATCTGAACAGGCTGAGAATACTTATGTTTGTGCCTGTTCAGTTCCAGTGCTCTCAGCAGATGTGAAGCAGCTGTGCTTTTCTGCTTGCGTGCCAAGAACGTGACTGGAATGGTTTAACCAGAGAAACCCTGCTTCCCTCCTCCATATTTTCCCTTCCTCTTGGCACCGCCTTCTCATTCTTCTGCTCAATTGTTCCTTTAATCCATGAAAGCAGTGCAATGGCAAGGCTCTTTCATGTAGATCTCATTCACATAGGCAGTGCCCTTCATCTCCTCACTCCCTTCCTGAGGCACATCATCGTTTGTGGCTTCTGCTGTTTCACCATTGATCTTCAGTGCGGCGCAGGCTGTTGGGAAGGGGTTTGTGGCCTGTGGTGTGGTACACACAGAAAAGGCAGTCTGAGGACTTTTCCAGGCTCATTGAGACTGAGAGAACCAAAAGGGATGTACCCAGACTGCCTTCCTGCAACCACAGCTGGAGGAAATCTCCTTGGGGGTATTTACTAAGTAGAGCCAGAAGCTGCTAAGAAAATTTTAACATGACCATCAGTCTGTAACTGTGATCCCTTATCACTCTGATCCATACCGGACCTGTTCCTTGTAGAATAATTCACAGAATCATGGAACAGTTTGGGTTGCAAGGGACCTTAAAGCTCATCTCATCCCACCCCCTGCCAGGAGCAGGGACACCTTCCACTATCCCAGGTTCCTCCAAGCCCCATCCAACCTGGCCTTGGATACTTCCAGGGATGGGGCAGCCACAGCTTCTCTGGGCACCCTGTGCCAGCGTCTCACCACCCTCTGAGTAAAGAATTTCATCCTAACATTTAATCTAAATCTCACCTAGTTTAGTTTAAAACTGTCCCCCCCCTATCCTATCCTACCATAACCTGCCAATGTAAATTGAAGCTGAACTACCCAGAGAGCAGCGTACTCAAGATCCTCTCTCAGCCTGGTACTGTGCTCCACGTGAATTTCCCTCCAGAATTCTGCCCTCTGCAACAGGCTTCCTCTCCAGGTTATCAGGGCAGGGAAAGGGGGAAGCAAGCATGGGAGTTTGCTCTAACCCTCTAAGAGGTAAAAGATCCTGCCCTACAATACTTCTTAATGGAAAGACACATGGAGCTCAGATTTTCATTTTGGTCATTCAGGCATATCCATGTTCTCCCAAGTTTTTCTGCCCTGAGAGTCCATTTCCTATCATCTGTCCCTGATGTCTCACATCTTGTGTTTCCACTGTCTGCCTAAAACACAGCAAACAGGTCAGGTTCATTCGAGAGATCAAAGCCTCCTTCACAAAGCCATTCTATGCACAGTCTGTGTATTAAGAGAGTTTAAGGGAGCAGTTCCTGTGGTGTGGGGTAACCAACATCAGAGCTGATGTCCACTGGTACTACTATCCTCTGCTTTCCTCTTTCCTGTTCCTATTAATGTCAGAACTTCCTTTGATTTTAGCAAACGTAAAATAATTAATTCTTTGAATCAGCACAATCAGCAGGGCTTTTCCAAAACACTTTGATGTCCAGCCAGGCCTTCAGTTCAGTGTCAGTTCTCTCTCCTCCCAGATAAAACTGAGTGAGGGATGGACTGGATCCCGTGGAACAGCAGATGAGGATTTTATGGCTGACCCCACTGACAGCAGGCATTTAAAATAACGTTCTTGATTGTCTCGGAGTATTTGCACATTTGCCATAATTATTCTGTCATTCTTCTCTTCACCAGCTACCAGTTTGATTCTATGTATTTGTTCTTCAGGCCACTGTGGGTTTTGTACCTTGTGCTGCTTTCAAAGCACAAGACACTCAAATGCACTATTTGCATATGCAAATGTTATGTTTCTATGTGCAAGTGACAACAAATCCAAGAACTATGAGCATAAATGATAGTGTAAGTAAAGTGATTCTCCTGTTAATCAGAGGATAGATTTGATTCTTCATTGAAAACAAAGCTCTGTGATGTTTGCCAGAAATTTGCCATTCAATCTCCAGTACCATAGCTGAACACTTCTGGTGGCTTGAAGAAGAAAGCAATATGAGAATCACAGGCAAATATAAATACAATTTGAAATATAAATATAAATACAAAATGAATAAAAAAAAGAGGATAAAAAAGGAAAAAAAAGACCAAGCATAATCATTTCTCTGTGTTTTGAAGTTTTCCCTGTGTTATGCTATAAGCAATTGTAAAAAATCCACTATTTGGTTTCTTTTCTTGGTAGGAGCATTAGTAAAGGAAACTCTGAGAAATAAGAATGATTTTTAAGATGAAGTCAAGATCTCAGCTATAAATCCATGAGATCCTTCTGTGAAAGATTTGTCAATCACAAAGGAACTTGACAAGCTCTGAATTACAGAATTGTTGAAATCAAACCCACACTGAGGCAACAACTGTGAATATAGCTCATATATCCATAGTGAACTAAGGCAACTGTCCAGCCACTGTTTTGGTAAATCTGAAATCAAGAGAAATCTTGATTCTGTTATGAATCAAATTCAGCTTTGTTACTGTTTTGTTATTATGTGGGATGAATAGAAGAGGTCAAAGCTTAAGTAAGTGTAAACTAAGTCAGTTCTACTGTTGTGGAAGGAACGCCAGAGGAGGAGCAGTTAAAGATCCTGATCACTCTTTTTAGAATAAACCTCTCTGCACAGAAACCTCCAAAAACCATTTCTTCCTCTTAATTAATATTCATGTAATTGTAATGAATGCTGTGATGTTACCTCATTTTTCCAGCTTTAAGTACTTCTTCCTCATTGGTCAAAGTAACAATAATCCTGATGTTTGGATGCTGTGAAACACTTTATAAAAGGAGAGAGGTACTAAAAACAAATCTGTAGTAGACTATGAAGTCCTTTTCCAGGGGTATTTTACCCAGTTACAGTGTAGAACCTCCTATCTGCAACAAAAATATGCACCAGGTGTTTTGAACACTGACAATTTCATTTTAAACTCTGCACCTGCAGAAGCCAAGCCTGATTAGGCTCTTCATAGTATAAACCAGCACTGACTTTCCTTAAAAATGAACTTTTGTGCTCGAGTTTGTTTCTATCTGCTTAAAAGTGGCTCCATGGAAACACACAGAAACCTCTAAGCTTTAAAGGAAGGTAGGGGGAGTTTCAAAAGTAAAGCTGTTTGAGACTATTGATTTTACAAGTAAGTACTGTGAAAAAGAAGGTGGAAAATGTACTGGGAAAAATGTGGAATTTAAATGAATCCTATAAATAACTTTTACAGCATACACATCTGTACAAAGGCAGAAGGAACAGGGAGAAATAGATCTTTCAAATTCACTCTAGTTATGGTGTTACTAAGTACAGTCCTCATTCAAGTGCACTGCAGAGGCCTGGATTTCTCTATCCTTATTTCCAAAGTATTATAGATTTTCTAGATCACATGGAAGACCAGTGCAAACAAGTCCCTGCAAATTTAAATGAAACCTAAACCTTTGTAAGTGCATTATTCTCAGCTCCATATTTCATGTAGTTCAGAAACCCTGAAGAAATATCATTCGAGATCCTTGTAGCAAAGGTATATGTAGCCAAAAAACTTCTTTACAAAAAGATGAAAAGAATGACACAAGCACTGCTGAGTGAAGACCACACATAGGAGAAAAGCAACTGGAAAAAAAAACATCCTAAAGAGGAAATAAGCTGTAACAAACTAATCCATAACATTAGACCCCAACCCACAGCTCCTGTCCCCGGATTGGATTCCTCCTTTTTTGCATATTCATTTTGTTGCCATCACTTTTCATCTTCTTCCCTCTTTCACTGTGGCACAAAGGCAGAGCCCAACCACCCCTGCACACCACCAGAGTCCATCTGACACAGCCACACGTGTGCAGCTGTTTACAAATGGGATGCCAAGCTCCAGACTTCCCAGTGGAGTTTCTCATCAGCAAATCTGCCTTTTGCTCAAGGATTTTATTTTTCCACACTCATTTGTTGTCATGTTGATGACAACAGTTTCAGAAGTACAGTATGTTTATCAGAAAGATGCATATTCAATTAATATTGCTCTAGGCAATCTTCACTAAAAATCAAGGCTCACAAATCTCTCCACAATTCTCACAGATCAGCCCCCTCCAGAAGGATGTTTCAGCAATATTCCCAAGATAATGCTACCCTACCCTGTAAGACCCTGCCTTGCTCATTTGGAACTTGACTAGAACTTTATTTACAGTCAATCTAAACGAGATACACCAGGAATGGAAACCTAAAATGCTGATCCTTTGATCTGTCATCACAGTTTCCCAGACATTCATTATCAAGCAGTTTGGTACCAATAACTCTTCGAGCCACCTTAAAATAGTCTGTCACTGCAAAAGCAGATATGTATTTATAATTGATACATACACACAACAGCACACACACAGCTCCTGCAATAGAAATACAAACCCAAAGCATTCACAAGTTCAGCTTCTCTCCATTATGTCATTCTACATTTTCAATTAGGAGAAGAGATGAGTGTTGGGTTTTTTTTGTTTTTCATTAAAATCTTCAATTCCCAACATGTTTAATTTTAGTCCTAAAGAGCAACCTGATGGGTCATGCCAGGAAAGCAAATACAAGCAGATGTGTATTCACCTCTTCCCAGATCATCACTAATATCTCATTTTTCTTGTCATTGTGTAGCAGAATGGCTTTGCTGGAACCCAATGCCATTGGGTTAATTGAGAGCACAAATGTCTTTATGGGGAGCCCTTTTTTTGGAGGCCTCCTATCTGTAGCTAATAATGTATCCAACTCACCACAACAATTACCCTTTCAGAGGGGTGAATATTTCCAAATATGTGTGTTGCAGTGCAGGAGAATTTAAACCCAAAATTATTTTCATTGGCATTTCAAAAAAGTGTAAAATTCTACCTAAATAATTTGGAGAAGAACCTCACCACGGACTTACAGGCATCATTAAATACATATAGGGGGAAATTAAAATTTCTTTCATGTTTTATGAGTTTCTTTTCAAGGTATTAGACTGGAATTCTGCCATTTGTTTAATTCAGAATTGATTAATCTCTCTCTTTTCCATCTGATTTTAAGAGAAGGAGCCAGCACTCTCACCTCAGACTGGATCAGTCCAAAACTATACCTGCCCTTACCACAACAGAAATATCTTAAAATCAAGTTTCCTTCACCTGTTTTAAGTCATGCATTGGGTTGTAACCCTATTTCTTAATCTGTAGAACAAAGAATATGTAAAAATTACTAAAAAGACTGATCTTGTACTATAGGTTAAATGTCAGTTTTGAACTGATGATCTACTGGGTTTGCCAAAGACACGATTAAAATCCAGGACCCCGAGGTGTCAAGGTAGGGAACCAATCCCTCAAGGCAAACAGCAGAACTGGTTTCATCAGTGCAGACATAGCCTGATAAGCATTCTTAATTTAATGGAGCTCCTGCAAATAAACAAGCTTAATGAAGATTACTTGCTTCCTGGAATTCATTGTGCTGCTCCAATTTAATGCTATCACTCCCATAAGAGGCTGTGACAAAGTCTCTGGAAAAAAATAAAATATGCAAATTCAGACACTTCAAAGGCTTTTATTTTAATTGTGCAGAAGGCAGAACAGAACAAGAGCAACTCCACTAAAAATGGAAAAAGCATAAGAGAGGAAACTGATACATTTCCATCATTGCTTTCAGCTCTTTAAGTATTACTCTCAGGCACACAAGTTCTCTGAACTACCCATTCCCCTGAACCAGTGCAGTTCTCAGGGTGGGTGTGCTAAACTGCAAGAAATGTCCACAAAAAGAAATTACGACCTCACAAGACTCGCTCAATTTTGGTTTTAGTGCAACCACTGAGTTCTGCCTCAGTTTGCTGAAGTTTCTAAATACTATGATTCAATTTTGGATCACATTCAACAGAATCTGTGACCAGTTTTTAGTCATTTTCAAACAAACCTGAGCTGAACTGTGGCTTGGCACTCCAGCCAGTGGAGTTTAGTGGTTTTGATAGAATTTTGCCTGAATTTGGGGGTTCTTTTAAATCAGAAATGAACTCAACATGAAAAATTCAGATCTGGGCCAGGATTTGTGGGTATTTGGATCCACGGTTGTGGTTCTGGCCCAGGTCTAAACAGTCAAAACCACAACTCAAATCAAAACTGAAAAAAGTACATGTAAAGCCAGCCAAGTACAACAACAAAATTTTACACAATTCCCTTAGTTTAGCAGTTTTACAGTGGATGTTTTAGGCCATTTTGCATGTACTCATTTCTCTCTCAGTCTGCCACAGGACTGTGCAATGACTTTGTATCGAATTAAAATCCCATTAATGAGTGCCTGATAAGTTTTTAGAACTTCATTTTATTTTTCCTGTACTACATCTGAATTGGTTGGGGATAGAAACACTTTTGAATTTGCTGTATTGAACAAGTCATTTTTCCTGTGCAGAAAAGTTCAGTTCCAGGAACAGGACTAAGAAGAAGCTCCTCCATAATGCTGAAATACCCAGGTGAGGAACTGTAATGTTAGAGACTTAGGAGGGTTGATAAAAGCTCATATAACAGCATTAAAGCCAAAATAATTTCTTAGTTTTGAGCCCCAGTTTCCTATATAATTTTGGACAAGCTACCTTGTCCAAAATTGACACAGAAAATACCAGTTTAATGTGTAATCCATTGCTGGAGGCATAACTTCTTCTGACTTTTCCGAAACTTCCCCTTTTTGTCCTAAAATATCTGGCCCCCCAAACATAATAAATATCTGTAAAAGCAAGTACTGAAGGCACAGGGGTTGTTTGGGAAAATGTAGGTTGGAATATAGCACTAATCACTGTTATGAACAATGAATTGGTCTCTGAATGAAGTCCCATCACTAAAAAAGTATAAAAGCCAATCAGATGCAATGATTTTTTCCTGACACAGCCCAGTTTCTAGAAGAATTCCCACCTCATCTTCAGATCCATGCCTTGACTTTAAAGAGTACTTAAAAATTTAAGGGGGTGTGGGGAGGGTGTGTTTTCCTAAAAGTAAGACTTTTCTGGCAGCCAATTTTTAAGCAGAATTTTTCTAATATCCTTTTAGCACTAGGGCACCAGCAACTTCTGAGACACCTGAAGGGAGTCCAGGGGTAGAACTTTCCCTGCCTACAACATTTCAGAAATGCAGCTGCTCTGCAGAGTATTTCTCAATGCACACTTTGTTTTTACTTAAGGCTGTAGTTTGCACTGAGTAACATCATGTCTAGGGAAAGGAAACTGATCTCCTTCCAGTATTCAAAAATATTTTCTTTTTAGGTTCTTAACTCCCTCAGTGGTTAATACTTATAAAACAGCTCAGGGAAAAAAAAAATCATCACAGAAAATGAGAGATTCTTTGCTGAAGGGCCTCAGACCCTGGGCTTTCTTGGTTTACAGTGCATGCTTGTATAAATATTTATCTAAAAGAAATGAAGTGCTGCTATTACTGAGCACCAAAAAAAATAATTCTCAAACACGTGTTTTCCCCAAACATTATTTTGTAAGATGATGATGCTGTTTTGTTTGGTGTGTAAATTCAGCCATTGGATGGAAGATAATGAAAAGCAGCTCAAACTCCTTCACTTTTAATTTATAGGTGCTTTCATGAGGAAGAGGCCCCAGTTCTTCAAGCTATTCTCCACAGCTTGTCAGGTTGAATTAGAAACAAGAAGATGAAAGGTAATATCGAGATCCCTTAATTCTGTATAGTTAGTTCCTATATAGCATTTTTAAAACTCATTTGAAGAGAATCATTACAGAGTGGAAGAAATTTCAAGAAAAAAATTTAAAAGCAGGTATGAAAACAATTCAGGAGAATCTATAATTAAAGCCACATGCAGAACTAGAGCACAGTGTTCTTGTGCTTCCTTTCAATAATACTTCATAACCCTAAGGATATTATCTCAGTCAGAGGTCTGTTGAGCAGGACAAAAGAACATCCATATCCCAAACCTCTTTAAAGTTTGTGTTTGGCAGGATAAGACAAGGGAGTGATCTTCAACACTATTTTGTGTTCAGGGCGTGGACATATAAAGACTTATGGAACTAAGAGCCAAGCCTTGTGCTTTCATGAAGGGAGAATTCAGATCTGAAAAGAAGGACTCTGGAAAAAAAATTAACACCTAACAGCCATAACATGAAGAATTTGGAGCACTTTTCAACCAACACAAAGTTCTAGAGAGCTTGGTTGCATTTATAGTTTGTGGGTTTGCCTGAGCAATCCACCTGCAAACCATGTAAGATCCAGCTTACACCCATCAGCTATCCCTGCCCCGGCCTTTTGTTTTTACCTTTGTGTGAAATGCCTCCATAAATTCCGTGGCCCTACCTGTACATCCATTGACATCAGTAAAACAAAGGGATAATCTCAACAGAGAGAGTGGAAAAAGCACGGGAGGCATAAATCTTTCTGAATAAGAGTTTTTGAGAGCAGATAGGAGTTTCTGAGAGCAAAACAGAACCACAAACACTGTGATTCCGCTGAAAGATGTTTGGTGAGCCAAAAGACACACACAAAGGGGAAGAAAACAGTCCTACAACTACCAAATACGAGAGGGCACAATAAAGAGACAGATGGTTGAAAAAATAGATGAGGATTCAGGTTGCTTGAATATCAAAGGTTAATATATCGGGGAAAGACTCGATAAGACTCGACTCACAAAGCATTTTTTAAACTGCCAGTTCATGGGGAGAGAAAATATAGCTGAGTTAGAGACCTTAAAAGCCTGATGGGGTAAGGACACTGACATCCAGACCAAATGCCCCTGCTCCAGAGGGTTCTTGGCACACGGCGGAGCTCCGTCCCTGCTCCAGAGGGCCCTTGGCACACGGCGGAGCTCCGTCCCTGCTCCAGAGGGCCCTTGGCACACGGCGGACCTCCGTCCCTGCTCCAGAGGGCCCTTGGCACACGGCGGAGCTCCTGCCCTGCTCCAGAGGGCCCTTGGCACACAGCGGAGCTCCGTCCCTGCCTCAGAGGGCCCTTGGCACACGGCGGAGCTCCGTCCCCAGCCGGGATTTTGGGAACAGCGGGGTCGGGGCGCTGCCGTGGGCGCCCCCGCGTGGGCACCGAGATGTGGACGGAGCGGATCCCTTCCCGAGGCTTTAAACAAAAAATAAAGCATAAAGCAAACCTTGGTGTTATTATGTTTTTGATCGGTCATGTGTGCCAAAGGCTTTTTCCAGGGAATATCTATGTACACATCTTTCAAGAGGGATCAGCTCCCTTTCAAGCACCTGTGGGAGAGCCAAATTTCCAAAAATGCTTCATGTTATCTGATAAAGCCAGCATTTACTGACATGTACTCTTTTAAAAATCTGGACATTCTGTGGGTTCCTAAATGGCACACAAGTTCTTTATCTGAATTTTGGCCCTGGAAGTCCCATATTTCTATGGTTCAGATACAGTGGGAGGAGCACAGCTACTCATTTCTGTATTCTAATCCTTACCTACAAGCAGTGTACGATTGATATCGCTCAGATATGTATTAAAAATCGATGGAATGTGGCTGTGTTGAATTTCCTTTTGGAAGAGGATCATGCCACTGGAACTCCTAACACCATGTGTTTGTGTTAGCCCAGCCCTTCTTCTGTTATCAGCAGAGGGACATGTGAACATGGAGCTGCATCAGCTTTCCATGTCTGCTCTTTCTACAGATTATCAAGATATTTACTGGACAAGGACAAAAGATTCCTATTCACTCATCTGGCAAGCTCGAGAATTTGAACTGCAAACAAAGAAAAATATAGATCTGTACAACTGGAAAACTTCCCTGGCTTTCATTCCATTTCTGAAACTCCTTTTGTTTCCTTATCGCTGCACTTTTAGTGTCGGAAGTTTATGACCTATCAATCAATGAAATATTAAGAGTAACTATTAAGGACATATTTATGTGAGAACCATGTGTAGCTCTTGGCATCCTGTATGGCCTCAGCCTCCCTTTGAGCCCACTCATTTCTCTGGGAGCATTTTACTCTTGGAAGAATGACCTACTGTCAAATTAGTCATTTAACCATTGACAGAATGCCTGCTTCTCCCGTGTTCAATTGTGATCCGTGTAGGAATAACTGTTTGATTCAGGCACTTCTGTGGGCAGATGGCTTTATTAACCAAATGAATCATTAATGGAGAATGAAATTTAAGCACAGAAATCAGCAGAGATACACCAGAATTTGGTCTGGTATTTCTTCCTAAAATGAGGGATAGACCCTTTGGCTCTACAGCTGGTCTTGCCCACAGGATGAGAGGATCTTGCAACTCATGACTTCATTCAGTAACATTTTTCTCCTAACCAAATCCCGAGATTACTGCTCTTCCCATAAAAAAAGCACAGTTAATTCCTGGAGCTAATGCAAGTTTGGCCATAAATTTCAAGGAGCATAAATTTTCAAGACTGTCATCTGATTATTTGATTCTTTAGCCCAGAAGAGAGCAAAAGTAGGGAAGGTTGACACAAAACCCAAGATGTAAATAGGAGAGAAAAAAGTTACTAAGATGCTAGAATGAGATTCAAAAGATCTAGTTTCAGATTTCCTAGCTGATCTAAAGATTTAATCATTACTATATTCATAATCTCTAATCTCCCCATTTTACCTGTTCTGTCTGTTTTATTTCTGAAGGTTAATTAAATCCCAAAGACAAGAACTGCTTTTACTCCACGGGAGCACAGCACATCTACAGGCATTCCTTGCTCGAATATCAATGAAATAACAATCATAATAAAGTTATAAAATCAGATCACATTGTCTTCACATGTTTGGATATTCTGAACTTTGGCATATTTTAATTTTGGATTTACATTTCGGAATTCCAACACTGATTTTAAATACTGAAAGTCTGGGGACAACTTCAGGGTAGCAAGTTTTTCTGAGAAGATCAGACAAGAAACAAAACAGTGACTGAAACAAATGGCTCCAATCACAATGGAAGTAAGGAATATTTAGCTTTGCTTTCTGTCTTTTCTCCCTGTGTTTTACCTCCATGACATCCTTCTTATCTCATACTCTGCAGCACTGCAATTCACCCAGGCTGGAACAGTCTGTTTGAAGGGCATGAGGAGAGAGAGGAGAGGGGGAAATGGAGAACATGAAAGCAGGAAAAAAAGCCACATCTCCTCCTGTGATTACAAGAGGCAGAAGATCAAATATGAGCTTTAAGAGTAGCAAACTCAGGACAGACTTAATAGTTGCAAATTGTTCCAAGTGCTCAGCACACCAATGTGCAGCAACACTCAGAAATTAATCTAAGGAAAAGCTGCTAAAGGTGGGGGGAACCCACCAGAGTGATAATGCATCATGGAGAGCTGTCACAAGAAATGAAAGTACAGCAGCAATTAGCAGACACAGTACTAAGCACTGTGCCACTTTCCCCATTTTAATTGTACTTCATCTTATTCAGAAGCTAAACTCAAACTGAACTCTGTTGGAGATGGCAGAATTGACTCATTTTGAAGAACACAATGGCCTAACAGTTAACTTCTACTTTTCTAACAAAATAAAGAGTAGGAGTTGGAGAAAAGAAATGCAGGAAGAACTGGGAGTAGCGATGGTTCAGAATAATTTGCTCAGAACAGTGTTCATGTTCTAAAGGAAATCCTTAAAAAAACCTAATAACACCTCCCATTGCTCTCTATTAAATGCTTTCTTTACATTTACACCTTAAACACCAATGAGAACTCAGGAGCAGTTTTTATCAGGGTCCTTTCCTTGTTGTCCAGAGAGCCTCCATCCTCTCATCCCTCCTGGACAGCCAGACAGAGACCCCATAACAACACTCCTGGGGCCAGACTGGCAAGTCCATGAGTGCAAAAGGCACTTTGGGGATGTGAAGGCAGCAACACCAAATAAATTCATTGATAAATCTCCGATAAATCCATTGGAGCTCAATGGGCAGAGCCCTGGAGCCTGAGCCCTGCACTACAGCAAGTGTGGGACTCAGCCCTCCCCCTCTTCTACCCTCACTGTACTTGGACTGACTTTGTGACTCACGAGGGCTTTTTTGGTGGTGAAACACACAATTCTGCTTCTCAGACTGTTTTTCTCCTGGTTTTTGAGGCTGCAAATGTTGTGTGACAGAGCTTCTTACTGCATAGTACCTACCACTGGGTATCCCAGCATTTTGTCCTGCTTGGGGGTTTCTTTGGATGAGTGGATGTAAAGTGCAAACTACACTGGGCAGTTCTGAGAAGCAAGATTCAGTTCCATATATTTAGAGGAGTTCCTCAGCAAAGTATTCTTCCCACCAGATATCATTTTGATGAAGAGATAGCTTTTCCTTTTGCAATGTGACACTGATCTGTTGAAGTTTTTAAATCCAAGATTAACAATTATTCTTCTTGATATGACATTCTACTTTTTTTAGCTTTCAAAGAGCTTTAATAACAGAGAAGAAAAGATAAGAGAAAGAATTTTTGGCACACTCTGACTCCTCACACAAAACAATAACTGTTTTGGCATCCAGAGATGTCGGCTCCATACTGAAATATAATTTCACTTATTTTTATACATTGCTGGAGGAATTACCATTAGCTCTAACAAGCTCAATAAAAAATAGTGCCAATATGAGACCTCCCACTGAATAGAGAGTAGGTACGAAGATAGTTTTCACATACCCATCACATTGCTCAGGAACATATCAAATTAGTGACCAAGAATGATGAGCCAGACCCTGGCATGTCTGCTATGAAGTGCAATGAGCCTACATCTTCTGCATATTAAACCCTTCTTGTTATCTTTTTCTCCTTATTTCTTTGTCCTTAACAGACCTTAGAGTGTCCACATTTTCTATGGCAGAAGCACTAATAGTATATAGCTCCTAAACCAAATCTGTTTTAATGTAGTGATGTACTTCCAGGATTTATACATCTGACCAGTTTGACCAAAGAGCCATCTCTGTGTAAAATCCAGTGGATTTTAAATCTAACACTTTGCCACTCCTAAAATCCCAGACAACCTAAGTTAGTGATTTCCTAAAGACAAATAGTAAGCACACAAGCAACAGGATTCATTATTTATGTCAATGCCTATTTAAAACAAGTCTTGAAAATTGAATAATTTCTTCATTATGATTTCTGCTGTCCAGAGAATGCAGAATAAGACAACACAGATCAGCCATCCAAAGTCCATCATTCTCTCAGTATTTAATAGCACAGAACAGCACCACAAAGAAGTGCTAATTCTTCCTACTAAGCATTCAGAACCCAATTTGTCTGACACAATGTTTTAACCCTGAATCATATGATTTTTTTTATCATCATTTTCATACAAGAACGAAACACCAGATATCAACAAAGCAAAGAATGAATGTTTCCAAGAAGAGAATAAAGAATGATTCAGAGTGGAGGGGGTTTGAGACTGGCCCTGTTCAGAGCCTTGTGAACAACCATTTAATGGCAATGACATGAGGAGCTGGTAAAGGTCAGACTGACCATCAAATGTCAGTCACAGTCATTCCACTGGAGCAGCTCCCAAGGTTCCTGACTCATTTTTTTTTTATTCAAGCAAAACCAAAGTCCTATGCGGGGGGAAATTGTGTTTCTGGTATAAATACCACACTGAGACTAAAGAACTGGTTTCAAGTCACTCCTTCACAAAGAGAATTCCTGTCTTGTGTTGGCAGAATCACATGAGACCACAGTTAGTATCCAGTCCTAACAATTATGAATGAGAACCCATTTGACTTGTACCTTTACTGTCCTTAACTGAGGTCCATAAGTGACCTGACTGAAGTGTAAAATTCCCACAGTACTTTGAGCTTTTTGGTTTAATTCTCATTCAAGACTTACAATGAGCCTGGACAGGATAAGAATCTACACCAAAATCTGAGACACCACTACCTGCAGAAGAAAAGCAGCCACTGTACAGTTAAGTAAACCCAAAATAGTCCCATCATTACTAGACGATGCTAGACAGCCTCCTTCAGTGAAATGATTGCTATTGTGTTTCCCATGGAGAATTCAAAGTAAGAACCAGATGTCTTCTTACTTTTCTGTAAATTCAAACCTAAGTGAAGTGACAGCTGAATAACAGTAAAGGAGCTATTCTGAGATCTCCCATACAGCACATGGAAACCACTTCCTTTGCCTGCAGGTGCTTGCATTGATTTCTCACATGGACTATGACCAGTAATTATGCCACTGTGAAAAGAAAGAACAAAAGCACAAAACCCTCAAGCCATCGCAAAGTACAATTTTAAATCTAAGAGAAACTTTTATTACAGATTTCTCCAATGAAATCCCTGGAATTTTGTCACTGTCACACCAATAAAGTCAGCACAGAACTACCACCAATGCTTCCAGAACAGTAAATTTTTAGCAGGTGTCAACTGTAGAAAGATTAAATATGACCAAGGTATGCTGCAGTAGAAAGTCTCCAAATTTCATCCAACTGAGCTACTTTTTTCTTTTTTTTTTCTTGTATTTGAGCTCTAGTCATAAAGTGTAAACATATTCCATGCCAGGCAGCAGAAACACTGATCATGGATATCAGGAACAAGCTGCTGAGCCTAAAGTGAATTAGTCAGACAAGGAAAAATTGGGTGGGGTTGGCCACCTTATCAAACTCATTAAGAAAATGAGCAAGAGAAATAAAAACCAAGGAAGTACAGAAATTCTATATCCTGGTAGAACTTTCTCCCTCATCACAGTAGGGCTTTTGAAGAGAAATAGAGGAGCGAACGCCATGGTGGTTTTGCAGAGATAAGTGCATATGATTAAGAGTTTGTTGTCCCCAAAATCCTTGTTTTTGTAGCAGATAAAAGCATCCAGATGTCACCAAAAATATCTGCCCTGTTCCGTACACTGCACTGTACGTCACTCTCACATGCTGCCGAGTTTGACATGGATTCAACAACCCAGCAACAGATGGTTCAGTTCTCTGCTTCCAGGGTGCGAGTTTAATGCTTTTTTTAGGAGGTATTGGGGCAATTCTTCTCTGCTTTTTATTTAGGCTCGAAATTAAATTAATTCACTGCAGAAATACTTAAAATACAGATGAAATCAGAGATTGGTAACAAGATTTTTTTTTTTTTTTTTAAATTCTCAGAATTTATTAGAGTTTTTCTTCTTTTTTATTTAAACCTAGCAGCCAGAATTCATTGTGGCACTACCCTTCCAGGGACTAGAATTTATTTCTGGAGTGTAAAGCAACCTGTAAATTTATGGGTGCTATATAAATAAATAATCCAGTACTATTTTTGTAACTCCAAAGCATGTTGGCTTTTTCAAGTTCACATGATGAATCTGGAGTTGGGCCCAGGATTTTTGGAACAACAACTTACATATTGTTGCATTAGTGCAAGATAATTCTATGGGTGCAAAGACACTGAAAACTTTAAAAATCCTTGAGCACGGTGGTGGCAGAAACCTTCAGTATGGAAGGAAATACAATGAACAAAGTATTCTGGGGTTTAGGGCTTTAGGGTTTTCATTTCCTCTGTTTGAGGTTTATTTTATTTATTATTATTGCAATTGGCAAAGGGTTTTAGGACATCACAAGGTCAGTGTTTATAGCAAATCATCCCTCCCTGCATAAGAGGTATAACTTAGGCACTTGGATTTAATCTGTTTGTTTGTTGTTTTTTGGTTGGTTGGTTTCTTTGGGTTTTTTTGGTTTTGTTTATGCAGAGGTAAGAATTTAGATTGCCTCCATTAATTTCCCCAACAAAACAGCAAACCTTTCTTCACAGATTATCAAGGGGCTACATGAACTGACACCAGTGACAACTTCCCCTGGCAAATACTGAGAACTTGACTCTTTCATAGTTCATAACAGTATAAAACAGAGATAAAGACAAGAGTTTCAGTGATGTAAAAGTCATCTTGGTGCTTTTACAAAAAGTATTACTTAAGCAATATGTGAAAAAGTAAATCTGAGAATTACCAGCCTATAAGAGACCTTCTGAGTCCCTCTCCTTTTGTTATAAACACAAAATGCCGAGTTTATTTTATTTATTTGAATATTTTCCTTCCAGAGTACACAGCTGAGGGACCAAGAGTGCTTTCTGCTGAGCTATGAATATCTCAAAATAATTTTCCCCTTAGCAGCATTCACTGACCAAATTGGAAGCCATGCCAAGTTTTCTCTGGCAGGTGATATTGGTAAATGCTGGAAGCCATATTTCCGTACAAGGTTACTATCACAGCAAGCTTTCCTAAAATGTTTGCCAGTACCTTGCTACAACTGTCCAGTTCCTTTAAGGAAAAAAGACATATCAATATTTTTCTAAGAGTAAGAATTCAGACTCAACAGAAATTCAGGACTTAATCCCAGGTATTTGACTCGCATTAATATTCTTATTGGTTTATTGGATTTTCTCTGTGACTGAAATACAGCTACACAAGGTTCTGTGGTCTTTTGACAGGGAATAAGGGATTTTCTCTTAACTAGTCCCATCTAAACCTCAGTGCCCACTGTGCAGATTCCTTCTACAGTCAACAGACATAAGAACATCTGGAGAAATTCAGCACAGGTATCTCTGACAATAATCCCAGGATATTTTAAATATCACTGTACCCAGGGTACCCTCTGTCCTTGACCTTAAGAAACCACTCAGAGTAAGGGTGGTTTCTCACCTCATCCTCTTCTGTTCAGAGTCAGCTCCCAGATTTGAGGTTTCCCATTCATTACGTCAAGATATTATTTATATTATTATATAAAAGATATTATACAGCTCATAAATCAAAGAACAATTCTGAACTGGTTGATATTACAAGTAAAATAATATTCTACCTCCTTATCACACAAAGCAGATCCAAAACATTCTAAGGAAGGCCACAGAAAACATCACCTGAAGACCTGCAGGTAAACCACTGTTTCTAAATAACTTCACATTCTAGACAATGCATTTCACTATCTACAGTAATTCCCGGGCTGCTCTTCATCTGTTTCACAAATTCTTGTACTCACTTTAAGTTTAAAGCTGAAACACCATTTTCTCTGTAGTCAGTGTTGCCTCTGGCTCCATGTCATACTGTCTCACTCAAAAGCCAAATCAGATGTGAAAAACAACTCGGTAATTAACCAACAATTTGTATAAGAGATAAAATATCTTCATAGTAGGGATATAATGGAATCATTATTGAAAGCTGTCTAAAAGCACTATGTGAAAATAGAGAGAAAGATGTTTGACCTCAGCTATACCAATTTCACAAATAAAGCCTTAATAATAGGCTGCAATCACACTTGGCTGGGCATTATTTCCCAGACACGCAAGGTCTGCATTACAGGGCCAGAAGCAATGACTCACTGCCAGCTGCCGTGATGGCACAGGGCAGCTTGTTATTCTGTCATAAGTTGTTTCGTGCACGTTGTGAAAGCTTCTAGACATCTGATCCCTCAAGAAAACATTCCCTGTCTATAAACAAGAAGGTAGGGAGCTCTCCCCATTTCTGAGACAGCGCTTAAAGTTAATTTTTGAAGGTGAAAGAGAGAATCAAATTATTCTTTACTCCAAGACGCCTCAAAAGGTACCTTTTGCTTAAAGACACAGCTAATAAAGGAGGGTTGAATGCTTTCCACCCAAAGGCCACACAGAAGTGAGTGTTTGAGGTTTCGTGCACAGCCACATCCCTCAGCACCGCAGGCTGCGCTCACCAGGCAGTGCTGGACCGTGGAACAAACTCACTGTGCTAAAAGGCTGCACAGCTCTTCTGCCCCAGTCCCTGTCTAGATCCTCAGCTGTCTGAATTCCCACCAGCTGCAAGGAGAAAATGGAAAGAGAGCAGAGTCTAGCAGTTCGAAGACAGACGAGGATCTGTGTCAGTAAAAGCCTTTCTGATCACTGCCATGGTTTAGAGACGTTCTTGTGTTTGTGCCTTTTTGCCCTCATGGTCTATCTGCTATTTTCTCTTGTCTTACAGGCATGACAGTGGTCACCCAAAAGGCACAGGTTTCTATGACTCTCCAAAAGTTTGGAAATGAATAATGACAATTTAGCAATTGACTAAAAGCTTATACAACTTGTTTTAACATCTTCATTTTTGCTAGTGTATCTGAGTTTCTCAGAGATTGGCTTACCTCGTGAGATTTCTAGGATTCCTCATCTCTAAACTTCCTGGAGATAAGCCTGTCTCTTACCGTGCTAACACTGCTGAGTCTGCTCCTGGATAGTGCCCAGACTTTTAGAGGAGCAGCCAATGTTGGACATATTTTGCAATAGCTTCTTAAACATTCAGAGGGAAATCAGCAATATTTCTTGTTGTAAAGTGATGAGGGCCTTAGTTTTTCTGACATGTATCATCTGGTTCTTCAGTCTGCTCTTTGCAATAAGCAAGTAAGACAGGAGTCAAACTTCAAACACACACTGCTGTTTTCAGTAGTTTTTACCATTCCTCATTTCCCACTGACACTCTCTGCAGATCACATACGGTGTTCACACCTCTTCAATACCTTAGAAAAACTGAGTGAGATCAAGTAGAGCTGAAAAGCTTGTACGTGAATCTTTCTACAGAGGGAAAAATCACAGATAAAAATTTCCTGCTTGAGGGTACAAGTTAGCCTCTACATGCCTGAGGTTAGGACAGATGGCCCCTTTTTGAGCATAAAATTCCAGGATTGTCTGCTGTAGGATTTCCTCACAACCTTTTCATGTGGGACTGGCCACTGTCGGAGGTATGTGTTGGACTAGATGGCCACAACCATGTCAATACAATGGTATACTTCCCACCTTAGCATTATAATTAATTGATAGTTTTACCTGATATGCCATCCTCTCACATTAGGATAAACTTCAAAACTTTTAGCTGCTACAAGAGAAGTTGTTCTCTACAGTCAGCAACAGTGTTTGTCCAGTAACTAAAGCTGGGCATCATTTAACATCAGTTTCTCTACTACCACAGAAAACAATTACACAATGGCTGAGTCACATTTGGGGTTGAAGATTGAGTTTCTGCTTAAATTCTTCAGACCTAAGGAACTTGAAGCAACAGTTTTGCAGATTTCTGGAAAAGTACTATGATTGTTCCAGCCTGAAATTCTAGCTAAATAAAGGAACTCTGCCTTACTTTTAGTGCATCTTTCATAGTGCTCAGATTGAAGATGCAGAGGAAGCAAGTTGAGGAGGAATGGTTCTCACAAAAAAGGACAATTGTGTCACTTCAAAATTGCGTCTGACCCAATTCAGAGCACAAAGCACCAGGAAAGGCAAAGACAGCTGAGACAGCAAATTCTCAATCTGAACACTTTGGAGATTTTCCTGAAGGTAAAAGAGAGAATAAGACAGAATGAAGGAGAAAAAGATAATGAGTGAAATTATAAAAACTGGTTTTTTGAATTCTAATAATGAAGCACTGAGATACATCTTCACTTAAACGAGGAATTCATGCTGAAGAATCCCATGTTAGCTGTTCACAGGAGCTGAATGCCCCAAACTGTAAATACAACCAAGTTTATGTAATAACATTTATCACCCATTATTTAGTCAGGCTAATGACTAGAATATGACTAGACACTGCTAGAATATGGAAATCCAGTTAGAATTATGTAAGTATAAACAAATATTGTGAATGGAATGATTAGAAGAGCAACATATCCCTAAGCTTCTCCACATCAAAAACATAGTAGACATCTGTTTGTATTTGAACACACACTGAAAGTAGCTCCTCAAAGATTCACGAATTTTGCAATTATCCGCATTAGCAGCTATATAAACTTTCAGACTGTGATGTTTGCTGTGTTTAAACCTGCTATTGATGCACCTAGAAACAACAATGAGAAAACTGAGGCAGGAACTGACTGCTCACCTGCTTCTGACTGCAGGGGGAGCTTGGCTGGAGCAAGGTGAAGCATATCAAGGTATGAGGCAGTGTGAGTCTGAAGGTGCCTCCATGTCACATATGCACTCAGATAAGGTTCTCAAAGATTGCTACAGAATTTTAAAAGGCTTTGTAGTGTGAATCCATTGCCTACCTGATAGATGTGACAGATGATTGCACACCATCTTAGCATTTACTGTCTTTGAAGTGATGTGCAGAGCCTAAGATAATAAAGTGATCTCCAATAATGCTTCAGAATCAGGACACAAAACAGTCTGTCAGAGGCTCAGTTCCCCTGCAATGCAGGGAGACACAGTCCAAGCAATATCAAACAGGAGAGAACAAGTAGGAAACTATTCCTTGCTCCCTTTGGTTTCTTAATAACCAAATCAGCCTAAGCAGAAGTAAACAGTGTTTGCCTAAAAGCAAATCAGTGTATGACTGATGACAATTTTTGTTAGAGTTGTGCTAATTCTTCGATGAATATGTTAAAAGGATGATCATGATTTATTCTGCCTTTTAAAAGAAAGAGAACTTCAGCCACCAGTTGCAGTTATACTGCTCTCACATCTGGAAAAACACTGAAATGCAAAACATGTATTGATTGGTGACATTTTAGTTTTCAGAAACATTAACAGTAGTTTCAGCTTTAGAAGAAAGGGCTATAGCCCACAGTGAATGTAAAATATTCTAGTATACATGAACTAGCAGTGGCAAAGATGTGCCACGGTCACCATCAGAGGAACTTTTCATCCCCCTGTCCCACTGACCTGCTCTCCCATTCTCTGTGGAATGCTGTTGGCTTACACCACAAAGGATATCTTTCCCCATAAGGCCAGAGCTCTGTTTGTTTCTCTGGACTGCCCCATGAAAACATGAAGTATCTCATGATATCATGTATATCAGTATCATATCAGTATCCCATGAAAACATGAGTATACAAGAGCACAAACTCACCAGACGTTTGTGTCCAGACAGTTGATAGCTCTTGTTTCAGACAGAGGTAGGACCTCACTGCTGCAATTCACATTATCAATATTGATAAAACACTTCTGTGGTTGCTTTGCTGCTTCCAGCACTGTCAGCCTTTTTCTCCTTTTGTTTTATCTCTCAAGTGTACTGTCCTTTGCCATACTCATCACTGTTTTGTAATTTTAAGATAAATTCATGAAACTTAAACGTGATTCATAAGATCTCCTTAAAGTCAAAGCTGAAAGCAATCATGAACAGAGGATGATCCTTCAGGACTGACATGGGTGAGTGTCTCAGTACTGCCAGAGGCAGGGAGCAAAGGGAATTTTTATATTTCCCAACAATACTGAAGGTTACTTCACAAGTTCCTAATTCAGATTTTCCAGCAAAAAGACTGCCAAGTGTAAAAGAAATATTTCTGCCTAGGCCTGGTTTCTGGTGTGGTAAGTCAGTGTGAATGGTTCATTAGCCCTCGAGAAGTCCAGGGGAATGTGGTGGAACAAATCCCCGAGGCAGCGCACAGATGAGTAATGATGTTACACTGGATCAGTGCTACACGAGGAGAGGTGAAGAATGGGAACTATCCTTCCCAAAGCCTGGAATTTCTCTCTATGATTTTCTCAGGTAATTTTTTTTTTCCTCCTCTAGCAACAGGACTTTCTCAGTTTCCACTTCTCTTTGGAAAAAAATACCGTATTTATTATGCCAGTGTCCTGAGTCACCCAGATAACCACATTAAATCAGGACAGATTTTACCATGACAAAGATGTATCCAAATTACCTTGTGCATATTTATCTATTTCGAATAAAGCAAAAGCAAACTACGTAGATCAAAATTAGGCAAACATGATGAACTGATTGTCTGCATCACTTATGTAATGAATAAGTAGTAAATATTCTCAACTACTCTGAGAGGAAATGAAAGGGGGAAGCAGAGGAGAAAAAAATAATTTAAAACTCCAAAATAAAAATTAATTCTAACCCAATACACACTACATCTAAATCTGATCAGCTGCTGAGGACTTTATAACAGAAGCAGCATCTTTATCCTGGAGATTATTCTTACATATAGTTCTCTTCAAGGCACCTTTTTTTCACACAAAAATGCCTTGATTGATAATGAAATTCAGTGACAAACCTGTGGGTTCTCCAAAGACAGATTGCAACTTTTGGAGAATTATTGTGTCTCCTAAAATGTGAACACAGACTGTTTTGCTCAACAATTCAAAGAGATGTCAGGAACACGGGGGGTTATGCATTCTGTTTTCTTTTGCATAACACAGACTTCTGTAACATGCAGGAGATCTCTCATCTTAAAATTCCTTTTTTAATTATTTTTTCCACAGTTCAGCACCATATTCCAAGTAATATAAAAGACACAAGGCACTGAAATCCCACAAGGAACTCCAATAACATGCTATGATACCTTGTAATTTATGAGATTCATATGACACTCCCTGCACTACGGAAACAACTTTACCAAGCTTGCATATGAAGTGTGATCCTTCAGTATGACAGCGTTCTGGTGTTCTCTGTCAGAAAGCAATGTTTGTTTGGGGATTTTTTCCTCAGCATTAAAATAAAATTGACAGAATACAGTGATGCAAGGAATCAAAAAATCATCCTTTTACCTTCAAAGATTCTTCAAACTAACCCCAGAGTCTACACTTCTGACAAGGAGAGGGAAAAGGAAGGTGACAATGAAAGGAAATGGATTGTTAATATGAAATAGGTCACCTTTATGCCCAGGTGTCAGCTGCAAGTGAGTGACAGATGCCTCAGATGTTTCACCCTACAGATGTATGAGTGACACATGAAAATTTTCAAGCAGAAGCTGCTTGCATAAAAGCCAGAGGACATAATGAAGAAGTGGTATCTGACCTTTAGAGGGGAGAAGGATGGAGAGGGATTGTGCAGCTGACTGGTACTTCTGCAAAAACAAAAGTTCAAGCTGTACTACAGCCACACTGGGGCTTGTTCTTCTTCTTGTACAAATTACTACTCTCCCCATGACCTCCAAGATAACATTATCTGAAGTAAGAGGTACACAACCAATGGAAAGAGTTATAGTTTCACCCTAGGACTCTGCAGGTATAAACACTTCATTATTCTCCCATTTTTTCTTTTAATGAGGGGGTGCATTATGTGC
Organism: Vireo altiloquus; assembly: GCA_013396875.1. Taxonomy (NCBI): domain Eukaryota; kingdom Metazoa; phylum Chordata; class Aves; order Passeriformes; family Vireonidae; genus Vireo; species Vireo altiloquus. The sequence goes on along the minus strand of VZRF01012842.1, from coordinate 549,493 downwards.
TGTTTGTATAAATAATAAACAAGGCAATCCTGGTTCTTTCCCACACATTGCTTACCTTGCCTAATTACATCCTATGCTTTTTCTGACATGGATTTCTCCCCCAGTTTCCATACAACATGCATTCACAACAGTTTTCTCCCACAGGGTGTTGGAGAGTGGTGGATTTTGTCCCTGAAACTGGGAGATGCTCAAGGAAGGAAAGGCAGGGAGCATGCAGGGCAAGTTCCTCTCAACCAGGCTCTCTACTGTGCTCAGATTTAAGGATGGCCCTTTCTTCCCCAGAACTTCATTTATATTATTTGTCAAGAACAAAGAATGTACAGATTAGTAGCTCAGTATTAATCAGCTGCAATCAGCCCCTGTCATTCTACTCCCACAAAACTGAAAGCCCTTTTAAAGAATCGGTGCCTTGGAGCTCTGGATAATCATAATTTAATATTTGAAACCACTACTCAGGAGGTACCTATCTATCAACATGTCACTTCACATACCAACAAAACAATTCTTCTTCCATTGTACCTGATCTTAAGAATCTCAAGGTGTTTTGGAAGCAGTTAGTCTGAAAATTATTACATACTTTTTATGATTCCCAGTGAAAAAGGTTGGCTTGGGACATCAGAGATTTCTGGAAAGAACTCAGTTTGGACCAATGAAAATTCAATCTTTTTGAAAGCATGTTTAGTTTAATGCTTAAAACTTGAAACAACAAAAGTGGTCATTCACCTTTAATTTAAGCCATAGTTTGTCAGTAGTTACGAATGCTGCTGTATCACCTATTAGATCAGAGCCTTCATAGAACACAAAATATATCACATGCAAACAGAATTTATAAAATGTTTTATGCTACTTGATCATAACCTCAGAAAAGTATTGATTAAATTTAAGATATAAAGAAAAAAATGCTAAGGCCAGATAGGAAGGCTGCTGACACATCAACATTTAAAGGCAGTTGGCTGAGTTATTTCTTTTTATCTATCTAGAATGACTTTTGCATATTTTTATATTCTAAAAATACAGGATTAACTGCATCTGTTAGATCAATAGCATAAAGTATCAATGCTGTCATCCATAAACACCCAGTCAGTTTTATGAACCAGATTATTACTAGTTAAATGTTTAAAGCTGCTTGCCCTTTGGATCTCACTTTGATGCTTGTAGCCAGAACACACTATCTTCCAACACCACATCCAGGCTCCACAGTGTGGGAGGAAGATTTTGAACCAGATCAAGAGCAAAATTAATTTTCCATCCTCCCAGACATGAAAAGAAAACTAAGAACGGGTTCAAAACAATAATGCCCATTTTGGCTCATTAGAGATTGTCTTCAAGGAATGATACAGAATGAACCATATGAGAAAAGGCATAACAAATTTCAGGAGGCAGAGTCAGGAATAAATGTTCGGTTATTGCTAACATACAAAACCCAATAGCCCAGCAGACTTTCTCTTTCCTCTGCAGTGTTTGTCACCCTCAGTCCTTCTCTGTTCAAGCCCATATCATTCCCCATGATTTGCTCCCTCACCCCCTGCCATGTTTGGTTTGAAAGCTTAAAACATAGATATGTGCCAGAGACCATCTATTACAAGTAACTCCTTAAAACAATATTTCAATTAAATCAAAATAACTGGATGTCCAAAAACTGGGAGGGCACAAGGCAGCAGCAGAACTGGAGCTGTTTTTATCAAGACTATTCCAGGAACTGATTCAAGAATCCCAGGCATGTCTATGGGAGAGAGGCAGTGAGGGCTGGGCAGGGAAATGGCAATGCTGTGACATGGTCCTTTCATCCAAAGCAGGGTCAAGGCAGCAGCTACCACAGAAGAACATATCTAACCTGGAAACAGGATTGTCTCCCTGGAATTGTGCCCATTTCCCCAGGGTACTCGTCAGGCTGTGCACTGAAATGTAACAGTTGGTTTCAAACAAACCCACAGTTGTATGACACTGAAATTTTAAGACTGAAATCCTGCCTGGTTTCCTTTCACAGTAACCAAGGAACAAACTTAAAGAGCTACACAGTAAAAATGAAAGGAATCCAATACAAAAACATAGTATTTTGCTAATTCTTGGGGTCCAGTTGTATCCAAAATGATCACTCTTTTGTCTTTTCCTGTTCCTTCAATTGCTTATTCTCTTTGTGGGCTGACCAGGATGCTCTGAGCTGTCTGTGGCAGGTGGGATCAGACTCCCATCCTGTGGACACAAACAGGGTTAAAGGAGCACTTCAGCATGCAAGGCAAGGGGAGCAGGCACTGAGGTGTGGAAAGGATGCTCACAGAAATTTACATTTGCAGTGAAATTTGGGACATCTACACAAGACAACATCTGAGTACGAGCAACAAGAAAGCGTAATGTGTGATTAGCCCAGATATGCTGAATTGTCTCTTGACTCTGTAAGAAATGCTTGTCTGGGAGCTGACAGGAGGATGGGACTGAGGGAATTCAGCGAGTGAGAAGGAGCACAAACATTAATTACAACCAAGGGTGACTCCCAGAGTCACCAAGCACAGACCCAATTCCCAAAAATAAGGGATATTTTTATCTAGCACATTGTCCCCACGATTGCTTCTTAGCTGCATCATACATGAAGCAATCTGATCTGTTCATACATTTGTATGAACTATACTGGTAAATTAAATAATAAATGCCTTCCCAATAAACTCCTATTGGTTTATAAAATGCACCGAATTATTTTAAAGACAAAACTGGATGTTTACAGATTTCACTGTCAAAAAGGTACAACTATTTTGCTGGCTACTGCTAATAAGCTTGTCACCATAACAAATTAGCATATCTGTGTGGAAGTATATGTGGATTTTCATACCTTCATCTGCACACATATTTCTGTTCCTGTTTTAAAAGTACTTCACATAATGTCATCTCAAACCCAGTAGTCAGTATTAGTGCTCATATGAAGTCAGTTAAAGTAAGTTGCCAAAATAGTGCTTTTGTTTCCCTGAGACCTCTCTGTCAATTTATTTCAATTTAAATATAGCATATTAGTTTTCTCTAAAAAAGAGAAAAGAAACAGTACTGAGCTTTTTGTCACTTGGAATCACATTATCTCCTAAGTATAATTCACATAAAACAAATTATGAGGCTGATCAAATGCTCTGTTAACATAATTCTTTAATAATAATATCACTTAGATCTTAAACTGCTTAATTAGATTTCAGTCATTGCAATCAACAGCCTCATTGAAACTGTTCATCTATAATTTACACTCTTTGCATTTTACTGTTCATTTTAAAAATAGCATTAACAATAAGAGCCAACAGTAAGTAGAAAAAAATAGTAAAAATTAAAACCCTTTAGGTTTTGGGGTGAACTTAATTCCTGGTTCACTGAACATTGATGAAAATATTTCAATTGGCTTGAATGGATTCATGATTTCCCTTTAGGAAAAATACATTTGGATTTTAACCACATATCTAGCTCCAGCTTTTGCATCTGACCACAAATCTGAACTGAATAAAATAAGCTGGGCTTTTATTGGAAAGTTGATAAACTAAATAGATCTTTCAGACACTTGAGGTCTAAACACATTCAATTTAACTTCCAGAGATTAATTAGATTTTTCTAGATAATGAAGGTGTAAAGAACAGGCCTAGACAATGCAACATTTGCTGAAGTCATGTTCTTTATTTTAAAGATGTGTTTACTGTTGATGCAGAAGTGTTCTGTAAGAAAGTATTTGTGCATTTTTGAACATTAGAAAACAGACATGTCCACAATAACTTTTGTTTTTTGAGTGCAGATAGAAATAGGTCATCCAGGGGCAGATGACTTACTGTCTTGGAATAAATTACAATTCTATCTCCAATGGTAAAGCACAACCTTTAGGTCTGGCCTGCAGGAAACAGAAATCCCTATCTGATACCACCCCCCTACACAGCACAAGGGGGATATTACAGCTCCAGGACTTTAGATAAGATTTGAGGATTGTGGTTCCTCTTTGAACAGCGAATATCTTCACATTAACAAGTCAGGAGTTTTGCTTTTATTCCTATTATTTTAATAGGCAGATCTTTATCTTCCTGTTGTTATTGCAAGATGGTATATTTATATACTTATAAGTTTATAAATATACTCCCTGTAAACACACAGGGATTGGTTAACACCTTGGTGTTTCTTCAATAACTATTTTAGCTGCTTAAACTGAACACATTTCAGTAGCTCCTTCCTAGCAGTGCCCACAACAGACCCCAGCAGGATTTTAACACCCATCCCTCTAAAGCATTCTGCTGATATGCTCAAAATATAAGTGTAAACTAGCAGGCATCTGCTAAGCTACTAGGGAAGTATCCAGTAAGTAAATAAATGCATCTGGGTTGCAACCACTGAGATTTATAGCACTGTTCCCCGATTTATTTTTTCACACTACAGTAAATACAGTAATGGTGCTGGCTAATAAACAGCCATAAATCTGCCTTCCTGTGTTTATGATGTTTGAAAAGTAATGCTGATTGAAAAGTAAGGCTGTGAAACTGATGAAGTCAGGGACTATGAATGCAGGAAGGCTTTGGGTGCTGGGGAGGGGGACATGTTTTCAGTAAATTTGAAACAATTCATTTTGCAAGAGGTTTCCACTCCCACATCAATAAGTTGGGGTTTTCTCATAACCTTCACCCCTTCCATTTTCCATATGTTGTAAACTTGATTTTTATTCCTAGTAAACTCAACAGATCCAGTGCAGATGTAGAATAGCAAAGGAAGTCTGGAGTTTTGTGAACGTGGCTTCTCACCAACAACTTAATTCAGTTCCCATGAAGTCGTCGGAAAAATTCCTGTAGACTTCCATGAGAGTTGAATTGGGCTTCTGTTACTTCCTTCCTTCCACACTGTTTCTTTTATCCCTCTCTTCCATCCTTGAGGGCAGTTTGGGAGCAGTGGTATAAAACACACAGCTGTTCTTCTAACTCAGCTAACAGAGCCCTGCACCAAACTTCTCAGTGTAAGCAAACGTTGGCTGCAGGATCTCTGCACCCTCCCAGGAATATCCACACTGATTCTGTCAACATCTCAGATTCTGCTAACCCTGATGGGGCTGTCCATGAAAGTCAGACATTTCTTTTCAAGTAATGACACTTATGAGAAAAGTGATAGTGGGGTTTTTTCTCAGACTTTTGTAGGTGTTAGTTTGAGAACTAAATCAGAAGCAAATAGAAAAGGTGACTTAATTAGATGATTTTATCTTTAGAAACTCTGGGAACAACTTATTTTATCAACTAAAGGCTTGGCACTTCTGTATGTTGGAAGTGCTATACACTTGTGAAAGGTAGCCCAAATATTAATTAAATAAGTTTGCAGATGTCAAATCTGTGAGATGTCAAGTGATAGCTACAGGGAATTAGCTGTGTCTATATTTTAAAAGAGAGGAAATATTTTCCTTTCTACCAATGAGAAGACAGAAACACTGTTGGCATTGGGCAACAGAACTGGTAACTTCTTTGCAATTCATCTCCTCTTGCTCATCTATCTCCTTCCCTCCTGGCAGATGTGCTAATTTCAGGGAAGTTTAAAGTGCATTCCTCCAAAGAAAATAGTTAAGACAGGCCTAGCTATGCTGACCTGTAAAAGGTCTCTCAAGAGGAAGCATAATTTCACTTTGACAGCCTTTATCCCCTCCAGCAGCTATAGCTACCAACTCTTCAGACTGCTAGAAAATCCCCAGGGCTACAGGAACCTCGATACAAAGGAAGAGGTGAGACTCATGACTGACTAAACAAGGAACTCCACTATTTTCCTTCCACAAGGCCTCATGCTGCAATCTGCCTCATCCCCTCACAGTGAAACCTGCCCCAGTGCTCAAGGGGGGAACCTCAAATCAAGCACATTGCTACACTGGGAGAATTCCCACAGGAACTGCAGTGGAAACTCTCCTTCCCAGCTATTATTGACTCCTCAGAGCAGCACAAGCCAGGGCAGGAAAACTGTCAGGAACCCACTGAAGTTCACAGAATGGGGACAACATCCATTTTTATTCCTTTTTTGATACACATCCAAAATGTGCAGAGCAAACAGTTCTAGGACTGCTGTAGGTGGAAAAAAAACCCTCCATTTCGAACAGAAGAATCTTTTACTTCCTGTAACCAAATTATATTTTGTTCAATAATATTAGAAATAGGAGTTAAACTGTACAGGACTACCACCATTTTAATAGATATTTTGCAGTAGAAGAAACTAAAACTCTAAACTTCAAGTGCAAAAGAAAAAAAAAAATCTCTGTGCAGCTCTAACACTGAAAGGTCACTGCTTATCTTGCTTTATCCCTGGTATGCGCAGTTTATAATTTTTCTGCTGTATACGAATCTCCAGACCCATTTTTATTAGTGCTAAAATAGACTGTTCTCCCACTGTCACACCATCTGTCTTTCCCTCCTGCCTGCCAGTATACAGAACATCTAGGAGTTGTTCAGAAAGGAGAGAAATGGGAAAGGAAGAAAACTGTATTGTTTTGGTCACACACTCTGCTGGTGACAGCCTGTTTCCAGCAGCGACTGTCTCCACAGAGGGACACATTCAGCCGTCGCCAGCCCATGACACACATTGAGTTAAAAAAAAAAAACCAAAAACAAAAAACCAAAAAGCAAAAAAACCCCTCCTCACTGGTCTGAAATGAGGAGAGATGAGATTTGCTTTCTGCTCTCCCGCTGTGTGATTCCAAAGAAGGGCAACTCCTCCCAATATCAGCACTGCCTTGTTGACATTTTAGGTTCCGTGTCAGAAATTTTTCCTGACAAATTTCTGATTCAGACTGAGCCTGAATCAGCAGCAACAAGACCTGTTCACAGCACACACCAGGAATGGGATTTTCAGAAAGTGACAGAAAACACAATATGGGCTGTTGCTGCCTTTTTAGAATTTACTTTGACTTTAAATGTAAAAAATTTTGGGGGGACTTTTTAATACAGGCATCAAATTCCTTTTTCCCCCACATAATAGCTCTCTGTATGAGTAGCAATCCAGGAGACTGCAAGCTCCACTTATACTCAAGACAAGCCAGAAATGAAAAAGTTCTGAGTGGCACAAGTGGGGCAACAGGCTGTTATTACAAGGAGTGTCCTCACAGATAATTTTATACCTGCCTGACACAGCAGTCACATCTCGTGAAATGAGTTGGATCAGTCACATTGTGTGATGTGTTAGAAATAGCTGCAGATATTTTTCTAAGAGGAGCACACGGAATCAATGGTCTGTCAGAATGAAAAGAAAAAGGTAGAGTGAGAATGCAGCATTCAGAGCAGATTATCAGGCTGACCATCACCTAAGTCCTGTGAGGTCATAAAAGGAGAGTGAGAAGGACTGAGCAGCACAAGATTGCTGTCAGTGTTCAGTGTCTGTCTACTGCTTTTAATACATAAAACCTGTACCTAGGAGAACAGTGAGATTTGTTCAGTTTCTGGGCTGGTGAATGAACACTCATCTCCCCTGTTTTGAGTAGAGGAAATTTCAAAAGCAATAAAAGAGTCATTATAAAGAATGAGGGATAAAACAGATTCAGAAATACAAAATCCCAGAAGGTTCTGGAAGCCATATTTGCCACTTGTTTGCACGCATGAGCACTTAATAACAAAACTTAGTTTCACAGAAAGAAATCCCATCACTGTATGAACCTATTCCAGTATGTGACAGCAACTCAGGACTCAGATTGAGAGGCTGGTTGGGCAAAATGAAGAGGGACAGCTTTGGAACCAGGGAGCTTCCATTTGCTTTCCATCCACTACCAGAGCAACACAGCTTCATAATCTAATGGTCCTTGCAACATCCTGGCTTTTTCCTTTGGGCTAAAAATGAACTGGCATTGAAGTAATTTGATTTTTCAAACTTTTAAGATTTTTCATGGGAAAATAGCACCATCTGTAGGAAAAAAATGGACCAAATTTGATTAAAATGTGTGTCTATTTTCAAGCCATTAAGCAAAAGTTAGTACCTTCTAAGAATAAATACATTTTTTTACAAAGTGGGCCCACGTTTTATCCTCAGAGGAAGGCAAATGGACTTTTGCTGGTCTCATGAAGGAAGGACAATGCCATTCCCATCCCAGGATAAGAAAGAAGATGCTATGTTTGCTACTCTAATCCCCTCTAACACGGTTCAGAAGGACAGTCATCGATAGCCTACAAACTCCAAGTTCTTCCCCAAATACAACCATGACAGCAAAGTTCTATCAGGCTATTGTTAGAACTTTTTAGTTATTGATAGGGAAAAAGAATCAGCCTTCTCAGTAATGTTCCCTGAGTGTTATCCAAATATCCTTCTAACATGTGCATCTTTTATCTTAAAGCACACATATGTACTCGAGAATTTGGCTGCCTGGTGTGAAGGAGTAAAACATTCAACAAGAGAAGGAGATCCATAAAGATATAACAGACTTCTAGTTGCATGTTCTTTTTTAATGAGAAGATGAATAATTGATTAGACACAATTGATCAATTGACACAATCAATTGATAAGACACAAATAGTGGTAGTAACTATTCTGTGAGCCATTTGCTCTCTAAAGAGAATCAAAGAACCCCCATTCCCTAGAATACTCCCTAGAATATTCCCTAGAAAAAAATTCACTTCTCCAGGACTGAGTCCTACTTCTACCCTCACCTTGCTGGTAAACACTCTAAAATAATTTAAAAACTCAGTTTAAAATACAAGGAAATTCTGGCTTTTGAAACATTTATAGTTTATTTCACAATGCTTAAAATGTTTATATAGACTGTACCTTATTTTCCAGCATGAATGTCATTTGGTTCTTTGAAGGCCTTTAAAGATGTATCATGACATTTGTTGCTTTTAAAGGTAGCATTTCAATTAGCCTAATGATGGTTTCCTAGGAGAACTGAAGATCCACTTAAACACACCACACAGATCAGAAAAGCAAACGTGTGCATGTAGATATGCTTATGTCTGTCTTCATCAGACAGTCAGAACAGTGTTAACTTGCCTGTGGACCTTTCTCTTCTTAATTTAGCCTTCACATTTCACTCCAGATTCTCTACTGACCTTTATTTCTTAGTGGCAGTTGGACTATGCCTGAATGCAAAATTTAAGAGCTATCCTTGTTCACAATGCCTACAGAAAATCCTTGGGGATTTTTCATAATAGCTTCACCACAGCTGGACAAACTGATAATTCAAGAGACATTCCACTTGGCATGGAACTGTTAGTTGCATCAGATAACATTACTAATGCCATTTTATTTGTCCAGCCTTGAGGTGAGGCATGGAAGAGCAGTGCTAACAAAACCCCACCAGCAGCTCATTGCAGCAGCACAGGATAATGGAAAAGGGTGGCCCTGCTGAACTCAGCAGCCCAGCCCAGCCAGGGCAGAAGCCACACAGGAAAAGGGCTCACAGGAACAAAGAACAGTTCTTTCCAGAGCTTCATCCACTTCTCCCTGGGAAGTCTGAGGGGCATTTAAAATCAGTCACTCACCACTGCTGGTTTTGAAGCTACAGAACAAGATGTGAATGGTCAAAGAGAAACCTCAAAGTTCAGGTCCTTCCAAAAGCCAGCTGAGGGCTCATCACATATGTGATGCGTTAAACAGCTACCTAGAAACAGAGGAATAGAGAATTAGACAGGAATAAAGGAGGGATTTATTGGAAAGGCCTTCAGAGGTCACACTCTGGGCTCCAGAGGCTCCTGCCTCAGTGCATCCCAACAGGGACAATGACAGCTCCCGAGTTCTTCACACTTTGATATCAGCATCAATTGCCCAAGCAGAAGCCAGGCAAGGATGGAATTTGCCCAAGCTTGCCCCCCTCTCGCCAAGATGAAGGTTTGCAGTTGTTGGGCCCAGGAGGGTCTGGGTGTCCTTGGAGAGCGAGCTGGAGAGGCTTTGTTATGTCAGTGTGAGCATGAGAGAACAGCACTGAACGAGCTCCAGGGACCTGCAGAGTTACACTGGGCACTGCAGGATTTGAAAAATATAAAAGTTAAAATCTAAGGCATCACATGAAATGCCATCCTATTCCTTTCAGGAGCATTGCTTTCTGCAGCTTGTATTTACAGAATCAATTGAGGAAGGGGCACTCAAAAAGCATCAGCAGCTACAAAAATCAAGTCTTGAACTGAAGAAAAGCTTCAATACAGTCCTGATGCCAGGTGGCATTAGCTTGCAGTGAGATCTAGCCACAAAAATAAGATACATGCTGTTCTCATCAATGAAGCACACCAAGCTTGTATTTAGTAAAAATTCCAAATTTGTTTGAACAGCCCAGTGGAGATTAATCAAAGACTGATTTGTTGCAATCTGCCATTCCCTCATTTGTCTTATATATCTAGCTTTGAAGTTGAAGAGTGACTTCGAGTCTCTGAAGTTATTTTCCATTTTCTAACATAACACCACCAGCTGTTGCTGCCTTCTGGGATGAGACAGCCCAGGTAAAATTCACCCATGTGGAGAGAGCTGGCTAAAGGGAGCCTCCACTCCAGTCATACACTCATTCAAGTGCACACAGATACGTTCTGCAGGGTATTCTGCTCCAGGCTAAACTTCATTTAAGCTGTCTCTGAATCTGAAAACCTTAAACAAAACAGGGAGATTTTCTTAAAGTCTTCCATGTATGCAGAAGTCAGGATGCTTAGGATGCTCAGGTTTTAATAAAATGTTTCAATAAAGCAGCATTTGTTTATTCTGTTCAATATGGATTTAGGACCTGATTTGAATTTGCAAATTGAATTTGCTTTGCTCCGTTACCACAAGGCAAATTTTATAAAAGTGAGAAGTTTGTTCTTACTGTTTTCTCTTCCATTGTTCTCAAGCTTATTATTTGCAGCACCCTGAGATTTGAACAAATTGTGCTCCATCAGAAAATTTCCACTTTGCAGAATAGCTTTTCTGCCCCTCTCAGTGAAAATTAATGTAAAATCTATTTTCCTCTAACTTTTTCCTGTGCAGAGAAGTTAGATGTGAGCCTCCTCACCAAAATGTGATGAGTAGGAATGGAATAAATGGGTCAGGTTTCCAGAGATGTCTAGCTTGCAGTGATATTTGAAGCTCAGGAATGTAACCTGGCAGACAAGCTGCCATGGGAAAGACATAGAAAATCTCAGCATATTAAGTAAAAGCCTTACCACAACTCTTTCTACAGTCTTCCCTTGCCTCACCTGCAGCTAAGGAGACAGTGAATTATAATAACCTCAGCAGTTTCATGAGTGTAATTAAACCTCCAAATTATGTGACAATCTCAGAGTAAAAAGACTTCACTAAATTCTACAGAGCTTTGTGCAGGTTTGTAAGCAATTTTCAAGGCCTTACAGTTTTGTGCTGAGTCTAAAACTCAACACACAAGCCTTTGGTGCAGAATCAGATGAAAACTTCACTTCCTCACTTGTGCTTTACTCTGAGCCTGGGTCCACTAGAAGCCATAAATGATAGCAGAATTTGCCAAGAAAAAGTGGTACAAATGGAATGAATTTACACAACACAGAAACTGAAGGCAACTTTTGCATGAGCCCCTGTGAAGCCCAACTCCCAAACGCCACAGAGCAACAGTCAGCATGTGCTGAGAAACACAAAATATTAATGACACTATGACAAAGCTCATACATTTCATCTCAGGAACACGACTCCCACTGCTTATGTTTGTATTTGATTTTTAAAAAGTAAGAGCATGCACCACAGATGTTGGAATTTCTGCAGCTCTGATCTGACTTGGGAAGCCATGATACAAACTGATAAATGAATTTCCCAAGAGTGACTGTCTCACAGAGACATTTTTATCTTTCAAGACCTATCACACTTCATGGGGTTACACTGTAATGTAACAACGTGACGTGTCTGAATACAAATCACTGCCTTCCTGCTGCACACATAAAGAAATAAAAAACAGACTTTGCCTTCCTTTTTCTTTGGTACATATTCCTAGTGAAAATTATAAGACAGTGTCTGAAGTCAAAGGACTGACAAACAAAACTTCTCTGCCAGCATCCAAATCACCAAGGATACAAATGTTTCATTTGTCTCTCTGTTCAAACAAGGCGGGCTGTTTTCATTTATTAATGCCAGCATAGACCTCTTTCCCTGCAACACTCACATGGCTCAACAGATGCAAGCTCTACTTCCAAAACTCTTTTCTGATGTTTAATATTGATGTCTCTGCAGACTGCTCTCATTGCACCATTAGGAAAGGAACAACGAAGCATCTCTCAAATTACAGTATAAGGAGTCTTAACGTATGTAAAAGTCTTGTGTAATGAGCCAGTGTAAATGTAAACTGAGTCCTTGGAACAGCAGAAAACAGCAGACCAAAAGGAGAGTACATGGAACTGGAGACAATTACAGGAATTACCAGCATGGTCCCATGCCAGCATGCCCAGGGGAAGCAGAGTTGGAAGGCTGGGCAATCAACGTGGTCTCAGCACTAAAACCTCCAGTATTTCAAGTTGCACAAAAAGAGCTCAGGCATCTCTGAAAACTCAATGTCATCTTGCCTCAGATCTGTTACTCTTGAATACTTAAGTTGTGATTTATCTCTTACTCTTGATTATCATCTTCTTGATGGCAGTGGACAACTCCCTGCTCTTCTATTAAAAAAAAAAAAAAAAAAAAAAAACAAACCAGAACTGAAAAACAACATTTCAGCTAAATAAACTTTCTTCCAACTGCCATAGTTACAGATGAGAGGACAAGCTTGAGTCCAGCTAATCTTCCAAACAAAAACTATTAACAAAATTTCAGTATATCATATTCTTCCTTCAGTCCACAATGCCCTTGCAAGCAATCACTCACTCACTCCCTATAGGATTACACCAAGCAACTCTACGTGGATATAAAGCCAAACTTCTAATCTTTGCTCTCCTTCCAAGCCTCTCTCTGAAAGGTCATCAGCCTAAAATTTATTATATGGCTTCATCCCAGCCTCTTATAAAAGCTTAATCTCTTAACTGAGCTGCTTGGCTTTTTCCCCCCACTCACAGTTTTTCCTGTTTCAAATAAGAACAAGAAAATCACTTGATTCATGCCCACAAAAAAGTCACCCAAGAGGCTTCTTATTGTCATTATAGGGACAAGTAACCAGTGTGTAGGGTCTAGATGTAACTGGACTGCAGTTCCTGACTACTTCACAAGAAAATCCAACAAAGACTACATTTTCAAAAAGCAATGTACAGTCAAACTGACTTTATTTTCTCTGGCCCAGTTTCTAAGGGCCACAATCAGTCTTTAGGAACACCAGTAATTATACCAGTGATTTATTTTACACAGTGGGAACAGGATTAAAGGCATTCAAACAAAATTACAAAAACAACTGACACAGAGAAAGCCTTCAAATTCTGATTTTTTTACACCAACCACTGCTTTAAAAAACCACTACTCTTCATCATCGGATACCACATAGTACATTAAGATTCTGTTACTATTACTGTGCTGAAGTATTTTCTTCCAAGGAAAAAGATACTGGGTGCAGAGACAATTTTTGGAAAAAACCTGAATCAGGATGAGCAGAACATGCCACTTCCACTGTCATCTATGATATTTTTCCAGTCCTATGACCTTCATTAAAAAATTTCCTACCCAGTCAAGTGATTAAAGTGATGAAAGGTCATTTAGCACTTTCTAGTCCTTGAAGGCATTCAGTCACACTTTGTGCTGCAGAGTATTTGTCTTCACTCAGTGTTTACCACTACAGAGAGGGCGACCAGCAGTCTCATGATGGAAGAGTTCCTCATTTCTCTTACATCAGTTACATTTAGTACTAACAGCTTCTATTGGCTGACTCTCTTCTTTTGCTACATGGGCACAGTGAAAGACAAATCTTACTCAAATTACTCAGGAAAGGCTTCATGGACTGGGACAGTCTGACCCTCTTTTATCTTCCTAACTGGCACTTTGTCTAAACTGTCTTAGGGCATTTCTGGTCACCTGTGTTTTGATAGATTTTTTACAAATATTGATGCAAAACTAAGTTTATCTTGCATTGGTTTTAATTGTCAAAGTTATTGCCAACAACAGTTTTCTACCATGCTATTTCAAAGAAAGCCATCATTCTAATTGCTTTGTGAAAAAAAAAGAGGTTTATAAGATCATGGGAGCAGATAGTTACATTTGCATACTGACTAACCTTTTCTTTTTCCACACAAATTATTCTATTCCTTGGAAAAAATTAATCAACAGATTACTGAAAAAAAAAAAATCTAAATCCATGCTTGAGTACAAACAGTTTCTTAACAACAACCGCCACTGACATATGCGCACGTACACTGATACAAAATTGGGATCTCTCAAAAGTTTCTTAAAATTGGCAACACAGCCTCTCCTTATCCAGGACACGCTCATAAATTCCAAACCAGACAACTCAGAGTTAGGAGGCAGCACCTGTGTTCTAAGCAGTTTTTAGACCAGATACTAAATTTATATGATCTATACTCAGCTTGCATGATGTGGTTAATACTTTTACATGAGAACATCCTTCAATAATGGAGAAATTCTTTTCTCTGAAAGATGGAATTCATCTCAGTTACACAGTAGAAAGCCACAGCTGAATGAATAAAGTACCCTACCTATCAATGTCCAAAACGAAATAATAAGTTATTAAAATCGAATAAAAATTCCTGAACTGGCAACAGTCTTGCAATTTGGAATTTGTCGGAGAGGCAAAATTTACATGAGATTCAAAAGATTCCTAAAGAATTCAAAAGATTCCTAATTACCCATAATTAACAGTGCTGTGACAAGTACACAAAGAAGAAACAGTCAGTAGGATACAAACTGCACCATGTTCATTCATAACAGGGTTCAGTGTGTTGAGAGAAGGTTTGGGGTTGAAATGAAGGCTCATAGTGGATGTATTCTCACATACAAAGCATATACAAAAACCCTGGAATCATCCAGTTTCTTAACTGGCTTGAATCCTGGAGAATATAAGTCATTTCCACTGCTGCATTTCAAGGCTATTTCCCTTAGCACAAATGTTACCTTAGTGTTTTGTAGGATTATCTTAAAATAAAACACAGAATTTTTAAAAGAAAAATACCTACCAGAGAATTTGAAAGGAAGGAAAGAACTCATACAGAGTAGGACATTTTCATGTTTTCAGATATTTCCATCCTTTTCTATTTGTTGGCTCATTTGAGCTGCAACATTAAACGCTTTGGCAGAAGAGAGCAGTACAAGAGAAAACATCACCTCTCTCATTATTGCCGCTACCCTACAGACCTCACCTCACAAGTATGAAGAATCTCACCCAGATGAAGTTCTGTCATCACAGCCAATGACAAAGAAGCCACACCACTCTCACAAATTAAATTTGGCTGGAAGAGTAGCAAAGAAGAACAGAGTGCCAAGCATATTTTTGTTTTGCGAACCGAAAGGACGTTCTATCATTTCAGCTAGAACCCATATGTCACTCATACCAAGGGATATCAGTAACACATTTCCTTCTGAAGAAAGAACACAATGAACCAATTAATCAAACCTTAAAACGAGGACGAAAATTATTACAGCCATTTGTTAAAATACAAAAGGGCATTAAGAAAACAAACAGCAATATCTGCTATGGTTGATGCAGTGATATTTTCAGTATCCCAGGCTTGCAGAAAATTGGCATCTCCTTTCTGGGCCTCAAGTGCTTCTGAACGCAGGAGTTTCTTAGCACTCTTCTCTGATTCACTAAAAATGAAGAGATTTATTCTCTTTCTACCCAACATGAATCAGGGATAAGACTATTGAAATAAATGTGTCTGGTTCTGCACTGGCTCAAGTCTTTTTCTAAAACTACGTGAGGGCATTTTGAAACCCTTCTATTTATGTGCTTACATGACAGACAGCAAAAGTAGTGTTAAGCCCACCAAACTAAAACCTGAAGCTATGAATTTATTTGAAGCTGGCAGTCTAAACTGTCATCAAATGAAAGAGGCACCTCCAAAGGGGGAATCCTATGATGGCTGATAGCCCAAAGCAAGTATCTCATTATTAGATACATTAAAAACGCAATGTAAGCTATAAAAAATGCCAGGAAATGGAGAAGCAGCCTCAATTAATAAGTCTACCTAATGTGCTTCAATAATTTAAGAGAGTCTCAAAGAGGTCCATGACATCAAGACTGAAGTCCTACAGAGATGTAAGGAGATGGAAGAAAGAAGACAACACAGCTGTACAACCACAAGCTCCACCTCCTTCCCCATATTACCAGGAAATACAGGTGGGACATCTGCATAGACTGAATAGATTTTCCTGAAAACTCAATCAAGTAACACTGGCAAATTTCATAGACAGAGGTACCATCTCTCATTAGATTAGCTAGCAAATCCTAGTGCAAATCCTAGTGTGTTATGTGTGGAATCAAAGATAGATACACAGATAAGTGAAGCACATCACTGCAGTCATTTCTGAAGTGCAGCTCTATCACTAGACCTTTTCCTTCCACAAAAAATAAAACCAAAACTCTGGACCATTTGCAATAGTTTTTCTGCCCTTTTCACTGTCATTTTAAATTTTATCAATGTCAGACAGAAAAGCTGTGCTAATTTCATTAACAATGAAATATGTTCATCTTGAAATTTTTTTCTCAGCATTAGTAAAGTAAAACTGAAGTGAACCACAAAGCACGGCGCTGTTCAAGCAAGCACTGGACAGTTCACAGCCCAGAGCAGATTATTTTCATTTTATCACAACACTTTTGTTGACAAACAGAATGAGGAGCCCTTCCACAAGCAAGAGCTCTTCTCTGTGGTGTTAGTGCAACCAGCTAGGCAGCTCACAGGAGTACTGATCTGATCCCCTCTGTAAGAAGGGGAACTTTCTTACAGAGACACCTGCAGAAGTACAAAGAGCCTGGAATTTAGTCCACTCCTGTGAACTGCTGGGACACTTGAGACTCAGAGAATGGGTCAGGTTGGAAAGGGCATCTGGTCCTGCTCAAGCACTGTCCCTCCCAGAGCTCAGTGCAAATAATCATTGCATTTAACCAAGAGACTTCGTAGTTTTAGCACAGAAAGGTATTCCATTGGTTTCAGCAGAAAATCCAGGTGAGCGCTAAGGATTCCAAGTCCAAAAGAAATTGAAATCAAGGCCCTCATTCCAAACAGTAAAGCATCTGATTTGCCTGCTTGAATGAATAGTACAAGTGGCTAAATGAGACTGCTAAAAAAAAGGTTAAGTATCAGAGCCTTTGCAAGAACTAACCTCCCAAAAAATTAAAGTTATAAATTGGAAAAGCAACACCCAATTTCAATTACAAAGGACAAAGTACTGGTGGCTATTGGTCTCCTTATTTAAATGGAGTTTATTTAAAGCCATTAATTAACAGAACCCTGAGATCACAAATAATGTTGCCTGGGTAGAATTTCTGTTTCCACACCATATACACATGAAATTCAAAGTGAAAGGCTTAAAAGCTTAATGCAGTGAAGACAGAAAATATTAAACTTCTCAAATCCTCATTTCTCTGGCCTTTTGCTCACCCCAGTCTCCTATCACTTTTTTTTCCTTAAAAGACATCATGTGTTAGGAGAGTAAAGCAGCCTGGGGAGGTGATATTTTACCATTGTCTGTGCCATTAATGCAGTTAAAAAATCCTCAGACTGGAAAAATCAGACAGATGCATCTTCCAGGTTCACATGTGCCAACTCCATCTGTTAAATCATTAAAACACAGGCTTGGCAGATTCTGGAGAAAAACACATTTGTTTTCACTATAAAGAGGAAGAGTAAACTTTCTTTCTGTTCTTACAACTCCCCCCTCCCCCATAATTGCTTTAATGTGAAAGTCTGCATGAGTGGGTTCTATTTAAGATGCTGCTGAAAGAGGTTTTGATTGAATTGGGATGTGTACGTGTCAAATTATATGTCACAATCCAGGTTAGTCAAAGAACTATTAAACCAAAGTCTATAGATACATAAAGGTGTTTCATCATTTGCCTTTTTATTGTATATATCGTGTTACACCACCTATTTAAACACTAATTTTCCTTACAGGAATAAGGCCGTTCAGGTTAATTTTAAAGGTGCAGTTTCCATAAGGAGCAGAAAATCTGATCAAAGAAACCTACCAAATCTTGAATAAAGTCATTAATAACAATAAACCTTTTTTTCCAAACCTATAATGAATAAAAAATATTTTCTAATTTCAGGATAAACAAAAGCAACAAAATCCTAACCTAAATTTAATACCAACATCCTGTATTTTCCCAATAACAATACTACTGATATTGGAAAAACAGATTTATGCTGTCTTTTTCCTACTACAGCACTGTACAACCATTTTTCACTATGGCAACATTACCTATAGTGCATACATCTAAAAACTGAGCATTTTGAGTGCAACTAAGTATAAAATAGGATGAACCTAGACACGAGTATGAGAGTGTGAATAATTTAAATCCCAAGACTTCCCATAGCTGCTATTAAAACAACAAATTGCTGCTGAATGCATTTCTTTCTCTTTGTATTCTAAAACAGAATGGAATTTCATTCTCCAGGTTTGTTACTTGAAGTAAAATGCATCCTATTTAAAGCAAATGTTTGGAAATCTTGTCTTTTTTCTGTTAGCTTACAGTTTTGCAGTTATTTTCTATCATCATCTATTTATACAGATATTTTCTCTGTACTGTTCTTAATGGCAAGGCAGAGAAATTAAAAGCTATTTAAGATCAAGATATCTGCTTTTGCAAAATAAATACATTTTCATAAAGGATATTCTACGGCAGTACCCTGAAGTTTCACCAAGTCATCA
This sequence comes from Vireo altiloquus, assembly GCA_013396875.1. Taxonomy (NCBI): domain Eukaryota; kingdom Metazoa; phylum Chordata; class Aves; order Passeriformes; family Vireonidae; genus Vireo; species Vireo altiloquus. Next base: position 530,821 of record VZRF01012842.1, on the reverse strand, counting down.
TCCCTGCCATTCTGTGCATCAGGGCTCATAAAATAAACTTGAAATGAAGATTCCACTTTGTGTGTTACATAACTGCAACCTTTACTTCTGTCAAAGTACCCACAAAGTGGCTGTAGGAGCTGTTTCTTTCCCAAGAACAGGTTGAAACATTTCTCTGACTGGAACTGGAAATTCTCCTGCTTTTGGTCATGGGTGAACTGCACCCTCATGTTTCACCCTCCTCCTCTTCCAAACAGCTTCTAAAAAACCTGATGGGGCTTATTCCAAGCACCTATCTCTGCACAGAACTGATGGTGCACCGTGTGCTCCACTCACTCCCATCTATGATTCTTTTACTTATGCAGTCCTAGACGTGTTCTTAGAACCTGGGAAAATTGCAGAACCATTGCTTTGAGTCATCCAACACTTTCCCAAATGTCCTCTTGCACATTACCTACGCATCAGTCCCATATGGCTGGGGTCTATGCAGGGAACTGGCTACAGCTTCTCCAATGGGGATCAACCTCAGTTTAGATTAAGTGGAACAGAAAATATTTTCTCAATATTGAGCAACATAATATTTACCATCTTATCATTTTTACAATTCCACTGCCAGAGCTGTTCTCAGGCAAGAACAAGCAAGCAGAATACAACATGAGTACACCAAAGAGGAAAAAAGAAAACACAGGCATATCACAGAACACAAAACAGAAAGAGTACTTAAAGCATTTTCCATCAAAAACTGTTATGCCAAGTATGTACTTTCTAGCAAGTATTTTAATTTATAAGCTCAGAGAATGCAGAGGAAAATGTATCCAAGAGACAATAACTTTGTCATGTGATGGCTACAAATAGAGAAATCTGAACTTATAACAAATATTCTCTTAAATGAGAATACAATTAGATGGTGATATCCCATCAGTGCCTGCAATCACTCTCAAGGCAAGCAAAATTGCATGAGACTAACAGAACATTCACTTGTTTTAAAATTTACAGGAGGCTCAAGAAAGTTTCACATGCATTTTACCTCAGAAACAATATGCTACTTATTCTTCCTAGCAATGATTTTTTTACATAGCATTCTGGGATCAAAATGTAATTTTCAACAATAACATTTTCTGACGTTCTCTAAGGAAAAATTACTGGTTTCGTCCCTCTAAAAGGATTTAGATGGAATAACATCTGTGTTGAGATTATTGTGAATATGTTAAACTGACAGCAAGTCTCTAAGGGGCACTGCTCATTAATGTTTTGTGCATAAAATTAAAACTTGAAATATATTTTTCAATCCTTTTTGAATCATTTAAGCAATTCTCATGCAAAGAAACTATTGTGCAGAAATAATATATTTGCAGAGTAGGATATGAAAGGGATTAAAATGTCCCAGACCCCCTGCCTTTCAGGCAAAAGGAAAAAAGGAGACGCTTTCTGATTTGAAACATGCGCTGTATTGAAACAAAAAATACTTTCAAAGACCATGAAGTTTGATTTCAGTTTATACAATGCAACAGAATTTAAAATTGTGTCTTTCTCCATCTTTAATTCATTTGGTACCTAGGTACTTCTCATAACAGCAGGAGAGTTCTGTTAAGTGTTGCACATTGGCATTTACAAGAAATTTTTCCAAAGGATACAAGTGGTGGCCATGTTCTTTGAAATTGTATCAGGGCTGCATTCTGCAAGCTCTCACAGAACTGGGGAGCTGTGCTCTGAGACAATGCCTGGTACTCAAGGATTTTAATGCAAACATCTCCTCTAATTTGAAAGCAACAACAGTCTCCATATGCATAGAACAAATAATTTTGTTTGGAGGGCTGAACACTTCTTCCGCCAAGTGCAATAGAAATCTAAGTGTATCCATCAGGTTTGGGATAAAGCAATCTCTCACATAAATCTTTAGTTTGAACAAAAAGGAATGAATCTTCTCAAAACCAAATAAAACTCCAGGAATTATTGAATTTTTCAAGCACAGAAATCTGCATAAAGCTGTAGCTGTAAGTGCCATTTTATGGATAAAAAAGGAATGTATTATCATTGGGAAAACAAACATGCCCTCACTGTTTCAAAAGCCACTGGATAATTACAGCCACAATAAGATGAGGGTTCTAAATTTTGCCACAACATATAATGATTCTAACCAGGCTGTTGAGTTACGTTCATAAATGGAAATTCGAGAACGTCAATTAACATATTCTTGGATGTGATAGATTTTAGCAGGGTTTTTTTAAATGAAACCAGAGTCTGTGTCAATGGGACTTCATTACTTAAATCATAGTAATCATAACAAGGCAGTCTCAGGCTGCCTACATCTGAAATATTATGTAAAAACATTACAAAAAGACACTGAAGTTATGTTCAAATACTCCTCTTTTAGACTTCCACACCTCATATTGCAAACTGTGGAGCAGCAAACACAAAACTGCCAGTACTAGCTAATATTTTTTGGTAAACATTTTCCATGCAAAAGCCTAAGCACAAATACACAAATGGATATATAAACACCCAGCAGGACCCTGTGCCACAGCTGCTCCCATGAAGAAAGGATTACTCTGTGTAACCATCATCTCCACAAGTTTCTGTTACACCAGACCTTTGCTAGTTCGCTTCACAAGCGTTCAGAAAACAGGTACACAATTCAAAGGCTGATTTAGCAACAATTCTTTAGCACTTGAGTGCAAGTATCACGTAGTCTCAAATCTCAGCGCATTCTGTGGGAGTGGAGATGTCCATAAACAACATTCACAAATCCTTAAATAGAACTCAAAAGAGAACAAGTTTGTTTCCTTCAAGTAATTTCAGACCAGGACAAAGAAAGCTTTTGTGCACTCAACTGGATACTTTTCTCCATAAACAAGCAATATACAAAGCCTTATTCTTTTATCAGGGTACACACATGAAATTTCCAGAAAACCAAAAATTGACTCCGATTTTGAAGAATGCAACCATTAACAAAGCCAAAATTGCATTATACAGAGTCTTCAGTAGCAGCAGAGGATTATGATATCCACCTACCCTTGGTTGCTCGTTTCAGCTCATATCTCCTTTTCCTGTCTCCGTTCTGTCTGCTGCCTCCATGCAGAAGCACAAGTGCACAGGGAGCTGTTCTGTGAAAGACATTAAAACGGTGAGCTGACTTTCTGCAGAGCCTATTTAAGCTTATTTGGGTCCCTGACTTATTTCACAGAGCAGTATCACCTGTGTTTGTGTCAACACAAAGCCCTAAAACTTTGAAAAAACCTGGACCTAGCCTCCAGCACTGCCCTCCTCCAAGCCCTCGTGCATTGCCCCATCATGGGCTGGTGGAAGCACCTGAACAGCTACACAGAAAACGGTATTTTGCTTAACGCATCTCGTTTTCCCCTTGGTTAATGTTAATCCCTATCAGTACCCAGCCTACATCAGAACACAGCACCACAAGCACTTCTTTTGACTGCAAAAAGGGAGTACAAGGGCTGTAAAAAACCCAAACTGCTTCCCCAGGGGCAGGGCAGTGCCTGACACAGGCTGAAGGTATCTCGAACTCCAGATATTAATCTGCAACTCTCAAGTTAGGGACAGGTTGTAAGTTCTTGAAGAACAGCTGTGACTTCCTGTTCAACAGCAGCACTTCTGAGCGGCTGAATAATTGGATCACTTCTAATTAGAAGATGACAGGAAGAATTGGAATTTCAGCATTTATGGCCACATCAAGATAGAATTTACCCATCTTAAAGGCACTAAATATTGAGATTTGATTCTATTTAAAGATAATACATTGAGTGATGTAGGATCTACTTCAACACTTGTCACATGATGACAAATGCTGTTGAACGTAGCTACAAGACTCTGGAATCTCAACAGACCTGTACTCCCGTCATTCAGCATCATTATTAGCTCATTAAAATCCTATTTAGCTTTTTTCTTATAGTACAATTCTAATATTGCCCTGTGCTCATAAGAGCCTAATCAGACGTAAGATTAACTACTCATTTACTATATTCCCTCATCTGAGAAATAAGTGCAAAAGACTTGAACATTATAAAGTTCTATTTTCACAGTGTCAGTATAAGAAGTTTCATCTCTCTTGACAAATTCTAGCGGATTTCAAGGCCTGACACAGTAAACTACGGATTTGATTGTTTCATTAACAAAGTATCTTTTTTCACAGAAAGCATCCAAGCAATAAGAAGGCTCCTGAGATAAATGTGACTAAGCAGCAGGAGTTAATTAAGTAGGACAATGAGTAAGCATTTATGGGTGTGATAGGAGACCCAGCCGATTTAATTGCTAGGCTAATTATCAATTAGAGAATCAAGACATGGCATGTAAGTGAAATATTGCATTTGTTGATACTTTAATGATATTCAGACCCAGAAGAGCAGCATTAATCGCTATTTTAGAACTACAGAAGGAGTTTTTATTCTCCTCTTACTCAAACAGAGGTTCTTAGTACTTCTAAAATTACTAATAAATGTATATAGTCTTCTCGTACTCAAATATTGAAGGGCTTTAGGTCCTTTGGATTCTTTTTTTTTAAAAAGTCTAGTAATTCAAACACACAGGCTATAAACCACTCAGCTGAAGTCAAAAGCTTTCTGCATTTATTTTCTAATAAGGATAATAAGTGCTCAGTGGTGTGAGAGTCCCATGAACTATTTCCAGGGTATTTACAAAAATCAATTTCCAGACAAATCCGAAGAGGTCGGGGAACCATTGAAACCCACGAGGGCAAAGAGCCTGGCTGGCTCCACTCATTGTTGAAATATTTTATCCAGCAAATGCAAGAAAAAAAAAATTACAAAAAAAATCATGGAGAGCCAAAAATATTAATATATTGGAACACAGCGAACACTTTACGAGCTCTAAATGTATTCTGGGTTCCACAAAGAAGCCAAAAAGAATGTTGAGATATTTCTCAGAACTTCTGTCCCAGGCATGTAGTTTGTAAAGAATGTTTATCAGAAAAAGAGATCAGGGAGACACTATTGCAGGATTGGGTTGTTTCCCAATAAAATTATCAAAAGATAATTTTGGTGGGTAGCAAGAGGAGTCAGGAACAGGACAGCAGCTTAAAAAGAAGCTTTCCGCCACCTCAACCCAAGCGCATTTTCCTACATTTAAAGACACGCACAAAAAAATTACCGCGTGCTTTCCCTGGCTTCCTGAGGGGCCTAAAGAAAGCATCAAATTGGAATATTTTGCTTTTTTCGCCCCAAGATGCAGCTGTGCTGCCACCACAGAACTTCCAAAGGACAACAGAACAGGAGATCCAAGGAGCAAGCAACAACTTCCAGACATTATGGTCACCAGCTCTCGCCCCTCCTGTGCCCGCCCACATGAGTCCCCGCCCCTTCCGCCATTTTGGGCCCGCCCCTTCCGCCATTTTGTGCCCTCCCCTTCCGCCATTTTGTGCCCTC
>VZRF01012842.1:463562-525422 GCA_013396875.1 Vireo altiloquus | reverse complement strand
CCCGCCATCTTGTGCCCGCCCACACGAGTTCCCGCCCCTCCCACCATCTTGTGCCCGCCCACACGAGTTCCCGCCCCTCCCGCCGCCGTTGCCCCGCAACGCCGGAGCGGCCGCGGCGAATTCCCGGTCCCAGCGGGGCTGAGGCGCCCCGGTTTCGGCCCGATGGAGGACTGTAACTTCGTAGCGCAGGACGACAACTGGTAACAGCCCCGTCCGGCCCCGGCAGCCGCTGCTGCTCTGCTGCTGCTCCCCTCCATTTTCCCCTCCCGCCCTGTGGGAGTTCTCCTGTGTTTAAGGAGTGTGAGCTGTGGGTAAAGCGTGCCTTGGGAAAAAAGTTAGGGTTTCTAGAGCTGGCTGCAGCGCTGCCCTCCTTCCCCACCGGCTGTGGGGACGGAACATCTCGTCAGTAAACACAATAAATGAAAGTATGTTTGAAAGCACATTGGTGCTTACTTTTCAACCTCCTCCGCTTCTTAGCAAATATAATTTAAAGGCAGTGCGTTCACACATGCTGTTTGAAACCTTTGGAAAGTATTTTCCCATTAGTTCTGAGTCAGACAATGATAATTTATGCGTAAACTTGCTGGTTTGAGGTGGAAGTTTGAAGATTCCTGCTAAAGTGCTGTGCTTTGTGACATCAATAGTTGGGTTGGTGTGTTGGGGGTTTTTTAAATGGAAGTTTTCAAAGTAATCTAAATATTTGTCTGTTGGTTTCAGGAAAAACCGTGTTGAAAGTGAAAGAGACGCTGCAAAAAGATGGGCTGAGAAATGGGGATTTTTGAAAACACCTCTTGAGGAGGTAAAATTGAATGGCATGAAAGCAACACATGAAATCTACTTGTGCACAAATTTATCTGGACACAAAATTATGAGAACACAGAGGAATAGAAATGTACTGAGTATGCCTTACCAAGCTGGCATCTGAGGTAGCGACTGCACTACTTTTGAGATGGTTCGAATATTCAGTTTTCTTCTGAATAAAATACATCAAGTGGTAATTTATATGCTGTGCATATTCTGATGTATTTCTCTTGAGAGGCATGACTCCTAATAGTGCTAACAAGTACTAGATGCACACTGACAGGAAAATATTTCCCCTTTGTCTCTCCATATGGTATTTTAAAAATCTAGGGGAAAAGGTTCCAGCTAATTAAATTGTCAGTGGGGGAATCTACAACAAATGAAAATATTTGGAGTGATGTCTCTTCTCTGTGATCTTTAGATATTAGAATACAGTAGCACATGATGTTACACTTGGAATCACAGTATTTCATTGCTAAAGAACAGGATTGATGCAGCCCCTGCATAGTTATAAATGTAGTTTGCATGTTGTCTGAAACAAAAAAATTCAGTAATTTCCAAAGCACTGAAATAAGCAGTCCTGTTCAAGGTGGAAAGAACAGGAAGTTCAGATGCCACAATGAGGGGAATCATATATGTGATATATCATATGTGATATGGATATCACATATTAGAGTATATTTCAAAAGATAAAGCGTCCAGTTTTTAATTATGTTTTGGTTTTAGTTGATTGGAGATGAAAAGAAGAAAGATGCAAAGCCCAAGATACAGCTTCCAGATCACCTGCAGGTTCGACCTGTGACACCTGTGGAAAAATACATTAAGGTTAGAAAATTAGATTTTAAAATTGGAATACAGCAATACCTGTCTTAAGAAACCACACAAGCTCTAAAAATCAGTTTTCTTATAGAGAGGTGTCTTTAATGAAAGGTCAAAGAATTTGCAACCCAAGCTGTGCTTTAAAAGCATTTGTTCAAGACAAGGAATTGCCCTTTGGATATGGTTGTAATTTTCTGCCTTTATTTAAGGGTTTGCTTTTGGCAGAGACAATGCCACTGTCCTCTTCAGTAGCACAAATTAATAAGAAGCCAATTCTAATAAGCCAAGTCATAATTATTTTGTCTTATTTGATTTATATGTACATTCATAGTCTTAAAGCTGTCGAACAGCTGGAGAGTAGAATGTGACTGACTGTTTAATTTATAAATATTTATAAATATGGTGTGTCAGGATCACCAATGACTGGGGTAACTCCACATGCAGCTAAAGCAGTGACATTGGGAGAGGAACATACTCACAAAAGGGAAAGCAGAATATGCTAACAAAAAGGAAGGTTAGTCCACTTAGAGAAGATTAGGGAAATAAAAGAGATTGGAAATCTTACTTGCTGAACTAGCTTTCCTTCAAAGGATTCCAAGGCTAGGGAGATAAGGTAAGGAAGTAGTAAAAGCTTTTACTGATATTAAATTAAAATTAAGAGCTAGTGCTGAGTGTGGCAAAGAAATGAAATGCCATAATTTCTGCCATTAGTGCTACTTGTTCTTCACTTTTGTCCAAAGCCTCCAATCTCAGTCAAGTTGCAGTTTCAGTTGAGTCTGAGCCCCCTGAGGGTGTTGGTGCATTAACAAACCCTGCAGTTCCCAGCTGCTTCACAAGTGTGCAGAGCCTGCTGCACGTTGGAACAGAGTTTCCATTTCACCTCAGAACTGGGAGGAAGAGAAGGGTTAGCTGTGATTTAGGTCACTCTTTACATATGCAGAGTGAAATTTCATACATCCTTCTCAGAACTGTGTGTCTTTCTGCACATTTACCTTGTGGTAACAGTCAAATCTGTTCTCTCTAGGTTAGACTAGTAAAAGCTTCTGCATCGTCCCCTCCCCCAGACCAAAAGTGGGACATGATTTCCTTCATTATCCCTCTCAGTGGGTGGCACTTTTGGCCATAAAAATTATCTTTTCTGAGGAACTGCTCCACCTAATATCATAAACATTTTCTAATCTTGGCCAAGGAACAAAGTGAAGCAACTCTGGCAAGAGAACTGAAACATTGTTCTCTTGCTGTGTATTTCTCTGCTAAGTCCCCAGATGCTGAAATGATAGAACGTGCCCAATTGAGATGATTCAGCCAAAGTAAGCACAGCAGTCACTGAACAGAGTCTGTTGGCTTTTGTTTTGTTTCCTTTTTAGCTAGATTAGTTGCAGATTAACTCACCAATCTTTTAAAGTAGAAAGAAGGTAGAATGAATAGTATATTCTTGATGCAAAAGCCAGCTTGGTCGGTAATATCTTTGGCATTGAAATTATTATTTCATAGCTGCATTGCTACCAAGTATATTACAGCAAGGAGAAAACACTGTTTCTCCTGTTTACACAAGTTAATTAGTTTTAAAGACAATGACGATGATGATTATCTTCAGCTTTAGTCTTTTTCCATACATAATAATGATAAAATTCTTCTCCTAATAATGTAAAACAATTAAAACACTTAGTATTGAACCAAATTTAAAAAGAAAAAAAAAAGAATTCCACCATACACTACTAAACAATTATTTGATTTTTGGTTTTAGAACACCACAGCACAAAAGACGATGTTGCATGACAGAAACTGCAATCAAAAACTTCTTCATCATTCAATTTTACATGTTACTTTGATTTTAGGTGCTTCCATCTCCTCCAGTACCTAAAACTACCCAGGGGTTTATTGGCTGGAGATCAGGTGTTCCAGAGCTGGCACTTGAACATGCTTATCAAATCCAGAGCTGCAAAGGATCTGTCCGTAAAATGAACTGACTGTGTGAGCTCTCTGAGTGACATTATGGAATAAAGAGTTGGGCACATAAATCCATCTGCATTCCTAAGGAAACATCCTGGAGTGGACTCTTGGACTGTTGATCATTTGTGCTATTTGTGTAAAAAAACAACAATCATTTTGGTAAAGTGTGAACATTTTCATTTTACCTAATTAAATCTATGGCCTCCAAGCTGTTAACTCTGCTTCAGAGCTTCTGCTTGTAACTTAGAAGTAACAATGAATAATTTCAGATAAAGATCACAGAGCAGGTACTATTTTTATTAGCACTGGTAAGACTATAATTTAAAAATATTCATTGGAAGCTGGAATGACAGTGCAGATTTTTATAACTGTTTCTCCATGAGAACCTCTACTCATAAAATACCCATAAATATAAAATACAATGGTTTTTGTGTCGGGTGTGCTTTGCAAGTGTTTTGTGTAGTTACACACATAAGTGAGTAGTTCCCAGTAAAGAAATAAAGTACACAAAGGCCACACTGACACAAAGTCACTTTGAAAAATCAGTTTTGGTATCAAAAAAGGGGTTTTTTCCATTAGTTGATCAGTATGCAAATGGGTTACAAAGGATTTGTGTCACTTCAGTTTTGTGTATACCAATATTTGCACCAACCAGGAAGAGATGCTCAGAGCCAGCAGGGCTTGCACCATGAGTTACCTCAGTGCCATGGAGTTCAGCCTTGCACTTCATTATGTACCTGAAGATTTGCCAGGGTTTCTGGAAATTCAGGAGACTCATTTAGTTGCAGCAACTCTTTGCATGATATAATTCTACCTGGCCAAGGTGTCTAAATCAGAAGGTTGTTTAAACAAAAAAGACCCTTCAAGAAATCAACACAGGCAGCTCCCTCTAACTCCTTATCACTTAAAGAGGAAAGGTTTTCCTCTTTAACCCTGCTGCAACATCTCCTTTGTGTTCTGCAGCCATCATCTACTGCTTGAGTCAGCACTAAGTCCTTGGCTTTCACTGCATTAAGGCAGCAGCTAGAGTTTGTTCTTCCCAAGAAATGACTCACAATTATCAACATCCCACCTTTTTTTTTTTTTACATTCATTTCCAAATGCCCACAAAATAATAATATTTTACTTTTTTCCATATTCTTTGCAAATAATGGAGAAGTGAGTCATATCCTTTGGAAAGATTACCCAAAATGAGAACACATAGCAAAAGTAACTTCAGACACTTTACTTAAAAACCAGAATAAAGAATAACTTGGAATCAGACTCTGGAAATTTAAGTTAAATTGTAATTTAGCTACTAACCATAACCTGTGCACACTGTTCTTTGAACAACCAAGATAATTGTTAGAACAATATTTAAAATCAGTGTGCTTTCTTGTCATTGCCAGGTTTGTATCTCCTGCTTGTTTTAATCATGTGGTATGTGGTTCTTCAGTTTATTTTAAGGTCATAAGCTCTTATTCATGTCTGATTTATATAAACAGGTATAATAATGATTAATATGTAATTCAGTAGCAATTAAAGTACATTATTTCAGGCCAAATGAAAGGGGAACTTCAAGACCACTGGCTTTCAAAGAGTTATATTGAGGAACCAAAGATGGCACCAAATACCCAGGGGATGTTTGCATGAAGTGAAATCCAAATCCAGATGAGCCATGTTTGATTTTGAAAACCAAAATAAATTCTTTGTCCAGAATCTACAGTTAGACATTCCTGAATCCTATTCCAGTGTCTGAATATTAACTGTGTACTAACAGTAAGGGTTTTGTATTGTACATGCTGTCATTTAAGGTGCCTTTACTTCACAAGATACTTTGACAGAGACTAATTTGGGATGTGCAAGGAGTATAATATGAAACTGTAAGTCATTCATTTATCATAAGTCTGTCTGTTATTTGTCCTATATATTCAGGGTTTTGGTGTGATGTTATAAACCTTTTTTTTCCAAACACTTTTAGCATTATACATGAAAAAAATTGTGTAGAAGTTGTGGATTTGCAGCTGACAAAGGACTGCCTGGTCATCTGCCCCAGTTGTGAATCCTAAAGGTCGATACAGAATTATTGTATCACCTTGAATGTTTGAAATCTGGCCTTTAATTTGTGGAAATTAACCTATTTATTGGAGCCAGGTTGGGTACATAAATGCCACTGCACACTGTAAAATATCACACATCTCCAAGGTCAGGACAGAGTTAGTAAACTCTGCACGCACCTGAAAATGCTTCAAAACAAAATTAAATCACTTAAAAAATGCAGCAAAATTTGAAACTATCTTAATTCTAAATAAAAGTGTTAGACCTGTGTTTCTGTGCAAGTCGGAGCAGAACCAAAATATGAGAGCAAGATGTAAGTGTATTTAGATGTCTTCGATGCTTCATCCAAAATTTCATTTGGTCTTTTGCAAAGCTTCTGGTGAGCACAGGGGGCTGCAGAGCAACTCCTTGGTTGAGTAAAATTTTTGAGAAAGCTGAAGCCATCTTGTCTTTAGTGTTGTTTTCAGGTAAACTTTGCTAAGACTCATTTTACAGAAGAGCTGTGGATGGTCTTTCAGAACTGCACTCACAGAAATGTTACTGGATGTGATACCCAGTCACCAGAGCCAGAGGTGGAAACAGGTCAGCCCCACATCTGCCACCAGGATGTGTTCCTGTAGGTGCTCTCCTGGGTGTGTGATGAAATAACAGCAGAGGCTTAAATGGCAGCTGTATTTAAGTTGAAGAACTATGAAATCAGAATTATCTTCTTCACAAGCAGTTACTTTACCAACAGCAAAATTGGGGGACAAAAACCTGGTGTTTTGCTTCACAATGTGTTCTTTTCTGTGCTGGTAGAACTGGCACAGAACTGGCACTTGCTATTTATAATTCCATTAATATAAGATACTTTACCAGGAGCTCAGAGTCAAAAGATTGCTATTTATTTAAAATGCATTTTACAGAGAATAAAGATCTTTTATTACATCGTAGTTGCTGGTGATTCTGAGTAAGTAGCACTGAGGTAGCAATCACCATACAAGTGTTGCTGTATGTTTGGGAAGAGCCCAAGTGAAAAGCAATCACAGCCTGTACACAGACAAGTGGTGCCTAAAAGGGTGCATGGAGAATCAACCTACTCAGTGCTCTGCATGAGACATGTCTGCAGTGTCATGCTGTGACACCCCAGTGGCACCCACTGCAGTCCTGAGCCTCAGCACAAACTCCTGCTTCCAGTTCCTCCTATTGGCTGCTCTGTCAGCCCAAGGTAACTTTAGGTCTGAATTTGTGTCCTTACAAAACAGAGGATGTAGATTTTATTATTATAATTTTCAGACACATAAGGCTTCCCATTCACAGACATCATTTCCTCCTTTGGTAGAGGCTTCTTTTTGGTTCTTTCCACATTCTACAAAGTAGTAGAGTGACAAAGGTTAATCTAACAGTCACTGGCAACCAGGCCAGAAACCTCTGCTCCCCTGTGAAGCCCAGCCCAGGCCCTCCTTGCTTTAGGTTCCTCAGTGTGTTGTGTTTTGTTCCCCTTGAAACCGTGCCCTTGTAGCAAGACAGATAAGACCTGCTCACAGACTATTACCTTCTTCCTGACTCCTGTGGTTTTCACATCCCATCAAATTGTCATTTAGCTGAAAGCATGTCAGACCATTTCACAGGACCATACTGGAATAAATTTAACTGTACTGGAAATTGATACTGTTGTGCTGTGAAACTGATTGGGTTGGAAGTGAACAAAACATTGTTCCTCAGTCGTACATGGAAAAGACTAATGGTATTGAGAAATCATTTTAAAACATAACAATTCTGTTAACCTCATGTGTCCTGTTTTAGGTGAGCTGCACTCTGCAGGTATATATGAGATCTGGCTGAAATTTGGAAGTGATTGGTCAGTACAATTTTCTTTAATTCATGGAAATTACACCTTTACACCTTGCGGTCACAGGTTGTGTTTGTGGCCCAAGTGACTCAACTTTGAATTTGGTCCTTCCCCCTCTCCGCTTTATCTGCTTCACTAAAGAAGCAAAATAAACTAAAAATTCACCAAATATTGAAATATACCTGTGGACTTCAAAGCACAAAAACAGATGCAACCATGAAGAAATAAACAGAACAAAGAATCTTCACTCCCCACCAGCACCACACTTTCAGTTTGGTGGCTCCACTGACCCAGCAGCTTGCCTGGGTGCAAGATCAGCCTTGCAGGTACCAGATTGGTATTAAATGTGGAACCCAACTCTTGTGAAGCAAAGTTTTTAACAGCTCTAATAACAGCATCATTTAGAGTTCCAATGCAGGGCATGTAGAAGTGGCCATTTTCTCTGCTTCCTTGATAAAGGCTCTTTATTCAGTCCATTTTCTATCTGCTTTCCCGAAAGATCATAAATGAGGAGAGCAGCCCTGCACACAAACAAGCCATGGCAGCCTCGGCCCCCAGCCCTGCACGCACATTTCTGTCTCTGGCGTTGCCAGCGATGCCTCCAGGCTGCCGAGTGACACCTGGCTAATCCGAGCTGCTCCAGCCTGACCCGGACCTGACAATGCCTTCTCACTTCCCGCAGCCGCCCAGCAGCCCCTCCTCCTCCTCCTCCCGAAGTGAGAGACAGGCAAGGCTTTTATTCCTCACCGGGGAGCAAGACGAGCCCAGCTCCGCTCGTGAATCTCCTCTGCTTGCTGACACGCGTCAGACACAACATTCTCATCCCTAAAAGCCGGAGCAAAACAAAAACAAAGCAAGAGCCCAAAAAACCCCAGTGAGCTCCAGTCTCTGTCTGGAAAAATGAAACAGCCATTATGTTCTTATTGCCAGAGCGCAGCGATGTCCTTTGTTTCAGTGAAAGCCGTGTGATTTCTCTGCTCCCATCACGTGCATTACAGCTTCCATCTTGGCACTACGCTGGTTAATGAGCAAACCCCACATATTTACAGTCTCTCAGGAGAAGCCGAGATCCAACTGACAGGCTGGTGAGGAAGCATGGAAGGACAAGGCTGATGGGTTCACTTGGACATGGAGATCTTGTTCCCCACCTCATATCTTCTTGGCTGTAATCACAGGCAAAGTTGGGAGTTCTCTGTGGCAACAAAACAGCAAACAGCCCTTCCTGGTTAAGCCCAAGGCCTGAGAAGTCAGGCTGGCTGTACTGCTTCTGCACAGGTCAACAGGGTGTAGGGGTGCTGCTGGGTCAGAGAACTCTGCTCCAGGAGATGGGCCCTGAATATTTAAGGTAGGAAAATTCACTTCAACCTACAATTTTTGGGAGTCTTGAGCCAGCTTGGCCAGGGCACAGTGCCAGGTAAAGGGAACACTGCAGTGCAAACTAGAGAGTAACCTGATTCCCACAGAGCACTGCTGATGCTTTTGTTCTCCTAGAAGCTGTGTCCACAATAATTTGAGTTACTTATGTGCAGATGAGGAAAGTTTCACCAGCTCTCACCATGGATTTGACCAAAGCAGGTTTTTAACCATGTTTGTTTGCCTTTCTGTTTTTTTTAAAGTAGGAGTGCTGAGCAAATCAGTATTTTACTGGGGGAGCCAGAAGCAATGGACAGCTCGAGCCTTACTCCTTCACCCTGGGCTAGAGCTGCCAAACTTGAGAGGGAACAACCTTCTTCATACTCAACAAATCTCAGTTAAAATGTCCTGCATGCATACATGCAGCATTCTACACTTAAGGGACTAAAGAAGGAGAAAGGATTGCCTAAATCTGCTTCCCATTTTCTTTTCATTTGCACTGTTGGAGTCACTGCTAATCCATCCTTACCTGTCAGCAGTGACAGGCAGGACCAGGCTGGTTCTGCTGGGCAGCCAGACCCCAGAGCTCTGTGTGCCCCTCAGCTCCCTGGTCCTGCTGGGGTTAACCAGCTGTTGAGGGTTTCTGGAACACAGAAAACACCAAATTACATAAACACTGCAATTATTTGGAATGTATTTTACATTCATTTTGTGTGTGTGTTTGGCAGTGTTGCTGGAGTTGTTTTGGAGCTGAATAAAGCACACGCAGAGAGTGATCATAGATGTGTAAAAGCATCCAAATATGAGAATGGCTCTTCAAATCTAGTGAGCCAGATCTCTTTATCTTTTGAAGAAGGGCTCTATAATGATGATTTATACATTTTTACTGTGGAAAAGTAGATAAATACACAGCATTGCCTTGTAAACCTCGTGAACAGTCCCCATAAGGGCAGGTGACAGCCAGAATGCAGAATCCTATACCTCCAGTTCCAAAAGGTTGGTTTGGTCACCTGGTCTTGCCCAAACCCCGCAGGATAATATAATGAAACATAAAAATACTACATCTTACAAGACCATAGCTCCAGCTCAGGTCTCTCACAACACTAACAGAACAAACAAGCTTCATTTTCTCTCCTGATGACTACAGACTTCCCTGAAAATTTACAGCTTTATTATGCATAATTCAATTTCATCAACTGCTTTTCTTTATTGTCCCTTCTAATTATGCACACATATATTTGTTATTTATTGCAATACATAAATCATGCCCCAAGCATGGCACAGAAGTACTTCCTCTATAAGAAGAATGGGAAAATCAGTCAGGCCAATTATGCATTTATTTACTCCCCTGTCCCATTCTGGATTTGTAAATGTTTGTACAGATTCAGAAACCACATCTGAATTCTGTCTGAATTCTCTCTTGGGTTGTTAGAAGGGCATTAATTACCTACATTCTATAATGTATCACAACACCTTTAAATGGTTTTATTTCTGAAAAACAAGGCCAGATGCACAGAAGATTTTATGCTGCTGGCAGCCTAATGATGACAACACAGTAAGTCAATATGTTGCCTAATTTTGGCTCAGTGAGGCTCAGGTCAGTGGTGTTTGATGTGCCACACAGACTACTTTTAAACTCTGGTCATGTTTCAGGACTTCAGTTTAGATTCACACCTTTAAATTATATACCACAGGATCCTTGTTCTCCTCAAATCTACAGAGGGAGCTTGGGCAATGAGATCTTTTCTTTAGCCTTCAAAGGTATTGTCTGAAATCAGTCCCTGTGGATAAACCCCTCCAGGGCCTTACAGGAAGGCAGCACGTGGGACTTGTTCATCCTGAGCCCACTTTGACTCTGCTGCCCACTCACCCTTCCCTGCAAGAACATCTGCATATGACAAAACTAAGCCAAAAAGTCAGGATTTTTTCCAGCACACATTGAACCACCTATGGAATATAATTAATCTCACGTTTATATTCCCTTTGCAAGGTGTCAGGATAGCACAGAGTCCAGAGGCATTTATGTCCAGTGAAAAATGTAATGCCAGCAGGTCTCCCTTCTCCCCCAGAGGAGAGAAACATGAGAGGCCCCTGTAATGGATGTTTATTTGTCTGTGGTATCAATTTATTAATTAGTTACACACTAATCATTAATCAGCATCTGGTGCTCAGACAGTACCAGGGGTCACACAATCAGCCATGCAGAGCACCACCACTGCCCTGCCAGGCCTCTCTAAGCTCACAGATGCTAAAACACCAAACAGGCAGCAGAGGGGCTTACATTTCATAAAGTAAATGCCAACACTGCTGTGCAGTCCTTGGACGAGCCCGGCCATGGAAGCTCTCCTAACTAGCCCAGGGAGTGCTGCCCTCGTGTCCCTGAGGTCACAATTTGGCTAAACATATGCAGAACATGCTTGGTTCGTTACACATGTGCATATCAAATCCACATTCAGCAACAAGGGAACAGAGAGACAATATATGGTAAAATACTGGAACTGCACTTCAAAGATCAGGATGCAATTCCACGGACTCCCAGGGTGACTTTGGCCACAACAGCCACCTCCCCTGCTCCAGCTCCCATCTGTAAAAAGCAAAATAACCATCCTTCATTTTTACTTTATCCATCTTTGCAATTTAGACTCACAGTTCTTTGTAGTGGTGTCTCTCTCAAAATACATCCAGCTCCCAGCACACAATGTCCTCCTCAGAACAGCCTTATGGAAATGGATCCAAAAGAAAAAAACATATAAAACATCAACTGATGAGATAAGACCACCAGCACAACAATGGAGTGAACAGCTGTAATCTGTGGGAGGATTATTTCTCTTTGCCATAAATGCCATCTAATTTTGAAGAAAAGCTCTTCCCTTTCATAGAACAGGGAACTCAGTATCTGCAGACAACTTCCCTTCCCATCAGTATGGGTTTTAAAGGCTCCCAGTAGCTTGTAATATTACTTAGAAGATGTCACATTTTAATGACAAATATTAGTACTAGTCTGCTTGATTAACATAATTCATTTCTTCATTGGACTCTTTATTCCAGATGAGCTGCTTTTCATCCATCCATATTTGCTGGGGGAAAAAAATGCATCCTGACATGCAATGTTAATGTGCCCTCTGTGCTGACCTCTTATCTCTTAACTTTTCATTCTCACCCCCTGTTCTCTGCAGTGCCTGCAGTGAGCTGCAGCAGCAGCTCTTGGTCAAGACTCTCGTGCACTGGCCCCCTGCCAAGGCTTTTGGGGTGTCTAGCACTAAAAGGTCTATTCCTATGATACACACATTTAAATTTAGCACTAAACTGGTGGGCAAAAAAAAAAAGAGAAAAATATGTAAAGTGTCACTTTCTGACAAGCAGAAAATTAGAATTTATTCCTCTGAGAATTAAATGGACTTTTCTGCTTCCAGTCACTAACTATGACAAGGTTAACATTTTTCAGTCTAATGACGAAGGACATTAAGTGTGCATGTGAATAAGAAATAAAATTACTGGAGGGTATTAGCTGAGTGTGTGACAACAGCCTAAGCTGACAACAGAACTCTGAGGCTGCAGATTGGAGCCAACACTGATCCTTTGCCGTGGAGAACCAATGGATATCAGAACATGGAGGGCATCCTTCTGTCCTTATTACTGTAACAACATAAAAACCACTATGGGTGGGGGCAGAGCTCATCTCAAAGGGCATCCAGCACGTTCCCAGTATCCCAGGCAGGGACACCACGTCAATCAGAAGCCACAAACCCCTGAAGATACTCCAAAAAGAAAAAAATCCCAAACGCATCTCTTACATCCCTGAGGATTCTTTCACTACTCCTGATTTCATTCTGATATGACACGAGGATTAGGGTAGGAGATTAAGTTATTATTTGTGACTTGCCTTAGCTTCTGTCCTTCCTAGTTCAGTCTCCCCTGTAGCTCCTCAGTCATGCTCAAACTGAAGGTGTGTCTTGCAGACAATAAAGGACTTAATGGGCTGCAGCACCAAGCAGGGAGGGCTCAAAGGAAAAGAGAATTCTCTGTATTATTGATACGCCCTAGGTATTAAGATGCTGGCAATTAGTAACTATTGGGAATCTTTCAGGACATACATAAAACTGGGCCACAAAAATATAAGACAAGATTATATTTTCAAATATCTAATTTCTTCTGTGAAAAGTAAGTGTAAAAATAACATTTAGAGATATGAGTCAAGTTAAAGAACGCCCTTTTAAACAGGGACGACTAATATGGATTCTATCAGAAAATAAGAGCTGCAAGGACATTGATAGAATTCAACACGGAGAGCTCTCCTTTTATTGTTTCTGCCTTTGATTTCATTTCAAAAGCTGCTTGGCCACAACTGAGAAAAATCCAAAGCTTACAATTTAGGGGATAAATGAAACATTTAAAAAATGAAAATAGACATTAGGACTAAAAAGAAAACCAGAAGAAAACAAGTACTTTCAAAACCACAGGATCTACCTCTAGATTAGCCAACTGGAAGGACTCACCAATTTCTCTTTGCTTTCCTGTGGCTGTGAGGGCACTCATGAATCCTTTCAAATGGTGCCTTTTTGATTTTTCTAGTCTGAAATCACTGTGATGAACTATTAGGCAGCTCAGTTACAGACCATGTTTCCTGCAACATCAAAAGCTGGATTCTCCTCTCTGCATGTACAAATCCCAAACACATCTCAGCCTCTGAAAGGTTTGTGCTTTACCAAAGCAGTGAGAGAGGATTCCTGCATGTTTGACACCAAGGACAAGTGCTGCACCTGATCCACATTCCACACCACTCTCACTCCAACTGCACTCTGATTAATTTTTGTCCCTGGCCTCATTACCTCACACTTCCCTACAATAAACTGCATAAGCCACTTACCTGCCTGTAATCCTGATAAATCCAAATAATTTTGAGTTTGTTTGGTTCCTTTGCCCCTCCAACTTCCTCAACCTTATTTTATGTCATCAGCATATTTCAGGCACTTTTGAAATTACATTCTCCTCGAGGTCACTGCACTCATCCAACACCCCCCGCACATCAATGCTTTAACTCCCTTCTGATTTATTTATACTGTTTATTATCAGAGCCCAATTCAATCAATAAAAGCTGGAATTCAAACACATGCACATGTTTGAATTATGCATACAAACACTCATCAGGGGACAGAAGGCAACTGCTATGGTCTAGATCATTCCTCTAACATATGGCAGCTCATAGGTAAGGAGGCTCATAGCCATGAATTTTTATACCTTGACTTTTGCTTGACCCCAGTGGTTGTTTGGCTACTGGAAACTGAATGGATTGAAACAGAGTCAGAAATTCCACACAAGAGGCTTGGGCAAGGGATCTCTGCATTTCTTATCCCAAGCGACTAGAACCATATTTATGGGCTTTCTGAGCTGACAGTTCCTTTATTAGCTCCTGTACACACAGGAATTCCAGAAAAACACCACCAACCCACACCAGACAGTCATGTCAAGCAAATGCTGCAAACAGAACAGCGTACGGGGAACTGGAACTTAAAGGGAGACCAAAGCACAAACCTCAATTGCAGCCTGGCTTAGGCATCAAACCAACCTAAACGGGCTGCTGGAAGCAGAGTAGGAAATTAATAGCTGTTGGCTCCCCTCTGCAAACCACCACCCTCCCTAAATGTTACTGGTCAGCAGATCCTGGGGCACAGCTCACTGCTGGCTTCTGCTCGCCTTTGAACACAGTTGGTGGTTACAACCCAACACTGCAGATTCGGAAAATGAAGGCAGAGAAAGTGTGTGGACGTGGTTTCTGCTAGAGATTGTGCACCAGACAGAGTGCCCTTGGAACTCTGTACCCCAGCTCAGCTGCAGTTCCATTGCTCTCAGTCCTTTGCCAACTCCTCACGGCTCTTCCCTCTCCATCCTCTCCCTACCATGGATCCTTTGCAGCCATCCCTCATAAGCAATCACTCTTCCTCCTAATCACTCTTCTGAAAAAGCTGTTTCTATTTCTCCTTACTGCTCCAAGCTCTTGTGCCCCAGCAGAGCTGCACTGGTTTTTAGCACATGGAGGCAGGGCCTGAGTGCTGGGGACTAAATCACAGCCCCTCTGCTCTCCTCATGAATTTGACAGCGATAAAATTCCTTTGCCAATCTTCTCTGGCCTAGAGTTGTATGAATTCCAGGAGTCTCTGAAATCCTGTTTTAATATTTCACAATTTATGCACAGAGAGTATTTTGGCTTTTCTATCAATACATTTCTGCTTGGTAACTCCCAGTTTGAATGCTGATTGTGTTTTGCATAAATTAACTAAATTGCAGCCCTTCTGTTTCTTTGGTAATTTTTGTCTGCTGCCATCAGGAACAATGTCAGGGAGATTGCAAGCTGACTACAATTCTCTTTCCTAAGCAAGAGGAAAACATGTAAGAGCCCAATCAGCACCAGTTTCCTGATGTCTGTTGGACTTTATAAGCTGTATTATGCTCTGGCATTTAACAATTTCTGTTCATTTGGTTCACTTTAAGAAGGAAATGTAACAATTGCCACAGTATTCTGAGCCTCTGGTGTCTATTGATAAATATGGAACAGGTGTAACAACAGCTTCTCTTTCTTTCTCCCTAAAAATTCCCTGAGTTGTTTGTGCAATGCCAAAGCAAGGACAGATTTCTGCTCCCAATTTCCAGCACTCAGCTTCCAGGGGGAGATGTGCAGCAGACTGGATTTCACTGGTAAGACAAGACCAACAGTGGTGTGAGGCTGCCATGAGAACAAAACTCTGCTCAGGGGCTGCCTGAGCAGGGCCCATATCCCCACAGGCAGGGGGAGTTCCAGCAATATATGGCACATTTGAAAGATTCTTTCCCTGCACAGCATGAAGAATTCCACATTCAGCCCTGGTCTGACAGCCAGCAGTGTTCACACCTGGGACGTGTTTCATTAACCAAGGAATACACTCACATCTCACCCATGACAAAAATCAGTTACCACAAGTTGATTTATAAAACAGTCACAGGATTTATTGAGATAAATACAAAGTTACATAGATTCTTTATTCTGACAAACAAATGACACTTCCAGAGTGCCCCCACTTAACTGGGCTCTAAACACCACTGTGTACAGTGCCCCTGGGGCAGCACCTGGCTGCTGCCACGTGCCCAGCCCACAGGGACACAGGTGAGGCTCAGAGCTAAGAACGAGACCAACATGCTTTGGATTACAAGTGCTGGATGGTTCCCTACAGCACCCCAGCAGTATTGCACCAACAACCTTCACTGTCACGTTCCTTAGCTAGAAATGCTCAAAAGTGATGTTCTTACTGCTGCTGTGAAAGTGGATGGATTACCTAACTTTGCTCCACCTGGCTTTTTAAATACATATTTTTGCATAATTTAAACCACCCAGAGAACAGCACGTGAACACACTCCTTGCATACATTGGTCTAGGACAAGACGTAAAGTGCGGCCTTTAGTCATGCTGAAATCATTTCTAGTTTAAAACTAAACCAAAAAGACAAACTTGCAGAGGGGAAATCTGTGTAACAGACCTGCACATTGTCTACAAAAAACCCACCTCAGAACTCTGCTGACCCCCATTAGGACATGCAACTGTGGAGTTGTAACAGGAGGTTTTAAACGCTCTACTGAAATTGCCTTGTTCAAAACCGACCTGAATTTGGGAGCCAGAGAGGTACCAAAATATTGCTAAAAACAAAGAACTTTGTTCAGCCTTTTTGTGAACTTTTATAGCTGGTGGCTTACCCTTTACACACATCCTAGTTAAAAACTCCTACTGAACCAAACATGCTAAAACCTATGGAAGCTTGTGTTTTCCAGTGGATTATTGCAAGTCAAGGTAACTATTTAAGGTGATCTGACAAAAAAGCAACCTGGGTTGCATTAATGTTCAAGGTATTTAATTTATATACAGTATATTTCAAACATACTTACATATACACACACTTAAAAAAATCTGTTCAGTGCTGCGAAATTTAATGAACTGATAATAAAAACCAGAAGTGAAACCTTGTCAGAAAGGCCTTAGAAAATCTGAACTGTTAGAAAATATCAGTATAATGCCAGCATTAGAAAAAGATATTAGAACTAGAAAAAATTAACTTGAGGGGTCTTTTTGTTAAGAAATTGCAATCATAAAAACTCTGTACTGAAGAAGCATTTGTTTTAAATTATAAAAAAAACTGTAAAAAATTAAATGTAGAATGTTGCAGAGTTTACACTGTTTGTTGCAATAGCAGTGGTATATTTCTGCCTGCAACTTCCAAGGAGCATTTTGTGATCCTACACGGAAACAATTTGCTACAAATACTGTACATATTATAATACATGACTGGTTAACTTATACAAAAGTGAGCCCTTCCAAAATACAGAAGCCAGCTGAGAAATCTACTCACTATTGCAGACAAGCCACATTCAAACAAAACCAAACCAGTTATTTCTGTGAAAACCTTCCCCAAGTGAACTACTTACTATGGAACATGAAATAAGGGCAAGTATTTACACAAGTCTGCTCAGGAGAAAGGAGTCTTTCTCACAAAGAAAGTAATTTGTAATCACACAAAACCACTTCTTTAGTATTTAAGCAGTTTTTGAGCAGGATGAAGTTTCAATCCACAATATAAAAAAAAAAAAAAAAGACTTTTTTTTCTCAGGACCCACATTATTGCAGATTTGGGTTCCAAGAGAAGACAGGGTCCAGGAGAAGCATAAGCTTTACAATTTTCCTGAGGCTACTCGACTTGACTAGCACAATTCTGCTCTTTCTTCCAGGGCCTGTTCCAGTAACAGCAGACATCCCACTTCACCTTACAGGTCCCACTGCTGTTTGCCCCAGACCTTGCCCTACAACCCACAGAGGCTGCAGAGCAAACTGTGGCACCACCTTTCCTCAGAACATTTCTGAACTGGGGTTTTGCAGAATTTAGAAGTCCTTTTTTTTCTTAGGAAAAGCTGTTTGGGGTTTAAACACTGGGCAGGTTAAAAGGTGTTTGTTGAATGAGGTGTGCATGTAAAACAAACAAAGACCTAAGCCTGTAACTCTCTGCAATTCCCTTGTACAGCCACAGCTCTTGTTGCAGAACTGAATCTCTCAACTCAAGTGACCTTTGCTGGGGCAGAACAAGGAATTTTCCGCTTAGGAAATCTCCAGTCTACCTGCTCGTGGGAGAGGCAGCAGTAACAAAAACTGGCCTGTGAACACCTGGAAGGGCAGTCAGAGCTGCTAACACTACCAGGGCATAGCTCAGAAGTACCAAATTAATAGAAACCTCACAATATACAAAGAATCTTGAGCTCTCTGTGCTTTGAAAAATATCACACATAAAAATGACCCATGCTTAATTCTAGCAGTGTAACTACTTAGAAAAATTAAATGAGTTTTGAGCTTTTCCCACTGATACAGAATTAGGTTCTTCATAATATTTTGTTACAATTGAAAACTATTCACATATATACACTTTTTTTTTCAAATAAATGCAATAGTTGAAACAGTACAAATATTATAATAAAAGTGAGGAAAGAATAGCTTCAAGGAAGTTTGCTATAATCAGGTTTTAAGATTTAGCAAACTTTTTAAGCTTATATCAGTCTTGTACTAACGGAAATGTTTTGTTAAAAAAATGAAATGTAAATTCCAACGATGCTGCAACACTGAGTGCAGTGTAAGACTTCACAGACAATACTGAAGTGCAGCTGAGGTCAGAGTTAACACCCATTTACAAAGGGAAAACCAAAAGGAAGGAATTACTCCCAGGAATCAAACACACCACTGCAGATGAAATAAGGTCATGAAAACTAGAGTGTAACATTTCTCAACACCCCCTTTCCTGCTCAAAGAGGTAACAAAACCCACCTTATCTGTCCTCATTACTCACACTAACAGAACCACAAGGTGAAAAACCATCCTGCTGTTCAGCCTTCACTGCAGAACAACTCCTTAGGTTTGTTTTTCAATGGTGATATTGTCCATGTTACCCTGTTTCAGTTTTCTGGTGGCAAAGAAAGACACATCTTGATCTCTGTCAGATTGCAGGGCTAGAATGGTCTCTTCTACAGCTTCTAGATGAGGATTGCCAACACTTTTAAAATAAGCTGGAATAAGGGGAGAAAAAAGACAATTTTAATCAAATCCAAAAGAATAAACCCCAGGGCATAAGTAGAGCAGAAATAAAGAAAATGCCAAAACCACCAGGGGCAGCTTATCCAGTTTACAGTCTCCTTACAGAAACTACAGGAAACTAAAGAAGCTGACAGAGAAAGAGAAATATGCTGCTTCCAATTCATCTTATTAGGTACTGAAACACTCCTAAGATAAACTTTTTGCTGAGCACTAAATAGAGATGCATCAATGAACAACAGGAAGCTCAGGAGGCTGGCACTGTACAATGCATTCCAAAACCTTCTCCAGACTTTATTCTGAAAAAAAGATAGGTGATTTCTGTTCTTCTTCACCTGAATAACCAGACAGCAGTGCACAAATTACATTTGAGATACACCAAAATAACCCACAGTGGTGTTTGAGAGGGACGTGGGATCCCAAACGCGGGGCAGCACTGCCCCCAAGTGGGGCCATGCGGCACCTGCAGGAGCGGCCAGGGCAGCTCCAGCCCTCCAGGGACGAGCATCCCACCGGCCAGGGCAGCTCCAGCCCTTCAGGGACGAGCATCCCACCGGCCAGGGCAGCTCCAGCCCTCCAGGGACGAGCATCCCACCGGCCAGGGCAGCTCCAGCCCTTCAGGACGAGCATCCCACATTCCAAGGCTGCAAAGCCACTGAGTACTCTCAAACCTGAATTTAAATCCTATATAACAGTGGATGATTCTGTTTCACAGCCTTGCACCACAACACTGAGCTACAAGAGCTGTGCTGGCAGAGGAGAGCCAGAGCTCCTGAGACCTTGGATCTTGCCCAGGAAATGAAGGACCACACCTTTCTCCAGCAATGTCTGCCTGAGAGCCTTGGCGAGCAGCACCCTGACGTTTGGCACAGGATCTGATGCGAGGCTGAGGAGGCTGGGGAGCAAGTGTTCAACAAACTGGTCCACAGGCATGCACTCCTCTTCTACTATAGCCTATGAGACAAACACACAACAGGAGAAAGCAAGATTTATGTTAAAAATACACTCATTGCCATTTCTTTCCACCTTATCCTTAATTTGGCCTGTTAAAAAAGCTCTGAACAAGAACATCCCACCCTGTGTCTCACAATTCTGAAGTTCACCCAAAGATGGGCCAGGAAGAATGGATGAATTTCTTTCAAGAATGTTTTAGGAAATGCTGCTCTCTTGCCTGTCATCACCTTTTAACATTCAACCTTGCTCCTCACTGCTACCCAAGTAAGCATTTTTGGTTTGGAAGAGGTGAGTGGTGGCAATAAAGAGGGAAATAGTTCCTGGCATTCAGCACCCATCGGTGGTTTGAAGAGCTCTTGTGATCCTTTATCTTAGCACAGCCAAGGATTAAACAAATGCATCTCCATTTGGGACTTAATTCTTGGCTTTGCCACTGGGATACCAAAAATCCAAGGATCAGCTATGGCAGCTGGAAGCACAGACCCAGACAGGGATACAGCCTGGAGCAGGACAGCTGAGACCACACTGACTCTGACCAAACCAAAAATGACCAAAAGAATTGTGAGTCCAAATTCCAGTTTTGCCCACATTGCTGCAAAGCCCCAAATTTAATGTACACACAGAAAGAGAGAGAGAGACCATTCCAACCTGACAAATGAAGGCAAAGGCTTGTCTCCCAACCCACTTGGGGCAGTGGCGAAACTTCACTATGAGCTCATTGATGAAATTCAATCCCAGGGCATTTGCATTGTTTGCATAGAACTTCCGTAGTATTGCTGCAACCTGTGAGCCAAATGAAAGGAGAAGGAGGGGAACAAAAAGAAGAAATGAAATTTCAGCTGCAGCCCTTAGACTTAAAAAGACATCATTTTATTTGAATTCTACAAGGGACACTGCATTCAGTGTAGTCACCTGTGCTTGTAGGTGTCATAACAAATTAAATCAGCTTTGAGGAAAGATCAGTAGTTGGTTGTTCTGTGTTTTGTTGTGGGTTTTTTTCCCCAGAACTGGGGGAAGGTTTTCCAAATCCGCTTTCACTCACTTCAAAATATTTCTCATTCACATACAGCCACAGAGAAAGATTTCAATATCTGTGGCAGTCTGACGACTCACATTATTTTATAAACTCTCCATTTCACTTGTTTCCCTATTGATTCCTGTGTTTATCAAAACATCCCTATTCACTCTATTTGTGTGAAAAAACAGTGGTTTCAGGCACCCTCTCCAGGACCATTTTCCTGCTCTCCTGCCAGGAAGTGAACTAAATCCCCTACCAGTTTGAAGGAGATCCACCGAACTTCTGAAACTTTATCGGAGCATAGAGTTAGTGCAATGTGCCTTAAGTAGTCATAGACATCATTGGGATTGTAGAGCTCCAGGATCAGGATCAGCTGCCTGGAACACAAAGGAAATCATTAACTGTACCAAGTGCAGCATCAGCCTGCTGCCATTCACCAGCTCTTACAGGTGGGGAAGGAGCAAAGCACCAGGGTTACTACAGAGCCCTTGAGCACTTTGTTGTTCTCTTCACTTGTTAGAGGTACAGCTTTAATCCATCAGGGAGGCCAAGAGAAACTACATGTGATCCAAATTACATGTACCAGCATGTATTAGTGCATCAGCATTAACCAAAAGAATAGGCAAAAGCTACAAACAGAAGCATGAGAAGCTTTTTTCATCTTCAAACCAATACCCTGTACATTCTTGCAAAGCAAAAACTGAACATTTACCTCAGTGTAGAAATCTACATTTCAGAAAGTAATTCCTATCTCAGAACCACACAGAACTCACTCCAGCCACAGCACCAGCAGTCACACAGAACACAGCCAGTGGCAGCTCCCCACCAGGGCTCAGGGAGCTGCTGTGTAACTTTGGTACCACTGGGAGTTTGTTGTGCCAAACTACAAAAGGGGATTGAGTCCTCAACAGCCCAAACACAGCAACACAATAAACACAAAGGTCAGACTTTAGCTGCAAACTATGCCTACAACGGTGCTTCAAATATCAACAGGGCTTGTAGAAAAGGAGCTGTGGGATGTCAATCTACCTTGGTTATACAGCCAGTCTTAGAGAAGCATCAAAAGAATCAACTTTTTTTTTAAGAGCTGGTTTTTCTTTCCTACACATTAAAAAAAATTACTTTTTACATGCGTTTCACTAATTTTTGCAAGGGACTCTTAACCTAATAAATTCTCACTGAATAGTATCTATCAGATTGTCATGTTTCATTAGCTGCATCTGAACCAGATCTCCATTTTAGTAAAATCACAGACATTTAAGTTTCAGTCACACATTAAAATGCAACTTGTGAAAAATAAAAAAACCCCACACCCTCAACTCCCCCCAAACAACCCTAGAACAGCCAGAGGCTTTTTCCTTCCTAAAGAATGGTTGTAAACTTTTAGCTCCTAATCGAGATGTGCTAACTTCTGAATGTAATTACTTATTTCCAAGCTAGTAATACAGGTTAAAAATCAGAAGTTAACAAAATTACATACTCTGCCAGCTCGTAACGAAACCTCCAGTTCCTGCTGTTATCAGTCACCACAAATTCTTGCAGCTGGTAAAGATACTCTCGCCTTTTGTCTGCATGAAGTAGCTAAAGGAAAAACATTACTGGTATAAAACTGATAAGACTTCAAACTTGCAGTTCTCTGGTGTGTTACTCTATTCACACTCCTGCATTTTCCTACTTGAAAGCAAGTGACTATTGACAGGGTGCTTCCTAAAAACTGTGCACAATCACCTGAGTGCCTGGACACACACAAGTGACATCCAAAGGACAAGAAGTCATCCCTTTAGCAACACCCAAAGCACCATCTCTGGGCTTAAGAGTGAGTAACCAAAAGCTAAGGATCTGTGTGGATTCCACAGCAGCCCACCAGGATCTGCTCTCTTCTCTCCCAGCCCCAAACACAAATTGCTAATGGGCCAACTTTCCCAGTTTACAACAGGCAGCAGCATTTACAACCACATTTACAAAGGGCTTCCAGCTTTGGTATTTTGATGAGATATGAGAGAAAAGAGAGACGAGGCACATTAAAAGAAGGAATAGAGGCACACACACAAAATTAAACATTAAGCAGATACTGAGACATGCACAGCTCATTCAAAAACTCTTCAAATAACGGAGTCAGAAAAAATTTTATGCTGAGAACTTCATTCCACTTGCCTACCTTCAGAAAGTCATACAGATGTTTGAGGATACCAATACGCACTTCATCCAGGTCTTTCAAGAACCCATTGAAAATTGGCACGAGATCAGCAGCTGTTAACTGATCCCCCAGGATCACAGCCAGCTCGTGGATGGAGAAGGCCAGAGTGCGCCGCACCTTCCACTGCAAACAGCCCAACAAGGCAACTGCATCAGCACCACAACTAACACAAACAAGCTTCTGAACAACCCCTGCCTGAGGACTGAGACAAACAGGGCTAGTAGAAAGTGTTAATCATATTAATCATGAGTCTGATTTAAATCTGTAGTTTTATATTTTTAGGGCATACTTTTTCCCTTGTAAGAAATTACATGGTCTTATAACTTCAGTGCAACAAACTGAGCAAACAACCCTCACAATTCTGATTTATGGTTACACAACCTTTTTTTTCCTTACCTGTACATCTGAAGCCAGTGTCTCATAGGTGTCCTTGAGGCAGTGCCAGTTCTGCCTGCCCAGAGTCAGGGCCACCCCAGGCAGGCTGTAAGCACAGTGCTTGGCAATCTCAGTGTCAACAGTCTGGGCCCGAGCAGGGTCAGTCATGGACAGGTACTGGTCCAGTAAAGGCTGAGGGATGATGTCCTACAGAGAGACACACACTTCAATTTAAAATCTGAAAGAAAATACACCTGCTGTGCTACAGTTCTACCAACCAGCCAGCACTGAAACACATCCCTTGTGTGTGTTACCCTCACCAAGGGTACATGACCCCAAAGGTTATTTGTCCTCTCATCAGGACAGCAGTCAGCAATGAACAGTCATGGCTTTATCAACACCTTGCATCAATCAAGCTGAAAATTCCTTCTTTGCTGATGCCAAACAGTGACAGAACAGTACAGTCAGTACCTACCTTGGTAGAATTGGTTGCCTCTAAGGCACCCAAAAGGCAACAGAATGTTTCTAATTTTCTCATTTAAAACAGGGTTCTCCTTGAATTCTGGAGCATTCCTTTACATTCCACAACTGATCCATTGCAGAAGATACCACTGCATTAAGGGTAAGGTGAACTGTATCCAGTACTCCACTAAATCCATTTGATGCCATTTTAATCACCTGTAATTTTGACTTGTCATCTTCAAATGGTGGATTATTTTCTTGCTCTTTCCTCAAAAATACACTGGTTCCTCTGCGTTGTTCCTCTGAGTCCTGTAAGAGGTACCAGGTAGTGAAATGAAGGAGACTTGGTGCTGTTTGGGATATTTCAAAGCATCACAGTGCAGAACAATGGAGATCAGATTCAGAACAGCCTTGCACAGGCAGAGCCTTGTTCAGTGTGTTTATGCAAGTACAAAAAGACAATAGTTGTACACTGAGGCAAACAGTAGAGACTGCAGCAGCAACAAGGGCAGCAGTCCTTAAGATTTACTTCTAAAGAAAGCAACCTAATTTACCACCACAAACCCAAAATTCATACACATTTTGGATGGTTACTTTTAAACAGGTTTTTTTCTTGAAATCAATTTAAATTATATTCAATAGAATTTCATCAGAAAAAAACCCTACAAGACTAAAGCAAAACTTTAACTCCTGGGGTCATTTGGGTGCAAACAGAAACGATAACCCCTAATGGCTTTTCTTTATTTGATTAGACAAAGTAGAATATCATAGCTGTGGTCTAGTAAAGTTCAAAGGCTTTGGATCAAAAGTGGGTCAGTTGTGCCAGGGACTACACAACCCCACACAGTTCAGACATGGAGCACAGAGTGTACTTACTGTGCTTTTCAGCACACTGGTGGTTGGCTGGTCACTGATGTCATCCTGTGAGGCAGGGGAGGAGAGAGTGTCCCCCAGCACCGGGCTGCAGGCAGCATCTGAAACAGCTGTTTCATCCAAAATCATTTTGTTCTGAAGATTGTCACCATTTTCTTCCATTTTTTTGGTCTCGCAGTCACCAACAGAATCAAACTGAGCAGCTCTGAGAGCAGCAGACAACACTTGGACCTGAGCTGTATAAAGCAAAAGGTGGTTATTTAGTCTCCCTTCTGCACTTAAAAGCATTAAACTTGTAATTAACTCATCTGAAAAGATAAAAGGTACCCCCGTGTGAGTTGCACAGAAATGATGTGTTAGCAAACATTTGCTCTTGGAAAGAAAAGGCCTTTTGCTCCAGAGCACTTGAGAGACTTGGTGAAACAAGAAATTGAGGTGACTGTGGATGACAAGAGGGATTTGGCCCATGAAAAACAGATGCCACCATCAGGCCAATATCCTTCAAATACTTTCCACAAAGGGCCTGTTTCTGGTGGCTAAGGAGAGAGAACTTGAAATCAGAGCCATTCTCACTCAGCCAAATATTAGATTAATTCAGCTGGTAACAGGTAGCACTGTCACTAAACCCACAGTACCTACAGTACTCAAAACATGTTAAAACTGTCTTTAACAAGCTGCTTTCCCTTTTGTAGTTAGATCAATTTATTTTTTCATGCAAACAGAAGACAGAAACTTCCTCACCTGCTCTAGAAATAACTCAGGTCTTATAAAAAAAGGTGTTGCATAACCTTCTACTATAATTTACTGCTCAAGGTAGGCTCATCACCCTATGAATACCAAGCCAATTAAAATGCAGTAAATGTTTTGTAAGGGCCAGAAAAGCTGCTCAGAGAAAACACAATTTTACTGTCACATAGTCTCACCTTGAACATCTGGATCATCTATGTGCTCCTGTAAGCTTTCCAGAACCTTTTTAATTTCACTGCTAGCAACACAGCTATTGCAGGGCACAGGGCAGGCATCGTTGTGCTTCTCAGCCTTGAACTGCAGCAGCTCCAGGTCCTGACTAATGTCGGGCAGAGGAGGGCGCCAGTACAGGAACGTGTTGAACACATCCTCGGCAGACGGCAGCCTTGAGCTCATCCCCGGAAAACTGCTGCTCTCCGTGGCTTCAGCGACAGCAGCAGCAGCTTTGTCACCCTGACACAAGTGAGACACTTCTCCTCCAGGGCTGGCACAACAACCTGAACCTTCTTCCCGTGGATCTTTAGTCAGGTCCTCAGAGAGCTTTGTATGAACTTCTGCTGAAGTCTCCTCAGTCGATGATTCCAGTTTGATTTCCATTGGTTGCTCTGAGCTGGAAACAGACACAGTTATTGAAAGCAAACTTTAAGTACTCTGTAACAAGAGGTTTTCAGTGAAGTACTTCATAAAGGACAGCAGCAACAAGAGAAGGTTTCTCTCCAGAAAAACAGAATTTGTGTTACCACTATGCTTTACTTCACCAGTTTTCCCTTTGCCCTCCTGTGACGCCAAAGTGAATTTTTCAATAATGTACTTACACTCAAATGTGTGATCTCACTCTTCAGACCTTTTCTGGAACTGCACTCTCAAGTTGGGATTTTTAGCCTTGATGAGCAGCAAAACCAATCACCTTCCTTTTAACCCCTTCCACTGCACCACACCTTTCCCAGGATTTACCTGGACAACGCAGCATTTGTACTGGAAGACATCAAAGTGATGTTGTTGCTTGGCTGACAGAAACTGGAATTCACATCTTGTGCTGCTGGTCGGATACTCAGTGTCCCATCTTCTCGAATGTAAAGACCAGCACTGGAAGGGTTTGCAAAGGTAGAAATAAATGGGCCAAGAGACTGAAAAGCAGCCTGACGAACCTGTGGTGGTGTAAGAGCAACAGTCAGGCTTCATGCAACTCTCAGAGAGTTGAAAAATAAAAATTTAGTGCCATTTTTTAGTAAGAACCAATTAGTTCTTATTATAACTGCTTCATTTAATACCAAATATAACCAATTACCAAACAAGCGACACTTAAGCAAAGGGTGATACACCTAAGCATGTATCTACAACCATTGTACAGAAATCTTTTGGAAGTTATAAATTTGAAGGACATGTCTGTCTGCTTCAACTCATCTATTTAACACAAGCAACCTTTTCTCAGAAGAGTATTTACACTTTTAAACTGTTGAAAGAGAGGAAAAACAAGACACTACCTTATTAGAGGAGATTAGTTTTTAGCACATTAGGCTCTGATCTCAGCAAATGTACTTCAGAACACTACTAAACTCCCCCATGATTTGTTTAGGAGTTGCTCACCCATCTGCAGGTGTCACTGATGAGGCTGATGAACAGTGGGGACAGTTTGCTCCTGCGAACGTCTGGGGAGGTGGTGTAAGACACTGCCATAAAGCATTCAGCACAAGCCTTCCTCATTCCCCACACACTATCAGAACACAGCTCAAAGAACTTGGGAATCTGCCAAAAAGAAGCCAATCCAAAACTAATTAAAGACTAAACAAAGACTGCAGCAATATCAAAGTATTTGTTTGAAAACTGGAGACAATGACAAGAGAGAATAAAATAAGTGAAGAACAGAAGAAACAGGAACAGGTTAAATGCATTAAAGGAATTGGGAAAAAACCCATCTGTCTCTCACTCCATTAGGAATGTGTGTAAAACTACATGCAATAAGAAATAATAGAAAGAATTATTAATGGCCTAAGAAATCATAATTTAATTGATGATCATTGAATGATCATCTAGTTCAGGGAAAAATAAAAGTGGTAATTCTAAAGTGTGTGTATATACATATATATATGTGTGTATATATATATGCTGTCAATTACATTTTTAAACATGTTTTGCAAAACAAGAACTTTGCATTTCTCTCAATTCCCAGTTTTGCTGTGTAACTGCAACCAAGGCCTTAGCCAAATCAATTAATAAAATGTATGCACACTGATTAATTTATAGAGAAGACAATAAAGGAACTCATTATTAAATTTTCTGAACTGAGAAATACAAGCCTTGCAAACTGATTTGGTTTTTACATACCAGCAGTCTTTCTGTGGCTTCTTGCCCAACTGCATTACAAATGTCACCAAAATTAGCTGCACAAATCTAAGAAATAAAAAGGCATTAATAAAATTGTGTCTCTTTCAAGGGCATTAGTTTGATCATCAACTCCACCACGCATTATTTATCCCATGAAACAACTGCACATGTTTTGACTCTTCAGTTTCAGCCCTGTAATTGCATCATGTAATATTAATTCATCCAAACAAAGAGCCATTGGAGCAAGTGTCCATGCACCACATGCCTCTGGAATCAACAGCAATAAAGGTTTCTGCACGAGGAGCATCATCTGCCCCAGTAACCACCAGAAGGGACAATAAGCCCACATGAAAGTTTAAATCACTTTGAGCAGCAGCTGTCAAGCCCAAAGCAGGCCAGAACATGATACCAGGGTCAGGACTTAGGTGTACTGACAGCACTACTCTGGCTCAAGGTGGCTTAAGTGCTTTGCTGAAGCAAAGTTTAATCAAGGTCTTAGGTTCGTGTCATTTACAGGCTGTTACAGAAGCTCTAATTAAGGCTAAAGGGACATCCCCTCATGCTGGAAAAAGATGTTGGCAAAATCTGAAATCATTTAAGATAGAATTGCATTAATACACGTTTTAGTCACTCTCTGTGCTTATTTAGAAGGCAATAAAACAGCTCCAATTCCAGCAAGTGCAGCTTATGTTGCAGACCAAGTTGAATCTCTGCGTGACCCTTAAGTCTACTCAAATATTTTAATACTTCTTATGCTACAAGTTTCCTTTTGTACTCTAACATGAATTAAAGTAGGTCTTATACTTTGGGGATTTCTCCTTTCAATATTAACAGGGGTGTTTTTTAAGAAAGGATGTCTCAAATGTCTATTACTTTTGAATTTTGAAATAAGATGCTAGAAATTATGTAAGTTGCTTCCATCTTATAACCAAGCACAGCAGCTTTAAAAAAAAGTTGTGCAAAACTACTAAATGTGCAAGACCAGTTTAACTACTGGACCCAACCTACTGGCCAAGATCCATCAACTGTTTCTTTACTGAACCACAGAAACTAGAACCATGTCAATAAATCAAAACTTCTCTTCCAGGTGCTTTGAAAGTTCATCAACTGAAGTTATGAGTAAATTATGCAGGAAGGCATGTGAACAGCAATGTACAAATCCATTTCTAGGTGGGTTAGGGTTGGACACATATCAACCTTTCGCACTTGAAACAGTTTCCCATCACTGCACAGTTCACAGAAACGAGGAAGCAGCATGTGCTCAACTGTTGTTCTGCTCAGCATAGAAGCCATTTTACAGATTATCTGCAAGTCAGGAAAGGAATATGTGTAAGGAGAAGAAAATGATAAAGCTTGCAAGCACAGCCAAATATTCCTCCTAAAAATTACCTCAGAGAGCAAGACAGTGATTACAATCAAATAGATTTAATTGCTACACATTATTTGTATTTTCATACACCTGTTTTATGTGAAGTACAAATATAGCTTTACTTCAAATCATTCCATACCAGAACATAACATTTCTGCATTTAATTCCTTGTCTTTTTTATCTGGTTAAATAGACTTCTATTAACACATTTGCTTTCAAGGTGTTTGCAGTTTGGCAAACATTGGTATTTTGTATGGAGAAGACAAAAGTTCCATTGCACTAAGCACCTTATAAAAATCACACTCTTTAAGCATATTAGAAATATCTCAAGCTTCAGCACACAAGTAAGACACTGGGCTTTAACAGTTCAGACACTTAAAAACACACACAGTCCCAGCTCTTTGTGGGCTCAGATACCACAATAAAATAGAAGTTTACCATACAAAAGGAGATAAAACAAGAGAGTGCAAGAAAAGCTAGTTATTTATGTGAGCCAATGCACACTTTAAAGGAATGATGCCCAGGAATTTTAGGAGTTAACAGTGTATAATTAAAGGAAGTTAGTAACACACTCATTAATTCAGCTTTCTCTGAGGAACCATCAATTTCCACTACCAACACAAACCATGTTTCTGCTGTGAAAATCATGTGCTTTGGGTTGTGTGTTTCCTTTTAACTCCCACTTTCTGGGAGAAGTTGCTGTAATTCTTGTATTTGCAAGAGTACAAAGCAAGGAGCTCCTGTGCACCTTTCTCCTCAACTGCTCTGCCTGCAGCACCAGGGGTTTAATGCTCACACAAATGTCATCTGATTAACAGTCCTCATCTTTCTGGTTTTATTTTTCAAAAAATACTGGAGCTTTCTACCTTCACAAAAAACAAGCTTCATTCCTGTCTAGGAATAAATGCTTGCCTTTGTAATAGAATACTTAATAAGAACTAAGGAAGAGATCATTCAAGGACTTTC
The DNA here is from genome assembly GCA_013396875.1 of Vireo altiloquus. Classification (NCBI taxonomy): domain Eukaryota; kingdom Metazoa; phylum Chordata; class Aves; order Passeriformes; family Vireonidae; genus Vireo; species Vireo altiloquus. The sequence continues at coordinate 495,249 of VZRF01012842.1, read as the reverse complement.
CTACAAATTTTCAAACTCCTAAAAGGCATCTGGTGCTCAGATGTCATCCTGGAAAATTGCCTGAGCAATTCCCAACTCCCAAACAAGGAAGAGGAAAATCTAGCTGGTAAAATATTTTACAGGTCAAGTGTCAGATATCCATGCTGAAATGTAATTACACACCAGCACTTCTCTGTGGAGTCAACTCATTTCTTGAAAGTCGCCAGGCAATGTTTCTTTCAAAACACTTCAGAACTGAGATCAGATCATATTTCTGCAACATTACTGTGAAACCTGGTAAGAACACTCTGGGGAATGTAACAATCCTAAAAAGAATTTTTAAAAAGGCTGCCCAGGACCAATTGTATTTTAAAGTTATTCAGCTACTATTTTGACATCATTTAGCATCCTGAAGTATAAAGATGGTCTCTTTTTAAGTCTGATATTATCAAAAATTCAGAGTAAAATTTAAAGACTTGTTTTGTTAAAGTAAAAATCAAAATATCTTAATGAATAAACACTAAAAGTTTGATTGCTCACTTTATTTAATGTCAGAACTATTCCTGGACCTCATTTTAATCACCACTATAAATTAACATTATCAACTTACATTCACAGCTTCCACCTTGTACTCATCATCACTGTCAGGGGCAGAGAGGTCCAGCAGAATTGGACACACTTTATTTTCAATGTCACTCTGAGCCACAAGGTCTTGTTCCAGCAGTATCAGTAATGCTTCCTGACTTGCCTTTCTGACCTATAAACAAACAAAACCAGTTTGTCACTATATAAAAACAACATTTACAGAGAGAATCACAAAAAGCCCTATTCTTTGAATGGACACACAGGTACAAGCTAAAAAAACAAACCAAGAAAAAAAGTCTTAGTTTTATTATCATAAGGAATTGGTAATAAACACTAAAGTTTAACATAATCATTAGATGACATTTCATCACATTCTGAGAATAAAACAAAAGATGAAGACAGGATTTGCAGGACATGACTCCTGTCACAGACTCTCCATGTGCTGTTAGGCAAATGCTGAAGTTTCCCATTTTCTGCTAAGGGAAGTATTCAAAAACCAGACCTCCCTAGTGCAATGTGCTGAAACCAATAAACACAGAGCACTACGTAAAATCCAGATATCAACCAGCATGGAATTTCCTCTTATTTCCTCCTCATGCCTTAAATTCACTGAATCACACAGAATTTTTCAAGGATTCAACCCCTGTTGTCAGTTTTTCCTACCTGATTGTTAACATCTGTGAGGTACCTCACTACTATGGGCATAAGGTATTCAAAAAATGCTGTTGGGAATTTTGGGTGACTTTCTTGTAGAAAAATGCCAATAGGAGGTATCTGTTCCATCAGCTCTGTACGAACAGTTGGCTCTGGAAATAAAAGTCAAAACTCCATTAGTAAACATGAAATGAAGATCAGGTACCTCAAGAAAAAAAGTACCATTTTTCTTGAATGTTTTCAGAAAATTAAAATAATCAAAACATAAAAATAGCATCACTGAGATGCCTGTTCTTAAAAGAAGGCTGAATAAAACAGAATAGTCTTACATATATCATCACAGTTCAGAGATTCAGGATCAGTTCCCAAATCAATCCTATAAAATGAGATCACAAGCTGGAAAATCCAGACACCATGAATGTATGCACAAGAACTATTAAAACACACAACTGCTCTGTGCCACTTACACCAGATGTGACAAACGAAATTTAACATTTCTTGTAAAAATATTGCTTCAAGCCCTATACCAAGAAAGGGCCTTTCCTTAAACATTTATCATACAAAATACTTCAAAAACAGAGACAAAAATGAATCTGTTTTCATTGACAGATCTTCCTGCTAAATGATTCAACTTCTTTTGTTCATTCATTGCCTTCTCAAAATCGGAAGTCAGTACTTCCTATGTTGCAATTTACATTAAATAACTTACACAAATTAAGAAACAAACAAAAGCAAACTTTCAAACCTGCATCTTCAGAGAGCCTGACAGCTATTTCCATTACAGTCAGAAAGTCTTCTTCATTGTTACTGAAATCTCGAAAGACATCCAGAAGACCCCTGGCAATAATTTGCCTGTGCAGTGAACACATTAATTGCTTTAATATCCAGCCAACACAACATAGATGGGATGCAAGATGAACTTATCAAATGTAAATGGCATCATAAAAAAGATCAAGCTCTTCTCTGAACATTCTACATATCAACAAAACAAAGATGGAATCAAGAGCTCTTATTTATATTACCAACAATTAACCACTTCTTTTCATGGAAGTGTTTTCCAAGTTATTCAAATAGAAATAACTATTTCTATATCAGGCATGTGTTTGGGAGAATAATGAAAGACACAGTGACATCTTAACATCCACAGTGCACTCAGGTACCACCAAGTGTGCCAGTTGTGCCCTTACCTGTTATATACATTATCACTGAAGGCATATTTCTCTAGACGAGCCAGTGGGGTTAAGTTATCCTGTCCAGGAATATCCAAGAATGCTGTTATTCTCATGCTACCACAGTCTTGTCCATAATCTTCAATGCCAACTTGAAAGACGTGAAAAGTAACCAAAAAAAAAAAAAATCCCAGCGTCAGCAAGGAATGTTACAATGTAAAATACAAGAAACCAGTAACTGTTTCTTTAAAAGAAATGCAATTATACATCACTGGAAACAGCTAACAAAATCATCTTAAATTCTATCTAATGAAGTTGAGTACAACACTTGCATACAGACTTGTAAATTCAAGCTTTAAAATTTAACTCAACTGTCAAAATCCTTGGTTTTAAACACACTTTACTTTGCCCTTTCAGTGGAGGATCCACATGCACTAAGAGGGCTCAGCTCACACAATTGCACATCTCAAACCATCCCCTACATTCAAAAGGAAACTAAGTCCCATTAGAAGAAACTGGAATTTTAACAGTCATAGCAAATTTCAAACTGTATTGCTTTAAAACAGCAAATTCTTATATCTGTTTCAAAGTTCCCAAGGTACATTTTTCTCACTGTGGTTATTGGGCTCCACATACCTAAATCAAACAGGTAACTTAGGGAAAACTTCAACTTCACTGTCCTTGTGAACATGCTGGGAGCTCCCCACTGCACACCTATCATGTAAGGACTTTCCTGTGAGAACCTACTCTTCTCTGAATCTTTTTTTGTATTTACAGCTTCAGATTTTTACCCAAATATTATATATATATTTTATATATATATATATATATAACCCATGCCAACTCTTACAATTTGCCTCACCAAGTCTAACAGTCACCCTTACAGACCACAGGCAGGAGGTATGACTGTGAAAAGGAAAGGGAATGGGATAACTTTGTTGCCAAACTTATTTTAATGCTTTATTCTTGCAACCAAGTGAAATAATATGCCTACAGCACATAAATCTTTCACATAAACACTCTTATTTAAGCACTGAATATGGGAACTCCACAGAAGTCATTGCACTGAAGTAGTTAATATTGCTGCTCTGGGTTTACAAGTGTCCTGAGCACTCCTAGAGCCAGGCACGCTTCTTTCATACAAATGGAGCAACTGGGATCATACTTAAGTAAATGCAAATTCTACCAACACAGCTTCTCACACTCATGCTGTATCTCACAAAGCAGCACACGTGCTCACATTGACAACCACTGAAGACAACAAGCCACTTCTTTGGCCTAAACTCCATTAATATCCATTATAAAACACTTTGTATGTTAAAAAACCCCTCTGTTACTGAGAGGTATCAAGCCTCAAGTTTTTCCCAAATTTCCTGTGTAAAACTCTGCTTTCTAATTATTCAGTACAAGTCAAAACACTCTCAGAAATACAGCTCAGTAAAAGAGGAAATCATCTGAACATACTTGGAGAAAAATACTATACCTGGGTTTTCAGGGACATAAAAAAAAAAGCAGATTTATTTAAGGCCTCCAAGAGACCCAGGTGGGTTAAAATACTACAGCAATTTCAAATTCTGTTGTTCTTGCAGACAAGGAGCTCAACAAGCCAAATAGATTTCAAACAAAATAGAACTGTGGGATTAGATTGAATGTTGACATTTCAAATGTACACAGATACTAAAAGTGAACTCACAGCTACACAATAGGAAACAGATGCTAATTATTCCTGGCTTTTAAGAACGATGACATATTGCACTAACACCCTTATTGCCACTCCACTGGTCATTTTTATTTCTCATGACTCCTCCTTACAGAAGGGTCTGGTGGGTTCAAAACATTTATCTGCACAAATGTAAACAATTTACAGTGCCCAGGTGTGTCTGGGATCAATCTGTGCCAGGACCTTCCCCCAGTCAAAGCATCTGAAGAGAAAACATCCAGATTTGCTGCTTCAGAAGAAACTTGCTGTATCCCTGACAGCTCAGGGGAAGTTACACAGTGTCTGTAGGCTTGCAAATTTCCCTTCTGAGGTTGCAACAAAATCTCCATACCTAAACTCTGGCCATTCTTCTATCTATGTAATTATAGTATATATATTTGAAATTCCACACAGACCAGACACTCACTAGCTGATTTTTGAGGCTGGTCACCCAGTACACAAAGAAAGACTGATTAGAATCAATATACTTGTCATTAGCTTTACCTAGTTCCCACCTGTCCCCAATTAGAAACACTTTAACCATTAAAGCTATTAGTTACAATATTCCAGAATTCCTACCAATTCAAATGACAACAAAATAAATCCCACTTCTAACTCTGACTACAATACCACACCTGGAGCTAATTTTGTAAACATGGTGTACGTGTTTAATTTTTCTACATGATTCATTTAAAGTACTTAAGCACACACCAGTGCTTCCAAGAGCAGAGAGAAAACAGAGCACTACTACTTATGCTCAGGATTGAGAGTTAAATACCTGAAATTTTTTCCACACACTCTCACTACACATAAGTAAGGAATAATCATGGCAGAATCCATTTTGTCTTCTTCTCTTTAGTTCTCTTTTTCCATAAAATAAGACATCATTGGTACTCACAAGTTTCAGAATACACCAACTATTATGAAGTAAATCCCAGACATTGAACTAGTATTTATTTAATGTTCTTTCACAGGTGTATCTAATATTCAGTATTTTACCCTCTAACTAGGTCAAACAAGTAAGCCTGAAATCTGTTCACCTATAAACAGAAATAAATGTGACAGTATTCACAGCTGAACTCAAGTTCACTATGCTCAAAAGCTGCTCAGAGGTGTAAAAAACTCAGGGTCACAAGACCTAACGGAGCAATTCAATGTCATCACCCAGTATCACCATCCACATTTCACAGCACAGACCAGTAAATACCAGCACAGAGCACAACAAATTTAATGAGCTCAAAGAGGTCATTTTCCCTCCTGGTGTTTGCAAAATGAAAAACAAATTCTTTAAATATTTTCTTATTAATTACACAAAAGGCATAAATAAGCTAATTATTTCTTCCAGATGATGCATTATCTCGTGTTATGAAAAACAAGTTGTAAGCTTCATTTGAATTTAGATAGATTTTACTACAGCTTTTTCCCACATTCAGAACAAGCCCCTAGACTCCCTATTTCAACTCAATTAATCTTCAGTATGCATTACATTATTTCACCAATTTAGTTCAGCAAGAAAAAAATCCAATTCCAGTGGTTTATTTCACTGAGGCTTTCCTAAAACACATCCTGAACTCTTTGCTAGCCTAGTAACTGGATTAGCACAACAGTATCTCAGTCATAGGACAGCTGAACTCTGCTACAACAGAGTTTTTGACACCCTAATTCTAAATGCGTCAACAAATTAATGAACATAATAAAAGAATATTTTTAAATCACAGAGTTAGATTTAAATAAAGCTCTAAAAGGTACATTTATTTACATGCTCATCCTGAAACTGATAATTTCTTTTATGAATTACCACTTATGGCAAAACTATCTTTACCTGGACATTTTTACTTACTAGAGTTTTGCCTTACCAGCATCAAACTTCTTAATCAACTTAGCAGATAAATCTGCTACAGTCTAAACAGAACAGCCAAGGCGTGAACACTAATGGAAAACAAACACTTCCAGGGATGGTCACCCCTGGTCAAGGCCAAAAGCCGTAAGAAAACAACTAAGAAGTTTGCATTTATTTCTGCTTTTCCCACTTTACACACTGCTACCTACTAGGGAAAATAAGAAACCTCAAAGTCTGAGGGCAACAACTAGCAGAATTCCACAGAAGCAGCTCCTCCCACAGAGGCAATTGTCCTTGCACATCTTCCCAACAGAAGACTTTAGATCCCACTCCGATTCCAACATTTCCTCTGCTTTTCCTGAAGACCACCTTTTGCCTAAATCAGCTTTCTCATGCTCAGCTGGGAAGGTGGGTGGGATGGGTCCACCTTTTTCACATTTCCCAGCGGTATTAAACAATAAACGAATACAAGCATAATTTTTCTTTGTTAATAGAAAAGTCAACCCAGCATCCAACGTGCCAATGAAACCACCCCACAGGGAGAGCTGCTTTCTAAGGCCATAGAAGTTTGTATCACCGTTACTCAAAGCTTTATCTCCTGAAGTCACAGCGCTTACCAGGCTGCTTCAGGTCTGACAGGTGTCCAACTCTTCTAGAACACAGCCCTGGACTACACCGGCGTGCGATGGAGCTGCTCCCTGCTCTGGGACCCAGGGCACGGTACTCAACCCAAACCCACCGGTTTGTGCGATCCAACCGGAGCACACATGGCGATTTCCCCTTTATCCCGAGGTGCACTCGCAGCACATCCCCGGGATGCAGAAGCAGCGGAACATGTCCTCACAGCCTCTACAGCACTGGAAAAATCTCAGCGCAACTGAGCAATCCCCGGGCTAATTACGCTAATTCCCACCGACTACAGGAGCGGGGCTGATCCCCTTGTCCCCTCGTGAGCCTCTCCCAGGCTCGGGCGCTGCTGGAGCTGCTGTTTACACCGAGCCCAGCGGCCACTGGAACCAGCGGGGATGGTCACAAAGCCCTGGGAACCTTCACCTGCCAGAACTGCCTCAAAATCCTCCCCTCGCCCTCACCGGGGTGAAAATGCGGAGAGGGAAAGAGGGCGACAGGAGGACCCCGGGGTGGGAGCGCGGGCCTGAACGGGGAGCGGAAAAATAAAAAACAGTTACTCACAATCATCTAAGTCATCCTGCAAATCCACAAAATACAATGGGATCCCTACAAACAAAAAACAGAAGAGAGATACCAGGGGGTTGGTTTCGGAGGGACGGCGACAGCCCCAGCTGAACCGCCCGCCCGCCGGTCCCACTTACCGGCCATCTTGGAATGGACATGGGCGAGGAGGAGGAGCGGGAGGGCACAGGGAGGAGCCGCGGGTGCTTCCTGCAGCCGGGTCAGCCCCGAAACGCCACCGGGTGAAGGCGCAGCGGCTGCCGGGGGTCGAGCGGCCCCTCAGCGCCCGAGGGGGACAACAGCGAGCGGGGGGCGCGGGCGGGATTCCGGCGGCCGCCCAAGATGGCGGCGCGTCCGCGCAGCCTGAGGAGGAGCGCGGTGTGCGGGTAACCGGGGCGGGCGGGGGGCGGCTGCCGCGGGGACGGCGATGATCGTGCTGGGCCGCGTCTCAGGCGCTCACTGAAGGTGCTGCCCGCCCGGCCATGGCTCTGAGGGAGCTGAAAGTTTGCCTTCTGGGGGTAAGTGTTGGGCGGTGGGAGGGAGCGGGGGAGCGGACTGAGGGGCCGGCTGGACTGGCTCTGTGGTGGCGGGGAGCCTCTTGTCAGAGCTCCGGGAAGCCTCTGTGGTGATGGCGGAGAGCCTCTGTCAGAGCCTGGAAAGGCTCTGTGGTGATGGCGGAGAGCTTCTAGCAGAGCCTGGAGAGCCTCTGTCGGAGCCCGGAGAGGAGCCGAGCGTGGGGAGCTCTCCCCGAGTGCAGGGTGGCCCTCGCCCCGTCCCTCTCGGGGGACCGGGCGGACGCGCCTTCCCCTCCGCGGGGGAGGTGTCTGCCGGGGGTTAATATCGCTCCTTTTTTGCCCTGTTCTCCTTTTAAAAAAATAAGAGAGGAAGCATGACTATCCAATGTGTACTCCCTCTTCCTCCCAGGCTGTTTCGGGCTTAGAGTTCACAAAATAAATAGAAGCACCTGAAATCAAAGTGGTAGGAGAGAGGGAGGGGCCTGAACTTATATTGTAAGAACATATGAAGGTTTGAAAGTCGTGCAGATGGTGGAAGGAGGAGACGAGGTGAAGCAGAAGTTTAAAAATTGAAGGATATGAAGCTGCGTTGTTGGCTTGGTTTGGTCTGAGAGCCCCATGTTGAACAGGTGGAGGTGTCACCACCTGCATCGAAACTCTCCATGCAGAGTTGTTTTCTGCTTCTAAATGGCCCCATTGCCCTTCAGAGGGGAAGATTATGTGTTTGTGTGTCCTTCGTGTTATAAAGGTATTTGGGGTAACTACTGTTTGTGTTTCCTGGCCTGAAAAGCCTTCAGTCGCACAAGAAAAGGAGAATAAGCACCCAGGAAAACTTGTCCTTGAACTCCCTGAGCCAGGAACCACATCTGAGTTTCTCTTTTTGAGATTTACTCTGATTAGTGAGACTACAAACAGTATAAAATACAGAGCTATGATAATGTGCTTTTTCCTCGAGAGGAAGAGAGTTTGGCAGGATGAAGAGAGTTATACATAGTGTACCCAAATTACTGCAATATTCAGGAGATTTAAAAAAAAATGCATTAATGATGTCAAACTTCATTTTCAGTGAAGCAATTCCTCGGGGGTTTATTCCTTAAAGTCTTAATAACTCGGGAAATGTAAAGAAAAAAGTTTGTCTTCACATGTCTTAACTAAAATACAATTTCAAATGTCCAGCTTCTACTGAGAAGTGTTTTACTGCTAAGAGTTTATTTCACTTCTGAATGTGACTTCTATATATCTTTTACTTTTCAACCATGGAGTCAGTGATGCGAAAATATACACAATCCAGTATTTTCATGTTGTGTTTCCTCTTTCACAATTTTTAGCACTGTAGAGTTGCATTAGTAACACGTTTCAGGTGTGTCACAGAAAAAATTTCAAGTCTTTCATTAAGCAGGGTGGGACAGTATTAGTCAGAGGTTGAATGCATGTGTCACACTTGGATAATTTCATATGCTCCACTGGTCCTCCATCCTGGCAAGCCATACTCAATTGCTATGTATTTTACCAAATGTTGTCTTTTCCCACTGCTGTTCCATTGCAAGGTGTGCATAGCTTTGTAAAAAACCCCAATGTTTGAGTAATAATAAGTGTGAATGCAGATTTTTGTGGTCCTTCAAAAAAAAAAAAATTTTGTTTAGAAAACTGTAACTTGTCACAGACCTTTCATTTTTCTACTAAATTAGTGCGATACCTGAAGTATTTCACAACTTCTCTGAGATTCTCTGCAGGAATGTGTTATTCACTACAGTGTACTGCAGGATTTGAGGACAAAAAGAATCATCTGTGTATAGCTACTGATACCACTTTCACCTGTTTCTATTCTTTTTTTAGGACACTGGTGTGGGCAAATCAAGTATTGTGTGGAGATTTGTCGAAGATAGCTTTGATCCCAACATCAACCCAACAATAGGGTAAGAAACTAAATGAAGTAAATGTGATTTGTGCAAGAATAAAATGAAATTACCTGAATAGGTCCTTGGGAATTCTTTGTGTGTGGCAGCTAAATGTGGTAATAAACATGACTGCAGCCTTAATTAAGCTCATGAGCTACCTCAGGACACATAGGAGTGTTCTCAGCACTCCTGCAGCTTCCATTTTCATGTATAAGGTCTGGACCCATTTTGTATTGTTAATCTAAGATAACAATGAATAAATTACGCTACAGATGCTTCTGCAAAAGGGACAGCATGCTTTTCTCAAGCACAACCCTTAAATTTCAACATCCAATTATTATGCAACTCCACGGTTTCTAATTTATTTTTTTTTTAAGACTCAAGTACAATAAGTCTCCTAGGTTCTTGAGGGTGGTTAACATACTAATTCAGGTGGGTCTCGCCATTAATTAGTTGAAGTGTTACACATCTGTATGCAATGCACACACAAATTTAACTGATGAAACTGTTTTTGTAGTTGGTCTCATAAGTAGGGGGGATGTTTGAAAGTTGAGCCTCAAAGAAGCAACATTATTGATCTCAAATCTTCGAATGGGTAGAAGGAAGGGCAAGCATCAGGAATTCTTGGAGTGATTGGATCTTTTTATTTCTTTTGCTGTTTTTTTTTTCGCTTAGCAAGTGTCTTTGGGGCTGCTTTGACCAGAAGCAATTTTTGGCTTCTGGGGGGACAGACTTTGCTTGATGCCAAGAGATGTGTGGGTGTCTCAGTATAATTTCCTGTCTCAGGTGTCACACAGTTCCTGCTACAGCTTCAACCAAAAAAAGGTCCTGCTGATAAAGGTCAGCTGTGTCTCATCCTGTCCTTCTGAAAAATTGGAGTCCCCATGATCTCTCTCTTTTCCCTTACACCCCCTTTTTTTTGAGTATAAATACTGACATTGAACTGCAAGATGTTCTGTAGGAAGTGTGCTTTTGTTTAAGTTTCCCTGTTAACAGAGGTTTATTGACAGTACTGAGATCGTTATAGTTGCTTGAAGTGACAGACTAAAAATCTATCTCTTAACAGTCTTAACAAAGTCATTCACTGGTCTGAGGACTTGGTATTGTGGTAGTTTGCTGTAGTGGTATAAATGAATCAAGAGTTGCCCAAATGCAGGGGTTGTGTGAAGGTCCAATAAGATATGCAGTCCCAACATTTTAAGCAAATTAATTTTGACTTTTTTTATACCTTGCATTTATTTCCTCATTGAGCCTATTAGGTGGAAAGAACAAAGTAAGGGTTAGAAGAGCTTTGAGCATCTTGCAAAACTAAAGCTGAGGATGTTTCAACTTTATTCCTGGGTCTTTGAGTTCATGAGATATGATCTTGTTTCCTGTCCTGTTTTCATTCCTCTTCGAATTAGCTGAGCAATCACACTTTGTTGTTCTCAATTGCTCAGGTTCTGATATGGGCAGCTGCAGAAGTCCTGTCAGAATTGTGCAACTTTTCTCCTCTCAGGATGCTGAGGGCACATTTAACCAGCAAATACCTTTAGGTACTGCAGAATATCTAGTCTTACATTAGAGCATCAAAGATGAATATCAAACTGCTGTCAGGTGCATCTTGTTCATGCAGTTATAGTGCCTACTTGGCAGCTTGGGAGAAGCAGCTGGGACATTTAAAACATTTACTAACAAAACATGACTCCTAGTAACAAAGACATTCCTACTAAAAGTCATCAAGGATGATTCCAGTTTGAAGGCTTTTGTTGACCCAATTGTCAAAGAAATTCGAGAAGCATTTAACCTCTTATCAGGTACTACTTGGGGTGGTTTAGTTGTGTTGTGAATGAAAGAAACACAACTGTTCAGTTCAAATTGACTGTGTGGGGATGTTTTGCTTTATAGAACCAAGTAAGATAAATTCAGTGAGAATCTATGATTTAGAAATTGTTTCCATATAGACCAGAGAATTCAGATTTGATGCATTATTTGCAGCAGTCTTAAGGAAGTGAAAGTCTCTGCTGTGCTTTTCAAAAGATACTCCTATCACTTTGTTTTTCTTTACTCATTGCAGAAATACATCAGCTAGTAAATGGTGTTGAAATGCATTGCAACTGGGCTCTTCCTCTTTAGGGGTGTTGCAACTTTGTATTTGGCATCTTAAATGACTAATTAACTTTGGAGTTCGGCATACTATTTGGCAAATTACCTGGGCTTAAGGAATGAGGAGAAGGTTACTTCTTAACAGTTGAAACATTGTGTAACTGCTCCCTTTCCTTTTCTTTAACGTAGGTAGCTAATTGCCCTCTTATAGCATTGAAACATGTCCAAAGACTGCAGTTACATTTGCTACAAAAGTGTCAGGGACATCATTAAGTGGTTCTTAAACCCCAAGATGAACTGAAGTTCAGAGTCCTGGGCTCAGGTATTGTTGTTGATCGTGCTGAAAGACTCTTGCTGTCTGAGTCTGGCTGTACAGCAAGTTTGGGGTACCATAAGAAGCTCCAGTGCTTTCAGAATCCTGTCAAAACTGACAGAAGAACAAACTTGGAAGTCTACAATGTTTTCAAGTGGCAGGAGTTAATCACACAAAAAGTATTCAAGTTCACAGTGTAGAATCTCATGTGCTTAAAACAATTATGTCACCTATAATTCCAGCTGTACAAAGATTTGAATTCAATGTGTGGTTTTTCTAGTGAAAAATGTGCCTACAGGTAAGAGATAGAGCAAAGAACTCCCTCTTGTAAAAGAGTAGCTCATTGAATTCATATTCTTGTGGGAAATACACTCATTCAGCTAAAGCACATCAAATAAACCACAGAAGTACTTTGCAATATTTAACTGTAAAACATCTAGAATTTGGGCAAGCCGAGAAGCATAGGAGAGATTTTCCTGGAGCGTAGGACAGATTTTTTTTTTCTTTGTCTTCGGGAAGTCCAAGAGCCTCTGCAAACTAAAATATGTAATGCCAGACAGGACCTGGAAGCATACAGAGTGCAGACAACAAGTTACTCTATTGATTTCTTAGTCCTGTTAACACCTACCAATAGTGATATCCATCTCCTGTTTTATTCCTGAGTATGGATTTACTAGCACTTACCTGAATGTCAGTACAGAGATAGAAAAAACTTATACAAAGGGAAGGATTTGACCTCCCTCCCTCCAGAGGTTTCCAGTGTGCATTGAAGTGGTTGCTGTGAGGAAGAATGTTGTTAAAAGGCTGACCTTTCTGGGTTTTTTGGTCATATATTCTATATTTTTTATCCAAAGCTTATAAACAATTAAAACTTAAAATTTGCATTCATGATGCAATTTCAGCCTTTATATCTGAAACTCTTTGACAGTCTGTGTGTTTATGTGTGGGGAAAGCACTTTTATTGGAATGTGAACCTTTTTGAAAGCTCATGGTGTTAATGAATGTTCTCAGGATGTATTTATAATCTCAAAAAGCATGAAGTTTGGTTTTTTTTTTTCCAGAGCCTCATTTATGACCAAGACTGTACAGTATCAAAATGAGCTGCATAAATTCCTGATTTGGGATACAGCTGGACAGGAGAGGGTAAGTAAAGTCAACATCTCTGGAGAAACTTTGGGCCAGAGCTTGGGTTGCTTTTCAACTCTGCCCCTGAAAGTCTCAAAGTGATTTGGTGTCACAAACACGTGTTAGAACACTTGTTTCTATGCAGGTTCCTTTTATATGGGAGTGCTGTAGATATGTTTTTATTTTTCATTGTTGTCATGATTGAAGTATAAAGGTAAGGAAGATTACTTTATCTGTAAGATTACCTAATCTATTGTTTCATCAGCTCCTATACTTAGAAGATGATGAAACAATAGACTGGGTTTAGAGTCACTGAAAGGGAGTGGTCTTTCCAAAGAAAACAAGGCTGGTGTGGGGGGAAGCCAGCAGCTGTCTCTAGTGCTGTTTCTAGCTGAGTTTTAAACGTTCAACTGCAATGTTTGCAGCCAGTGCAGCACCACAAGAATCAAAGTGAATGAATTACAATGTTTCATAGTACAAGTAAGGCCTTGATTCTGGAGAAATACACAACTGCTAACACATTCTGTTAGCTTCACTGTTGGGGTTATAAATGTGAGTAGGATGTAGATTTAGGCTTTCCAAAGCAGAATGTTAAGCAGTGTTAAAGGTGATAACTGCCCTTTTATTCTTTTATAAAGTTTTACTAATCATATCTGATGGTGTTGGAAGCTATGTCAAGGAATCTATTTTGAAATTTAAATTTTAATTTGGATGTTTGGGGTTTTGATCTCTGCAGCATGCATAGTTCTGAGGGGAGAAAACAAAAGCTTTGAAGAAAATGACTACTCAGATGAAATCCCAGCTGATTAATTTGCATGATTTTTACTTGGAATCTAAAAGGAAAACTTTGCTAGAGAACTTATATATTACTACTAACAGTGGTAGAAATTACAGTAGCTGTATTAACAGTGCTTACTCTTGCTGTTTCTTGACTGCAAGTGAACTACTGGCAACTGCCAATTACTCATGACGAGTTTATTTAGGATGTGAGGCAACTGTGACAAAGGTTGGGTTATTACTCTAGGATAACAACTGGCACATACAGCTGCACTGCTTTTCAGGATTGGCTTGAGAAACAGCCCAAATAAAAAGCCAAATAAAGCCACAAAACCACCCCCCAATAACAACAAACAAAAGGAACACCTTGTAAAGCCTCAGTCATACCTATCCACAGGCACTTGACCTGTAGGATTCCTGGTGGAACTGTTGCCAAATTTTTGCCTTGGTAACAGCCTTGATGGCTAGAAAGTAATTCAAGTATATTTGAATTGTGATTTAGTGCTGTAGATTTTGAATGGCAATTTATTTCCTTCCAACAGCACCATGTAAAGCAAACTTGTCAGGGATGTTTCCCAGGAATATGTCCAATAGTATCTATGTTATCAAAAATATCCTGAGCCCTTCCATTCCTAGCAGCCAGTCAGCATTTGCTGTAAATAGTTTGTCTTAAGTGAACATCATAGCCCCTTCTGGAATGTTAATGCTGCAAAGTGATATTCTGAGAGGTAGAGTATGAATTTTTAGAGGTTGGTACTCTTAAATGGAAAAGCTTTATAAACATGCCTGCCACTATTTGACAGGAAACATCCATTACATTTTAGCATTCCATCCTGTTCACTTTAACTGTGATAGCAATGGGAGGACCCTGTAATTTGGATTCAGCACATCTAATCTGAGGAAGCATCTCTGTACATGACCAGCATGTTCCTGGTCTATTTTTAGACCCTCAGTGATACCTCTTTAATTTTCTTCTGTACAAGTTGCATGATATCTTTATTGAAATCAGAAAAGGAAAGGTTTCTTAGCAGGGCTCTGACCCAGGAGCTGTGATACCTGTAAAGTTTATATTCCATATCTGAGAGAAGTCACTTGAGACCCCAGGATAACCAAGGAAATCAGTGAAATGTGAGCAAGGATATTTACTTTGAAATGTTTCAGTATCTTCACTGATGTTCTCTATCACTGCTGTCACAGATGGGCTGTATACCTGAAATCTGTAGCACAGTTTCCTGCTCATGCAACATACCTGACAATGAATTATGGAAGGGATTCCCTCCATGGAATAGATCTGGAATACCAAAAATGTCCACACCATTCTTGGAACCGAAATGTCTCTGCTGAGCTATGATGTGGAACGCATGGAATTCATAGTCTTGGCTTCTTGAGGAGTTTTTGCTGTTTCCCATTTCAAAAGCCCAGCTGCAAATAGTGCTGCACTGCTCTGGACAGCCCTTTGCTCTCAGTGGCTTCAGGGTGCTGGATTGCCTTGTTCCAGAGGTGGAAATGTGCACCAAGTCACCTCACACACCTCATTTACACAAACACACACCTTATTTCTTCTCTCACATTTCTTCTACGCTGAGTTAAATTGATAGAAGGTCACTCACAGTAATTAGGATTTTTGCCTTCTTACCTAACAGTTTTGAGTTTCTCTGCATTATTACAATGTGTTGTTTTAATAATTCTGTCAAAACACAAATTGGAGGCTGGGGGGCAAGCTGAAGTCTTTGGAAAAATTGGAAAAGGAAAATCCAGTGTTCCTGGTAACATCTGTTTTGTTAATGTATTTTATCTGCTGACTGCTCTTAGGTGGAAAAAAGTATCTAAGTGTTAGCAGACAGGAAATGAGAGTAATACAAAATCAGCAAGTGAAAGTTGGTTTATTCCCAATGTAAATAGTGAAATAATCAAAAAGCCAGGTTGCAACCAGTCCAAGTGGTGGTTTACCAAATATATTTCCCTTTATATTTTAGTACTTAGAAGGAAGAGAGGGATTATGTCCCAATGTGAACTGAGTGCCTGCCCATGTTTCCCTTTCCCCCCATTAAATATTTTTATATTCTGAACTTTGTGTTCGAAATCCTATTTTCAAAACAGAATTTGAGAGCCAAATGTAAATGGTTTGGAATTCTGCTTTATAGCAAGGTTTTTATGATTTATTATACTGCTCTCAGTTGAACTGCACTAAGCAAAAGGAAATTGGTATTTTATTAGAAATGAATAAGCCTTTATGAAAAACTGTATCCAATTCATTATTTTTACCCTGAGTACTAAGATGCACAAAAGCTTTAAATCATATATGCTTACATGGAACCAATACATGCAGTTCACTCTGCATTTTGATGGAGAGTTCTGGTTGCTAGATCAGTTGTCTTGGCTTTTTTTAAATTGGCAGAATATCCCACTGTTCTTAAGAATGCTTCATTGATATTTTTGATGCAATTTGATTGTGTACTTTATCACTTTTTTTAGCCCTGGATTCATAAGGCTCTGTCCACACAAAAGTACAAAGGTTCTACCAAGCAAGCAGACCTGCTGTAGATTTAATTTTGAAAATCACAAGAAAATGACTGCAGCCTTTTATCTGGTGTATTCCTTAAAGCTCTGCTTGCAACAGGGCACACAGCTGTGAGCTTTTGCAGTTTTTAGTTTTAAACATGCTTCTAAATTTGAGGGAAAAACTGAAGCAAAATCCTTAAAGCCATAAATTAGATTATGAAGAAATCAGCATTTCTAGCATTTAAGACTGATGTCTGATACTTGGGGCTAGAGGTTGACAGCAGCTTCTGAACATTTCAGATCCACATTAATATATGCTGGTTTTCTTGACATTTTTGTCTCAGTCAAAGTTGACCTTGCTTCTTCCTGCATTTTTGCCCTTGTTTGGTGTTTAAAGTTGAGCACATGCATGTTTGTGTAGACAGTCTGTTAAGTGAGAGGTTCTAATCCAGTCAAAATAAGATCAGGTTTGCCTTGGTGCAGTTTGCAGTAGGTGAGCTGCTGAGCCCCACACGATTTATTGCCTGGCCTTTGGAGAACAATGCCTTCCTGGGAGATTATATGCTCTACTAGTTGTGACTGTAAAGGAAAATTTTCCACTGCTGTCATCTTGGTTTTCACTCTTTTCAATAGTAATAATTCTGGAGGTCAGTGGAAGATCAGGTTTATGTTGTGTGGTGTCTTTCTTCCAGTTCCGTGCTTTAGCCCCGATGTATTACCGAGGGTCAGCAGCAGCCATTATAGTGTATGACATCACAAAAGAGGTAAGAAACTTCATCTTCACCCAGCACTGCAATTTCTGGGATTTTTTATTTGAGTCATGGGCCAGTTCTGACTCTTAATTTCTTAATTCCTTCCATCTTCTTTTTTTTTTTTTTTTTTTTCCACATTAGGAAACTTTCTCAACATTAAAGAACTGGGTTAAAGAGCTTCGCCAGCATGGACCTCCCAACATCGTTGTAGCTATTGCAGGAAATAAGTGTGATCTTAATGATGTCAGGTAAATAACTCTTGTCAGTTTTGAGGGTTTTCCTTAAGCCCTAATGTTAAATATTTTAAGATTTTAGAGCAGCTGAAAGGTATAGAACAATTTCAGCTGTTCTGCTCTAGTGCTATAGTTTCACAAGGGGTATGAGCTGATTCTACTGTCAGAGGACATGGGGTTTGAGCTACTTCTGCTGTCAGAAGATGTGGTTAGTCTGCCCTTGGATGGTCTCACCCACTTCCTCCCCTGTGCTGATGTGAGTACACATGTGACTGGCAGTAAATTGGGCTGTAAAATGGGTCCAGATTAAAATCAGCCCTTTAAAAAAAAAAGAAAACTGATCCAAGTGTATTTATCTTTCTCACACCATGAACGCTTGCTGGCATAATGGTGTGGGGATAGCAGGGTTAGGAATGAGCAGTTTACAGGGAGAGAGGATTACCTTTTCTGGTGGCAGTGCCAAGTTACACAAACCTAAACTGCCTGTGAAGCTATAGTGTAATAGAAGCTGTTTACCTCACTTTACAAGAAGTGCCCCTGTCACTCTGTAGCACCTCATTTTGTCAGGAAAAACACCAAGCCTGTTGGAAATCATTGTGTAGGTTTTTCTGACTTGCTTGTTCAGGTGCCTTCCTTCCCTGCTTAAATATTGGGGTGGAATTGGCTGTGGCCAAAATAGCTGCAGGGAGCGGGAAAAGCTCTTGAGAAACTTTATGAACAGCCAAACTTTGAGGAAGGCATGCACTAAAAACAAAAGAAGGCCTTTTTTATTGATGTCCTGGTTAAATAAGCCAAAATTCAGAAAGAAGGTGTGTGTAAACTTCTTGGGTTTAGGTTTCACTGCAAAAGGCACCACAGCTGGTGTCTCAAAGGGGGCAGCTGGTTATATGTTTAAAGAACCACTGCAAAGGTGGCTCTGAGTATGGTTTTACAAATTGTTAATACCTAGAAGTTATCTAGTGAGCTCTAATAACTTTTGTTAGAAGTAGCATGTCTTTTGAAGGAAATACAGAGTAAAATTACTTAAAATTCAGTCTCACATGCTCAGCTGGCATTTTACGTGTAAACATTGCTAGTCAAGCTAATGAGGAAGATTCCTTGTACTTTAGTCAGAGGCAATATTTAAGTCACTGACCAAAGTCCATGCTCTTGGTATCCTAAAGTCCCTCATTACTGAAAGTAGCCCATGTGTTGTAGAAATTGTTTTTTAAGTGATCCAACATGAAGGCCAGACCTCCCCACAGCTGCTCAGGTTTGTGTTTTTCATTTTATTTAAGGAAAGATACAAAATCATCAACCTGCCTACTTTGGAGTGCAGAATAACTTTTACACTTCTGTATGCTCTGTATAAAAATATTCCTCTTTTATAGCTACATCTTCATGCAAAGTAGATGCTGCAGTGATGATTCGTGCAGTGTTGGAAGATAACTTTGGTTTTGTAAACAGTCATAAGAAATGTGCAGGATCATTGGAAATAATGCTTTAGGATCTTCTCAGGACATCCAAAGCTGGGGGGTTGAATAACACATCTCAGAAGGATTGATTGCAGACCTAAGCTTAGAGCACTCAAGACAAAACCACTGCAATGTTGGCAGATGGATTAAGGCCTTGGGTAGTTCATGACTGTGCTCATACTTCAAGGCAGTGAGACAGCACAGAGTAAAGAATGAGCATCAGCTTCAGCATGAGGGAGCACTGTGATGCCAAACAGGTAAAATATTTATTACAGGAGACACTTAAAAACTTAATCTGTCCCTTGAGGTTTTGAGTAATGGGATTCTTTTGCATTCGTTAATTTTCCTTTTTTTTTTTCCAGAGAAGTCATGGAAAAAGATGCTAAAGACTATGCAGATTCCATTCATGCAATATTTGTAGAGACAAGTGCGAAAAATGCAATAAACATTAATGAACTCTTTATAGAAATTAGTAAGTATTTAAATAGTTAATGTACTTTCTTATGCAAGAAATTGAAGTAGAAATTTGATTTCTGTGTTACTTGTTGTGCTACTTGGGTGAGAATATACTGACTTAAATTTGTTACAATCTGACATGACTACAAACTGCAAAATTAGCTGAATGATTTTCTGGTCATCTAATGACCTCTAAATATTCCTTCTAGAGATTTTCAGCCTCCTGTGATGCTGCTGGATAAATAGCAAGGAGGGTACTCATGTCAGAAGTCAGTGTCATCTTACCATGTCTGTTATTGAATGTTTCAATTAGTTCTTCCAAGGTTATGGAAGGGAAAGGAAATAGCATGAGGAAGATCCAGACTTTGTACATAATCTGAGAAAAGGAATTCAGTTCTCACTCTTAATGCTTGTACTTAGGCTGAAAAAAAATGTGGTTTTTAAAAATACAAGAATTCATAAATGCCAGATTACTGCATGGGGAATGGCAACTACTGCATGTAGATTTTCCACAAGTATGTTTGTGGTACCTTGGGGTTTTTATATTAAATTGCAAATCTTTTCTGTCCCATTTATGGTGAGGACAACAACAATACATTTTATATGTGTGAATAAAAAGCAGACAGTATTCCAAAGTGAATTCTGTGCAATATTATTTGGAGGATATGTGTCAAGTAGCAGCACCAATGTGCAGGTATGTCAGCCTGTTAGTGAAAGGAGAACTACAAAAACATCAGAGTTAAGAAAAAAAATAGGTTCTTATAGAATCAGTTGAATATATTGAAGCTGACGTAAAAAGTATGTGCAGTAGATTAGCTTCCTGATTTACTGACTTAATAGTTGCTCTCTAAAATTGATCTTGAATAAATTATGGGGGAAAAAAATTATAAATCCTCCTCAGAAGAGAATGCTGAACCAGGAACAGTCCATTTTAAAGACTGATGAGATGACTAAAGCTGCTCTCTCCACAAGCATTCCTTTGCTAAGCCTGATGCAGGTGATCTGTGGAAATACAGGTCAAGATTGTTCTCAAGCTATTCCAGATGGTATTGCATCCTGCAAAGTATTCTCCAAGTGCTTTCACAGCTCAGCTGTCCAGGTGTAGATGAGCCTGAAGTGTAATTGCTGCTAAATTGGCTTCAAACTGCCTCTGGTGTCCTTTTGTGCAGCCATCCCTCTTACAGACACAACACAGACTGCTGCTGCCATCATGCTGGGCAGGAATGTCATCCCTAGTGACCTACAGCTAATTGAAGACACGTTTTTGTATACAGAGCATACACCGGATGCTTAGAATGAGTTTCAAGTATAACATTTCCTATAAATTTCTTTTCCTGCCCTCCTTGTAGGTCGCAGAATTCCGTCCACTGACGCCAACCCCCCGTCCAGTGGGAAGGGCTTCAAACTTCGACGACAGCCATCGGTGACAAAGCGCAGCTGCTGTTGACTGACCCCTTAGAAAGTCAGACTTGTTTAGACAGTAGGTGGTCTTGGAAGTTAATAGTTCACGTTGGGTTTATATTATCAGTCTTAGATCTTTATCTGCTGGTGTTCCCCAAAAAGGGACCGGCTCATCTGACACCCGTGCGCGCGCAGAAAGGACTGCAGTCGTCAGGGCAGCCTGCTGCCTTCCACAGCGTGCAGTGTCTCTTGCATTCAAAGGGAATCCATCACCAATTTTTTGGCCTTGCTTGATTGGAAAGTGACTACATGGATGGTAGAACTGAAATGGTTTTCATAGTTTTGTAATCAAGGTTTGGGAGGGTTTTTTGGTAAAAAGGGAAACGAGCACTTTCGTGGGAGATTGGGTTAGGAGGAGTCTGGAAGTTAGATGTAGTTTCTTCCTTTTCTTCAGTGAGCCTTATTTTAAATTTTGGTGTAGCTAATCCAAAGTATGATGGGACAGTTGATGGGAGATGGCTACAGAATAAGCAACTGAAGACAAATAGTAGGCAAATCAGTCCATCCAGTCCCCAAATCCCATTTGCACTTTTTATTTAAAGATGATCTGCGCTGGGGGTGGGGACACAAGCAACAGATCTTAAACCACAGACAATCTTCTTTTTCATGCTGACTGTAATCACTTTAAGGCAAACTGATATGCTTATAGGCATCTTTTTGTTGTTACAAGTTTTTTTAATATTAAGATGTTGGTTGAAGAAAATTACTTGTAGATCTGACTAAATTAAGTGGTTACTGACTAAACAGAGATGCTGTAAACAGATGCTGCCAGTGGTTCTGATAAGACCTACAAGTTTTTGGGGAAAGCTTTTAATTGCTTGGCATGTGTAAAGTGTTCATATTATATTTATGAGACCAGTGTTTAAAGTGTTATAAATTATGTAAAAACAGTAAAAAATAATACAATCTTCTACACTCTTTCCGTTCCACACCGAGGGATAATCTCTTGGGGAATCTCCATCGGGGTTTTTTTCCTGCATTTTAGGTATTGTCACTGTGAGTTCATCCAGAGGCAGATTAAATTCATTCTCTTAATGACATTTGAAAGGGCCAATAGAGAATCCTGTTGGGACAGCACGAGGCCTGTCTGTTGAACAAGCTTTCATTTGGGGTGCACCCAGTCTCTCCTATTTTGGGCACAAAAATACACATAGGAAGTAACCTTAAGACATGTGGTAATGTAGATCGTTACCTCTTGGTTCCTGGGGTTTTTGTTTGTGAGGGTTTTTAGCAAATCAGTGTTTAGCTTATTCTGTATTGGTTTTAGTAGGCTTTCAATTAAACTATAGGTTGACCATACCTGTTTGTGCTATTTTATTTATTTTTACTTTTTGTTTCTTACCAGCACTAGTGAGAAACTTTTATACTTTTTGAAGAAAAAGAGCTTAATAGACTTGAGTATATACTAAAATATGCTGTTTAGCTTTAGTATCAAACTGAGGTCATGATGATGCTTATTCTTTTTTTTAATCTGGTTTTCTATCATCTCAAGTATTTTCTCTGAAGGAAATGTAGGAAAATTTGTAAGAAATGAAAGGACTTGTACTGCAGATTCATTTGTGTTAGTGAAAATTCTTGGAGAGCTGGAGCAAAACAGGCAAACTGGTACAGTGAGGTTTTTGGACAGGTCAGAGAGTTTAATGATATTTGGTGACTACATTTTTGTCATGCCTTCTCCTAACCCTGCCTGCATTGCCAATTCTGCCTTCTTTGCCACAGTCCTACAGGCTCCATGCTTCTAGACAGCCCAAGGAATCCAGCTTCATGGGCATGCATCCTCCTCTTTCTGCAGTTCTGATCTTGAATTACTGCAGGTAATGAACACATGGATACAGCCAGTGTTTCAGATTGTCCAAACTACCAACCCTGGAGTGAGGCTGCTCTTTAACACTTGCCTATTTAAAAAGAACAGACAGTTGATGTAAGTTCTCCTGAGTCAAGATAAGTGTTTATTGATCACTGGCCCTGCTGAAAGCTGGAATGCAATCTTCCCTGCATGAGATGCACATGCTCATTGTTTCCTTTTTGGTGGAGAAAAATGGTTTCTTTTGTATAAATAATTTGTTAGGTCAGCTGCTTTCATCTTGCACTAGGCTTGCTGGAATTGATTATATTTTCTTCTAACATGGCTTCTCTATTTGGAGATATGTTGGTATTGGAGTGTTTGGAGTGCTGATTATCAACCATTCCAGCTAAATTTTTAATAACTTTTTTCCTGGTAAGAAGTTGTTAAAAAGCTCAGGATTAAAGTTTTATTCCACCATGTCTTTCTGTCTAATGAGTGGAGCTCATCAGAGAGACTAAACTTTCAGATATTGTCAAAAGGAATTACACAATCTCCGAATGGTTCAGGTTGGAAGGGACCACAGTGGGTCATCTGGTTCAACCTCCATGCTCAAGCAGGGTCATCCCAGAGCACATTGCACAGATTAATTTCTGCAGAACAAGTTTGAAAGGGCAAAGTGTCATGTATGTAGAAATGTAACAAGGTGTGTGTTATATCATCAATCCAGAGCATTTTTTAGCTGAAAACAATATGACTATTGCAACTTCTAAACACCACCAGTTCTTTCTCGTGGAAGTTAAAGAATTGAGCAAAAACATAATTTGATAAATATTTCATTGTTAAGCTTTGGAGCAACTTGAATGTGCTCTCCAGGTTTTCTTCTGACCCTCTGTGCAACAGTCACTTAGCTGACTTGCCAGGCTCCTAATCTGTGCTGTAGGTATTTCTGTAGGATATTTTGTATACATGCAGCAAACTGGCATATTAAGTGCCCAAGTAGGTGAAATTTGGAAGCTTACATTTAATAACAGCAGCATCTGGTAATCATACTACTGAAAATTGCTATAAGTGCTTTGAGGAGTTCTAAGACAGTTTGAACAACTTTTGCTGTTGCTGTGAAAGTAAAGTTTGTTATTAGGTCCAGCAAATCACTGCACTTCAGATCCCTGCTGACATCAGTGAGACTCTTCCTTTAAGTGCTGCAGGATCAGACAGTTAATGGTTTAGAGGGATGTTTTATGCAGACTGGAGCCTTTGATGTGTTGTTTTACCTTTAATGCTACCGGCCTGCTCAAGAAGGATTATTCACTTGCTTGGGAAGAGAGTAAGGCAAGAGGAGACAGGACCTACTTATTGGTTTGGAAGTCTAATCCTTTAACCTGGTTGAGGGAGAACTAGATTCTTGGTTAAAGCTTCATTTTAATTATCAAAAAGTAATTCATGGTGAAAATCTTGAATAGTTTAAAAGTTGGCCTCAGCAAGATTTTTTTGTTACACTGTTAAGCTGAAATTATTCCTTAACATTAGTGTTAAGTTCTAGTATAACACATTATTAGTTGGAAAAGGAAGATTTAGCAGTGATGTTTGAATGAGTTGCTTGTGAAACAGTCTTTAGTGTGTATTAAGGATGGTGTAGGTTATTCGTGGTGTGCTGTGTCAGCAATCTGCAAAGACTATCTTGGGAATGGATGATTTACAGGACAGAAGCTGTCAGAAGAGTGGAGCTGCTCACCCTGGAGTGAAGCCCACTCAGCAGCAATAGCTACAGACAAGCAGGGCAAAATCATCTCCAGCATGAGGAGAACCTGCATAAATCACTGGCTTCAACTTCTACACTGCCTGCTCAGTTTGTAAAAAGGTTTCATGGATCTCTCCTGAATACCTGCAGCCTCTAAAACAGGCTTTTTGGTTCATAGTTGAGAGAGTAGAGAAACTTCCTTAACCTTTCTAGCAGGAAGTCATTTTACAGCCACCTGAGATGGTTTGTACATCACAAGTCAGTTACTCAAAGCAGGAGAGTTGTGTACTTGGAATTAAGCCTCTAAAAATCTGCAAAAAAATCCCTAAAGAAAACTGTTGGCATTTTATGTTCAGATCCCATCACTAGTAATAGATCACAGCCTAGTGATGGTAGGTGACAGAAAATACGATGATGGTGTGAATTACCAATGTAAGATGGAAATATAGGTTCTAGTATTAAAAAAGTCATGTTAGCTTTCCTTTGAGTCACATGGCTCCAGCTTGTCAAAAGGAATATGCTTGAAAATACATATTTGTATATCATGTAAAAATTCAGGTGCCAAAATGTAATGCCCTAAAATTATTTAGGCCTTCTGACACCAATGTTTGTCTCTGAAAAATCCCTTCTGATATTCTGGAGGTCTCAAAAGTCTGAATGCAAACCACTTCTTGCTCAGCTACAGTCAAAAATGCAGGACTTGGAAAATATCAAACAAGCATTACCAGATTTTATCCCTGAAGTGTCACAGATAACAAATCTTTCAAGGGATATAAGACTACCCTGAAATCCAAGAATACTGATGAGCTTAGCCTCTGACATGTCAAAATGTTCCTAGGATCACCTTTTTCCTCCTTCCCCCCTCCATTTCCTTCCACCCCACCCAACCATGAATTTTAACATAGTGTTGTCAGTGTACATGCTATAAAGAGCTATTCAGAAATACTTTAAAAAGTTCTAATGGCTGAGAGTGACTTGGTGCTCCCTGTTTTACCTGGAGAATCAAGGCAGTAGCATGACTTTTCTCAGTCTAAGAATAAAGACTTCGCAGAAGAATCAATTTTACTGTTCCTGATACATCAACCTGCAAAATGATATTCTTAAATTTTTGCTTAAACACTAACTATAAATTTTATTTAAGGAGCTAATTACCTTTGTAAAGGTTTTCTTCTTTTAAGAAGGTTGGGCTTTGCTTGGTTTCTGTTGATGTTTTCACATACATATTATTGAACAAACCAACTGCTACTCCTTTTTTCAAATGTTGAAGGACACAGACCACTCTTCTGTCATACTCTTCATCACTGTGGCTGTGGTTCTCCATCCAGTTGTTGCACTTGAATAATCTGTAACTGACACCTCGATAGATTCACCGTTACTACCTTGCCTCACTTTGACTCGTGTTACAGTATGTATTTCCTATTAAATCCATTCTGTTTTCCTGGCAATTTGTTCTTTGTTTCCTTATGGGATTTAGACAACAATAGGTGGTGAGTGTCTCTTTTGCCACAAAGTTCTAGAAGTATCTGTCACAGCAGCAAATATTTGTAAGCAAAATGGTAATTCATTAGCACAGCCTTATGAAACTGTTCCAGCAGCTGAGACCTGTGCCATGACTGTATTTTACCACATAATCAAGGCTAAAAGCACATTCACCTGGAGAAGAAAGTTATTGTAAGCCTCTAGTCAACTCTTCTAGTATTTTAATTTTCTTGTACTTCCTCTTTCTGAATATTGTGTATCCAACACTGACACTGTGACGGTGAATGAATTGGTTTAAGGCACAGAAAGGGATTGCATTTCTGTAGCTGAGACACTTAAAACTTCCTGGCGATCTTCCCACTTGTACTCCCCACACTGAGGACAATGAAGGAAAAAAAAGGGTTTTTTCTGAACGAGAAATTGCATTTGTGTGTTCAGGACACAAAAATAACCTGATATGCATAGAGCTCTTGGAGTGTAGTAAATGTTTGCCTGTAAAATTAGATGTGAAGGTTAACCTTTGTATCAGCAATTCTTGTCACTCCTAACAACATTCTGCCTTTTCATTCTAGGATGGGGTTAACCTGTTACAAGGGTTGAAAGGTCTGTGCCTTCTTACTGTGTTATCTCTTACTCAAACAAACTTAAGCCGCTCAAAGTTACAGAGCATTTGCAGCACTGTAAACTGCACAAATTTCCAACCATTGCTTCACTGCATGAAGTGTAGTCAGATTACTAGTGATGAAATATTGTACTGATGAATTCCCAAGCTTATGAATGTTTTGAGACTTTTTTTAGTCTTCTCTTGGGCTGGTCCTGAGAGCATGTACAGGTTTGTCTGTATTGTTGGTTTGTAGATGCTAATGAGGAAAACCAGGCTTTTGTTCTCTCCTTTTTGTTTGAATTGTTACACTCCCATATAGTGCATAGAATGCAAATAAAGAAATGTTGATTTGACATAATGTAAACAGCCTTTTCAGCCTAAGCATTCATAATAAACTTTTATAGTGTAATAACATGCTAAATCACTACCAGTCTGATGTATTGTGCAAAAAAAAAGGTGTAAACATTTTATTAATAAAATGCTTTGTTTATAAATATGCTGACTTGTTTATAAATGCTTCCAAAATTGTCCACATCTTAAAAAACAGTCTCTATAGCAATATAATTATAGAAGAGGAATGTAAGCAATGGCTTACATGTACAAATGACTAGAATAGCTGTTTTCCAGAAGTCCTGACTCCTGGTGTTCAGAAACTGGAGCTTTTCCCTGGTTTATGTACACACAGACAAAGGCAGAAGATCTTGTGCAAAGAAGGGATGGGGGGAAACAGCAGAGAGAATGCAGCTTTTGTGTAACACTTCCTTTCTTTGCAGCACCATCTCTGAGGAACTGCAGGCCACACACAGTCTTGTCAAGCAGGGCAAGGCCTGACAAATTCTAGCAGCGCCAAGTTATTTAATACATTGCTTTTACCTTAGACTGCGTGAAGTGTGTGGTTCTCAACTGCTTGGGCCAGGTTTCTGTCAATCAGAATTATAAAGTGCTTTTAATATCTGCATAATGTTGTGGGGCCTGTTGTGCTGGGAAGGGATCTTCTCTTGTTAGAACAGCCAGCTGGTTGGTAGCTTGCTTTTTTTAAACCACTGCTCTGCTGCTTATGTAGTACCCAAAAATATGGAGTTGGCTGCAGTTAACTCGCTCGTCTTACGTGATGCTTAAAAGATGTGGCTTTGTTGTTTCAATCTGGGGTGCACATCTAACATGTTGAGTTAATAGCAGCCTTTAAAAACTAAATAAACAAAAAATTCCTGTTTCTGAACTGCTATTTCAGTAACCTGAAAAGGTTGGATACAAGTTTTTTGCTAAGCCTGTGGCTGCAGTTCTTATGCAGGAAACCCTTACTGTGTCATCTTTTGTTTAACAGAGACCTGGAATAAGTTAAATTTATTGTTACCTCCTATTTTGAAGTTTTCCTCTTAGATGTGAGCAAACTGCTTTTGAAGAGTGTCAGTTGGGTTTGTCTAAGATGACATGAACATGCATTGGGGAGAGCATAAGAAGGGTAGACACAAGGAATATGCTGGAATAGAGAGGAAAAGACATTTGCATATGTTTGCATAGGGAATCTGGGGAACTAAATGCAAACCACCTGATTTGCACACACACAATGAGAATGTTTCATTTGGATCAAGTCTTTCATGGCTTCTAAGGTAGAAGTTTTGCAACAGATGAACTTGTTCTTTAAAATTGTTTCAGTACAAAGCTTTCCAGGTGTTCTCCAGCATTTCCCTGTAGTGTTCATCCCAATTTTCTCCTGTTAATCAAAAACCCATGTAGGCAACAAGTTGCCTTTTAGTTTTCTGGCTGAATTTTTCTCAGTGAGGGCTGTGTGTGGAACAAGGATGTGATATTGCAGGAGGCCTCCATGCACACCCATTTCAGTGAATCTGACCTGCACAGTATTAACTGTACACACATTATTTACATGTAAAAAAAACCTCACAACCTGCATTCATTAGACTTCATAAATTTTCAACTTAAACAATGCTGTGCTTTATAAACCTTCAGCCTGGATAAAAACGTGGGTGAGTCCTTCAAATACAAACAGGTAAGTTCAGAGCTGCCAATTAGGGCAAGGTGATACATCTTGGCAAATCCTTTAAGAGGTGGATCATCAAACGCTTCAGGGGCTTATTTGTACTTCTTTCAGGAAAAGTAAAACTCAGAAAGGTCTGGGCAGCAACACTTAATAGTTGTTTACTTTAGGGTTTTTATTGTGCATGACTAGATGCTGTGTGAAGTTTTCTCTCTTACTCCTCGCCGTTAGTTTGCAATTAACTTACAGATATCTATAAAGCTTGCCTTTTCTACTAATTACTGATCCAAGAATGCCTGGCTTACAGAGAGAATCTGTTTATAAAATAAAACCTCAGAGATTAGGTAAACGACAGTAACCTTCCCACAGTACCAGCCAAGAAAGCTGCAAAGTATGAGTGAACTCAATTCTCTCCTGACTTGAGATCTAAAATGTTATGGCATAACATGTAGTTTAGGCTAAAAATTATTGCCCCCTCTGCCTCAAGAAGCAAAAATAGTAAGATCATCCAAATCTAGGTTCCTGGAAAAGAAAATGCACCCCTTTATGATTTTATGTGACCATTCTTTCTCCAAAAGAGAAGGAATTTAAGGAAGAGCAGTAATTGAGTGTATTGCCCTGCAGTGCTGAAGCTTAAAAAAATCAGTCCCACTGTCCTGGCTGGAAGAACTTGGCAGGTTTCACTTGTATTATGCAAAACTAAGAGTTTTGTGCTAAATACAAGTATGGGTTTGGTTTGTTTTGGCATAGAATGAAAGATGTCTCAGAACAAAAAAGGATGAAACAGGACTGGAGGTGGAAAAGCACATGAGCAGAGAAATGGATTGTGGTGGACAGGAGCAGTTGAAGGTGTGGTATAAACACTGCAGATGTGCTTAAGAGCAGTGAATACCACTGTCCTGCTTAAGGCTGTTAATTTTAACATACACATCACTCATTTGACATTGCTCTTAGTGCCAGAAAGGAGAACAACACTCTCGTTATAATTTAGATCTTTTTAACTACATTATGCATTTTTGGCATATATTAAGTCAACATGATACAAAGAATTAGTGTGAGGGGGAGGTGCACTGCGTCACGTAGATTGTACTGGTGTGAGAAAATGAATTTTCACAACATTTTAACATTTTTATTCACCTCTCACCTGTTTGTTCATCAGCCTCGTCCAGGACCAAACATAAAAATGTGCTTTGAGTTGCTGTTCTTTGGAAGCTTTTTATTTCTGCAAATGGCATCTCCTCCTGAAGTCCTGCATGTATAAAGTCCAATAAATGTACATAAAGTACCAGTTTTTAAGACCTGCTGGTAACAGGAGCATCCCAAACTCCTGCCTCTTACAGGTTACAGCGATGCTTTATAACTTTTCACATTTTTAAAACAACCTGAGGAGAGAAAAAGCATAGAGTTGCTGTAATTACACTGGCCTTGGGCTATCAATGAAGCAGCACTTTATATTAAACCATGCTGTAAATTTAAAAAATGTTTTAAACCATTGGAGTAAAACGCAACCAACCAAAACTAAACACAAAAAAATCCCCAAAACACAACCACCACAAACCACCCCAAAACAAACAAACAAAAAAACCCAACGAGCAACCTAAAACTTTGGTTACTGTTAAGAAAGGGGAAGGGGGATGTCTTAAAATGAGGTGAACTGAAGTTCTGGTTCGATTCATTAAAGAGCGAGTATTTCCTGCAGCTCGATGCCCGTTCCCAGCTTGCCCTGGCGCTGTAATGCTGCGCCCCGAGCCCCGCGAGCTCCTCCTTTTCCCGGGAGCGCTTCCCTGCCCTTCCCCGTGCCCGGCCGGAGATCCCGGCGGCGCTGGAAGCCGGGAAGGGGCGGTGAGGGGCCCGAGGGTTTCCCCTGCAGCCCTNAAGGCTGTTAATTTTAACATACACATCACTCATTTGACATTGCTCTTAGTGCCAGAAAGGAGAACAACACTCTCGTTATAATTTAGATCTTTTTAACTACATTATGCATTTTTGGCATATATTAAGTCAACATGATACAAAGAATTAGTGTGAGGGGGAGGTGCACTGCGTCACGTAGATTGTACTGGTGTGAGAAAATGAATTTTCACAACATTTTAACATTTTTATTCACCTCTCACCTGTTTGTTCATCAGTCTCATCCAGGACCAAACATAAAAATGTGCTTTGAGTTGCTGTTCTTTGGAAGCTTTTTATTTCTGCAAATGGCATCTCCTCCTGAAGTCCTGCATGTATAAAGTCCAATAAATGTACATAAAGTACCAGTTTTTAAGACCTGCTGGTAACAGGAGCATCCCAAACTCCTGCCTCTTACAGGTTACAGTGATGCTTTATAACTTTTCCCATTTTTAAGACAACCTGAGGAGAGAAAAAGCATAGAGTTGCTGTAATTACACTGGCCTTGGGCTATCAATGAAGCAGCACTTTATATTAAACCATGCTGTAAATTTAAAAAATGTTTTAAACCATTGGAGTAAAACGCAACCAACCAAAACTAAACACAAAAAAATCCCCAAAACACAACCACCACAAACCACCCCAAAACAAACAAACAAAAAAACCCAACGAGCAACCTAAAACTTTGGTTACTGTTAAGAAAGGGGAAGGGGGATGTCTTAAAATGAGGTGAACTGAAGTTCTGGTTCGATTCATTAAAGAGCGAGTATTTCCTGCAGCTCGATGCCCGTTCCCAGCT
The DNA here is from genome assembly GCA_013396875.1 of Vireo altiloquus. NCBI lineage: Eukaryota > Metazoa > Chordata > Aves > Passeriformes > Vireonidae > Vireo > Vireo altiloquus. The sequence goes on along the minus strand of VZRF01012842.1, from coordinate 464,269 downwards.
TGCCCTGGCGCTGTAATGCTGCGCCCCGAGCCCCGCGAGCTCCTCCTTTTCCCGGGAGCGCTTCCCTGCCCTTCCCCGTGCCCGGCCGGAGAACCCGGCGGCGCTGGAAGCCGGGAAGGGGCGGTGAGGGGCCCGAGGGTTTCCCCTGCAGCCCTGAGGCCACACGGAGCAGAGGCCTAAAATAACACGCTGCTTCTGGATAACAAGGCGTTTATTACAAATCACGCTTCCCAGTGACGATTAAACCTTATTTATTACCCCTCTTTCTTCTCGTAATGCTCCGCGGAGACACCTCCGGCCACAGGAGCACCCGAGAAGCGGCGGCGCGGGGCCTCCCCCCACAGCCCCTCACGGCGGGGCCGGGCTCACGTCAGCCGCCGCCGCAGCCTCTCCGCGGGCCCCTCCGTGCTGCATCATCCCGCCTCCCGCCCGCCCTGCCCGGCAGCGTGTGCGCCGCCAGCCGCCTCCCGACCGCCGGCCGCGCCTGTCCCCGCTCCGGGGCCGCCGGGACAGTGTGAACAACCACCCGGGCGAGGGTGAAACAGCATCCGAGCGGCGAGCGAACGAGCAGTCCGGACAGGGTGAACCAGCACCCGGGCGAGGGGTGAACCCGCTGCCGGGCGCGCCCCCCGCCCACCTTCCCTCCTCCCTCCCTTCCTCCCTCCCTCGTATTTTTTTTTATGGACGGAATGAGATGGAGAAGTAAA
>VZRF01012842.1:419828-463347 GCA_013396875.1 Vireo altiloquus | reverse complement strand
GTCCCGGCCGCCGCCTTCCCCGGCCGGCCGCGGAAACACCGGGCTCTGCCCGCCTGACCTTCCCGGGGGCGGCGGCCCGGGAGAGGGGGGGGACCCCGCGGGGCAGCGGCGGGAGCAGGGGTGCGTTCCCCCAGGCCCCGCCGGGGGGGTGTGCGCAGCCCCGGCCGAAAGATCTGGTGCTGTAATGTAGGACAGCGATGTCCGTGAGGGACTGGGAACCCAGGTGTCACAAACCCTAGGAACGGATAAAGGGCTTAATCAAAAGACAAAATCAGGAAATTGCTAGCTGTGGTGCTGTTTATTGCTTTGCGTGGCTCTTTGGTGTAAAATCTAGAGGGAGGAAGGATGTTGGGAATAAGATAAGGAATAAGGAATAATAATAATGTTTCTTCTATAACGTGTCCCAGGCACTGTGGGGTTGCAATCATGTCTCCGGCTAAAAACACGAAGCCTCTGGCCCTGTCCTGGGCAGCGCTTTCTGACTTTTCCTGCTTATTATTAATATTATAATTTAGCAAGCCATTTGGCTAAATAAGTCACGATTGGTCTGCCTGTGTGAAAATCCATCCTTTAAATAAAAGTCTTGAGTGGGTTTGGGCTTCCACTGGCGCTGAAATTCCTGTCTTGCAGCCTGACAGCACAGCTGTAATACAATATTCTGGGATTACAAATAAGCAATCAGCAAGTTTTTTTATGCGACCAGAGTCAGAGGTGTTTTATAGCTTTACTTGATTTTTTGGCAAATATACTTCTTCAAAAAAAAAAAAAGGGATTCATGTATTGGCCTCTGGTAAAGATAATAGTCCTTTAAAAAAAGCTTTCATGTACATTTTTAAATATAGAGGAGGGCGTTATCAGTTTTTATTAGTGAATATATTTGAACTAATAATATGAAGTGGGTTTTATCAAACAGCCCATTAATAAACACTGGGGGGAGTGAATATATCTTTGTTGTAAGCTGAAGTTGTTATGGCAGCAGTATCAAACGTGCTTAAGAAGGAAACTATTGTTGTTTTGACATTCTTTGTGTTAAGTATGATTAGATGAAAATCAGCTTTTGTTTTGGATAAAATTGCTTTCAAGTAAACAAGCAAATCCAAGCTCAGGTGGGCAAAAAGTGGGACCTTAATTGGCACTGACTTGCTAATGAGACGTAATTGTGGTTCACAGTTTGTTTTTCTTTCTTCACTTCATCACAGGTAGATATAAACCTTGCCAGACTCTGTTTTTTCTTGAAGTAATGATAATTTGTCAGGCTGTCTTTCTTTCAGATGAGGTTTTGGGCTAAATACCCAGTAGCCATTGAAGTTAAATCAACTAACCATGGCACTTTTGGTTGCCAGATCTTTAGCCAGCAACGCATACTCCTTATAACATAAAATGCTGCTTGACTAACTGCAGCTATTAAATGGCTTAGTTTCAAAGTACACTTAAATATTAATGTTCAAACAGACTTAATGCTGCGGGCAGCATTCATATGCTTTGGCAATACCTCTGCCTTACAGTCCTTTCTAGCAAACAGTGCTGACCGCTGTCCTTCATTCAGGAAACACCAGGTAGAAGTATTCATGAAGTAAATTCTACTCTAAGCATTTCTTGCCCTACTGATCTTGTGATGACATACTGCCTGGTGATAGGGCTGAAATGATACTGTCGCCTTTGTAAATAGTTGCATTTATTTCCAGAGCGTTCCTTGGCCCCGTACAAGTAGATCCAGACTGACAGAGGTCATGGAGCTGCTGACTGGCACAGGCGTCCTCATGGTGTGTGCTGAAAGACATGGTGCTTAATGTAGGGGAATGAGATTGGACTGTAAACCAAACACTGGAAACGGTGAAGGGCTTAATCCAAATGCAGACAGGTAGAAAAGGCAGAAAATTTTTCGTTTTGATGCTGTTTAAAGGCTCTGTGTAGCTCTTCAGTATCAAATTTAGAGGGAGGTAGGATGTTGAGAATAATACAGCGAATGAGGATTTCTTGTATAATGTGTCCCAGTCACTTTGGGGTTGTAACCATGGCCTGCACTTTCACATCTAAAGGGTTGAAGACCATTTTAAAGAAGCTTTTGCAGCCCCTCGGTTTTGCAGTGAATCTCATAAATTCATTTGGTGCTCTGTTTCAAAATACTGTGCTTGTGTCTTGTTTGAAAAAAAATATCAAAGGAGTTTTTCATGCTGGAATTTTTTTTCACAGCATGTGAACATGAGCAGGGGTTGTCTTTCCTCCGCCTCGCATCTCCTACAGCAGAGCACACATGCTCCAAAATAGCATCAGCGTGTGCTGTGCTGAAATGCAGCTGTGAGTCGTGGGAGGCTGGACACCATTAGGTGGCTGAAGGTGCCCATTTCCTTGCCCTGGTCTTTGATGCCACTTTCCTTAGGAGCTTGCCAGTGTCTTGCCCGTGACTTCCTCCACTTCTTGGTTGTTGTAGGCTTGCAAAAACATTATCCAGCTAAAGGTTTACAGCTCAGCCTTTATTGGTAACAAATGGTGAAAAAGACCGTTGTTGGTGGTGTATGTGACATTTACATTTATGTTTCCCTTTCGTTCTTTTTTTCAATCTAAGAGATGGCATCAATCTGCCAAGAATTTATTACAGCATACAAGGCTCTGACTTTAGGAATTGCTAGATTTAAACCTGGACAAGGATGTGGAACTGTGCTGCAGAATGCCTCCTGCACCTCACAGGATCGCTGCCCACCGAGGCTGATCTGTCTTTTCACCATATGTGCCCACCAGGAGTAGAAATCGGCTGTTCAATGTCAGCAAGTAAAATTCTGTTAAAATATACCATATTTTAGAACTCCCCATGGTATGTAGTGTTTGAGATGCTACTGCATATTTGCAGACATAGGGTGCTGGGGCACTGCTGCTAAGGAGGGCTGGCACAGATGGGAGGTGGCAGAGGCTGAGGGACGTTTTGGTAGCGTTTCTGGAGGTTTGCTCCAGGTTAGGCTGGACTTATGACTCAGCACTCTGTCCGTGCTCCCCAAGTGGCTCCCAGCAGTACTGCCAAACAGGGATTAGTGCCTTGCTAAACTCAGCAGGTCGTGCCAGTTGGAAATGCAGGTTCCTGTCCCCAGTATGTGATTCTGTACCTGTGCAATATGTCACTGTGTGGCTTTGCTTTCCACAAAGGACGTGACAATAAACCAGAACAGTCCATCCTCTGCAGTCCTGACAGAGCAGGTTCAGCCCTGGCCTGGGGCTGTCGCCTGTCACTGGCTCAGGTTCCAGCCCTGGCTACATCAGAGCTGCAGCCCAAAGTGTGGACTCGGCCCATATCCATGTGCTCAGTCCAACAGTACATCTGCAGCACTGAAAATGTTCATTATTTAGTGTTTAGCCACAATCCTGTGCAGTTTGTGTGACCTCTGTTTCCGTGGTTGGGTGGCAGCCACTCCCTACTGGGACGCTGGGAGCTCCCCAGGTCAGCCTGGGTAAACTCCAGCCAGATCTGTTCGTTGCAGTGAGGGTGTGCAAAGCCTCTGTGTCTGACAGGAATATCCCGTTCCTACCAGATACCAGGCTGAGGCTCTTCAGTCCAACAGTCCAGGAACATTTGGGATGTGAGATTAGTGTTTGCTGAAGCTGCTGTTGCCAAGTCTCAGAAGAGAGGTTGAGGGCATGTTGGCTATTCACTTACATCTCTGTCCCTGTCCTGATTCATTGGGAATGGTTGAATCACTCCTGCATGGAAGGTATTGAGAGGAATTTGACTTTGTGCTCATTCTCTTCTGTATTAGATAAATAGGCATTTCTAGTCACAGGCCATGTAAAATAGTGACAGCATTGCGAGAAGTTGCCTGTTTAGGATAATTAATAAGCATCTTCTAAGCTAAACATTTATGTGCTCTTTTCTTTAAACTCTTAGAGCCCTCCTGGTATTCACAGCAGAATGGCAGCCAGTACTAGGATTTCTTTACTCTTTGAGGGCTGCTGTGCCAATGGCCGTCTGCTTTTCTGCTGAAAAATGTACCAGCCCTTGCTTCCCTTTGTCTGGCCTGATTCCAAGTCAAGTCATTATTACAGCATTAAATATGAGTGAACCTTTACATCTCTCTATGTATTTGAATTTAATTATCAAATTATAGTCTTAAAAAGAGGACCTGGTATTTAAATAACAGGCAGGCTTCCTAAATCTAAACTCATTTATCCTAAAATATATCCCAATTATCAAACAAAATCAGTCCTTTTCTGGTGCAATTCATGTTAGACTCACTTTTCTTGCAGCTTAGCTAAAATCAATAACTTATTCTATTAAGTGTTTATTTAGTTGTACAGAGCTGCTGCATCTCACTGAGTTATTCTGATTTCACGTACTCCATTGGCTTTATAATTAATTCATCACTTTGCATAGTCTCTTCACTTTTAAAGAGAGGTGTTAGGAGGGAAAAAACTGGAGGTAAAAGAGGGTAGCAATGCACTGTGAGTGTCTTACAACACATCTCATTTTTTCGAAAAGTGGATAAATTGAGGATTGTGCTTCTCTTGAGCTTCCTTAATCTGCTGCTGTCCTGTGCACTAGAGACACAACACTAACAGCTCCACTGGGAAAATAGAGGAATTTTACACGTGGGACTAACAGAAATTTGAAACTTTGAATAGGATGGTTGGAACACCAAAGAAGAATTGAGATGTATGAAGCAGTCAAGGAGGTTTAACTGCATCTTCTGTTAAATTTAATTAATGTATTTAGGTCTCCCAAGACTATTTCCAAAAATACCACAATCTCCTTGAAGGCTTTGGTCAATGTGATTTATGGGTTAAGGACTTTTGAATAATTTTGTACTGCACAGATTTTAAGAATTCCAGTTGAAGTTATGAGCATTAATAGGATCAAAGTATTACTAATTCAGGGAAAGACCTAATGCAGTGATAAATTTTGTTACTTGGCCATCACATCTCTTAGTTTCGTGGGATTTTGTATTTTAAATGTGATCAACTCCTTGCCTTTACTGAACAGAATGGGACACATACATTCACAACTTCCTGTTCCTTGGGAATCCCATGTTTGTCCATGGATTTTCAGCCCACTTTGAGTTATGGAGCTACTGCAATGATACGTGAAAAAGTTTTTCAAGTTTGTTATTTAAGGCTCATCAGGATGGCAGCCTGCCAGTCTGATTTGGTCACTATGATCTGACCTCTATTCATCACTTCAGAAGATCTATCTGATAAGAGATTATATTGAAAATACAGATGGAAGGGGTGGCTCTCTCAAGTCCTAGGAGCATGGCTATCATGGCAAAATAAAGACACGGTTAATGTCTCAGATTGGATGCAGGTTCACACTGGTACTTAGCAGTAAATTGTATTTACCAGCTGCTACCCTGCATGCCATGTGCAGTGTCCTGTCACCCGTGAAAGGAATATGGAGTAGAAATTTATACAGCATAGTGCCTTATACTGATAGTGCCTTCTCATTGGAAAATAAATTATTACCTATTATTTCCTATTTTGCACAGGTTTTATAAATTTAAAACTTACCAGTAGTCATGTAATGCTTTATTTCTTCTAAAATAGATTAGCTACCATTAAATAGAAGAGTGAATTCTCTCTAATTGCTCTCTAATTCAGAGTTAGGACTGTAAAAATTCAAGTACAAACCTTTAAATAGATTGTCAGATCTGTTTTGAAACTTAACTGGAAAAAAGGCATCATCACCATAGCAAATGATCCAACTTCATGAGCTCAGGTCAGCTTACATCTATGAACAATTACCCAATTTTAAAAGCAGCTTAATTTGTTCTATGCAGCCAGCTCTGGAAGGTATTGATTGCATCAAATGAGTTTTGGATCAAAGGAGCAACTTCTACATATGTTACGATGCAATTTTTGTAGGAAACTGGGTGAGTGAGGGTTTGTCTTGTTTCTGAGTGCCTCTGAGCACAGCTTTCTGCCCAGCTGAGGCGGTGCAGGAATCAAATGACCCTTGCTAATTCTGCCCACATCTTGCAGTCACACTCATTTTCTCCTATCTTGTTACCATATTGGTCTTATGTTTGCTGCCTGCTGGGAACAGCTAATAACTACTGAATGCATTTCATAGTTGGTGCAATAACAGCCTCTTGCTTTCCCTCTCAGTGTGGCTGCTTGGCTTTGAAAGCCTTATTGATGGTGTTTGCAACAGTTCTGTTTGTGGTGACAGCTGTTGTTTCAGACTTAAATTTCATCTTTGTATTTGTAGGAAACGTGATCTTTAACATTATCATCTTGCTACTGCAATTGTTGTTTTGTTGGGTTTTTTTCTGCGAGTAAATCCTCACTGATTAGCTGAGGAACTCTTCCCAGTTAGAGCCCTCTCCCCTCGGGATGAGGGACTGGCACTGGTGTGACAGTTCCTACCACAAGTAACACTGAAGGTCCTTTGTCCTCCTGTGTGATTACCAGAGGCAGAAAGGAAGCCTATTTTACATACATATATGAATGTTTAAGTACCAGTTTGTCCAAGCTAGGGGTTAGATTCATGCTAAGTCTGTTCCTCTGGCATTTGACACAGAATTTTTTCAATATATAAACCTTTTCAGTGCTTTGTAGACCAGGATGTCTGTAGAGCCATATAGGATATTTTCTGAGATGCCTGGGTTGTTGTTGAGTTTAAAATTTGGCCTGCTAGGCAACCTTTTGTAAAGAGGGATTTGTGCTGTGGGTCTGGAACAGCTGTCAGGGTCTTGCTGTCATTGGAAATGTATGCAAAGCAAATCACCATTGCCCTCTTTAATTCAGGGCAGGGTGGAGGTGCACAGGGATCGAAGTGATTGTGTGTTCACACCAGCAACACCACCCAGACTGAGGGCTGAGTCTGTCCTTCCTCTGTTAGAGCTGTTCTGAAAATTGCTCAATTCAACTGTAATTCTCCTGGCCTCAAAAACATTTGTACAGATTGGGTACTGCTGCTGCCTGCAGTACTTACCCCACGTTATTATAAATACTTTATGAAAATAATCTCTTTACTAAACTACTTTAGTGTCTAGTTCTCTGAGCTGTAAGCGAAGTCCCTTATACCATGGTGCATGGATTAAAGATTTTATCATTCTAAATTTAATCCTGTTTTCTTGGTTGGTTTCCATGAGGGGTGGAAAAATAGAGAAGGGGGAGGTTTGCCTGGTGATCCAGTTACTTAGGATGCAGATTATAAAATCATGTAGGTGTGGGGATCACTATGGAGCCAAATCTTATGTTTTTGCAAGCAATTTAAAAGACAAATTAGTTGTGCTTGTAGAAGGCATGTCAAATGACTGTGTAATTCTCTTAAGAAAAAAAATTGCACTTTCTTGTTTTTCCCAAGACTGCTCCTTTTTTCATCACACCAGTTACTTCATCCTCACTCATGCTTCTGATGTTTCTCCCAGCAGTTCTTCCTCTCCCTTGTGCAATTTCATGTTTGTTGCCTGTTGATATTTGCAATTAATTAGTGTTTCTTGTGCTATGCGAGTTAACAATTTATTTTGTGTTTTCTCAAAATATTTGCGTTTCCTCTGGTTTGTGATGTCTCTTCTTCTGGCCTTCCTGTATTTTTACCAGACTAGGAGCAAAGATCTAAGGGCAGTAACATTTTTTCCCCCTTAATTTTTGTGTAGCTGATGTTACACTGTGCTTATTGGTGTCATATGGTGGTGCAGATGATCATAGAACCGTGGAATTGTTTAGGTTGAAAAAGGCAGAAGTTTAGGCTTGAAGAACACAACTTGACATTTGTGTCTTGTTCTATGCCACACATATCAACTGTCAGATTTATTTTTTTTTTCTGATCAAGTTTTCTCACTACTGTGGCTAAATTTCTGATTTTTTTTTTGCTTTTTTTTCCCTTTAGTCCTGAAAGTACAGTTAATCGACTGGTTTTCAAGTGACTCCCCTGAAATATATCTTGCTAAACTTAGGATTCTTTCCTTATTTGTAACCATAAATAGTATCCCACTGCCTGTTTTATGTGGCTTGGGTTTTTTATAAACTTATTAGAAAAGCAGCTATTCTTTGTGCATCCCCAGAATATCTAATTTTGTTTGTTTCTTCTGGTATTTTCAACTTATGCACAGTTTTGCACTTAAAATATTTGCTTATTTGCTATTTAAGTTGCACATCAAATTTCTCTATTTGAGGAGTATATGTGAGCATAAAATTAGAGTAGTTAAGTTGCTCCTTCCCTAACATTTTAATGTGCATTTGAAATGGAGATTAGTGATGAAATTAGACCAGGAAAAAATCACTTTAGAACAAAAAGTGTAGCTTGAATTGATGATTAAAATCAGGATGGTTCTTCCAGGGAAACATTTTACATTAACTTCAGTCTTTGGCAGTGTTTTTTTAGGGAAGTTTGCACATCAGGGCTTCATTGCTCTGTTACTGCATCGCCACTTCTCCTGGGAGCCTGGGCTTTGTTTGTGTCCTTTCTGTGAGGCTCCAGGCTGTGTACAAAAAGGAGGTGTCTTACTCTGAGTGAATATGGCTACATCATGGTTATTGAAAGAGATGCAGCTGCTGTGCCACTGTTTCCTGAGCTGTTTCCATACCTGGACAGAGTTGGTTCATGTGATATTTGTGTGCAGAACGAGCAAAGTAATACAATATGTTTGGCACTCGGTTCTAAAAGGATCTGAAAGCGCAGCTGGAACAGAGATACACCTCTGAAAGATCACCAAAGCTGCTCTCAGCCTCTTGTTTATGCAAGTGTCTGCAGAAATCTGTTTTCACTTTATGATGCAGAGAAAATAGTTCCTATTGTGTGATTTTTGTTGCTGACCTTTGCTGTAGGTAATGTTTGGGTGTAAGAAAACTCTGAAGAGATCAGTTGGGAAAAAACAAATGACGCTGGTACCAGAATTATACGAAGGACATATTCTTCTATTTCTCTTGGCAAGCTGATGTGTGGCCTCTCAGTTCTTACAACTGTGAAGTCAGACTCTTAGTGATCCTCTGAGGGATAAAAGGTGACAAAAATTAGATACTAATAGGTACCCTGAAAATAGTCTTCAGTCTCATATTTGTTTGGGCTTTGGGTTTTTTTCCCAATTAAGCATGAGGCATGCTCTGAGAAAAATAGTTTATGCCAGAATAGGCCAGGGAAGGACTCTGATTAATCCATCTAAATGGAATAACTTACTGCCAACCTCGCTCCAACTTTGGCATCTGGATCATGTAATTTTGTTGGATTTCTGCACCTTTTTTTTTTTTTTTTCTCTTAGGTCACTTTATTGATTGCATACTTCTTTAAAAAATTGCTCCACTGCATCAGCTATTGCATAGGGAGTGCTGTGGATGTTGCTTCTATTTTTGTAATATTTTTTCATCCAGGCAGCCACTGTTTGACACAGCAGAAGTGGAAGGGACCACTCCCCTCCTGTCACTCTGCTTCAGGGGCTCTTTTGGGTGAGGAGGTGGGTGCTGGGAGTAAAGAGGGTGGAGGTTTGTAGCTAATTCCTTTTAAAATCTGAGCTGAGGTCAAAAGGATGGCAAGTGGTTCACTCAAGGATTTTTTTTTTTTTTTTTTTAATAATTACCAAATTTGGGGGATTTGGGTTCTCTCAGTGAGTTGCTTGTGAAATCAGATATTTATGCAACACAGGCTCTTCTTGTTTGTGATTTTTTGACTTCTTTGATTTCAAAAATTGCGGATGCTCACTTAATTATGAAAGTCTCCAGAGCCAGATGATGATGATGATTAAACCTTGGCACACGGTACTTTTTAAAACACTAATCTTCAGAAGATTCTGTGTAATTAGGTAAGTATTCTCCTTACTTGACGGAGAGGGAAACTATAAGGGTCCAAACCTGCTTCTGTTTTGGAGTTGCTGTCAACTCTTAACACTCCTAATAGCAGAAGATCAAGCCCTTAAGTAATTTGTCTAAAGATGAGTGAGGTGGTGGGAGAGTTTGAGTGGATCTTGGGTGTTCTTGATTCTCAGGCACCTGGCTGATAGCTTAAGATGTCTTGCTTGACATTTCAGCTCTTTTCATTTTAGTGTTTATCTTCAAAGGTCATCAGCTTTATATATGACTTTAAAATAAGTGTGCAGCAAGTTCTTCACCTGTTATTGAGCCCTCTTGTACATCACTACTGGTTTTATTTTGCCTGTCTCTCTAATGGTGATAGACATCCACAAAAATAAAATGGGAGAGCCTGTGGAAATAAAATGAAATCACTTGGTGCTGTCAGAGGCAGTAAAGGACCTGAGAAACCACTGTGATGTGAAGGAAAGTTGCAGGTAGAAAGACTGAACTAATCAGGTGGAGAGATGGGTGTGGTGGCTTTTTGATGGTGCTGACACCTCTCTAGAGCAGGGCAAGGGGCATCCCCAGTTTGAGGAGCTGGCAGAGCTGGGGGGAGGTACTTAATGCCCTCGGAGAGGGGCTAGCCTAGGGTGTGGAATGGGGAAGGGATGAGTATCACATTCAGCTCCCATCCTCTCCACTCACACACACTGGGTCAGTGTGGCTCTTTCTCTGGGTTAATCACTGCTCCATGTGGACATCTACCAGTCCCGTGTAGGATTTGGGCTCTTGAGAATAGTCACAAAGCAATTTCAGTTTCCCCTCTACTGCTTTCCACCATCTCCCTTATTAAAGATTCTTCAGTTACCTTTCTATGGCTGATTAATGTGTCAGGTGATTAATGACTTTCATCTGACACATCAGTGGGATTAAACCATGGTGAAATACATCCTTCTCCTCCTATTATTGCCTTCCACTGCTTTCCACAAAGGAAGTACAAGAGAGGTTATCTCATGAGAAGCTCTGCCTGTATTTCTGGCTGTTTCCAATTACCTTGCTGTTGGATACATGTCTGTGGTGAGCTGGAGTTGCAAAAGTTGTTTAGGGGAAGATGCTGAAAGTGCATCTAAAACACTCTGGGAATAACATGGGCAGCTTGATGAGAATTTATTCTTACTCTTGTGGATCAGTGGTTGCCAGTTGAACATGACTATGATTGCATCAAGTATTCTGGCAGTGCTTTTCTTTGAAAAGTTCACTACATTTTTTAGGGATGTTTAGCTTTTAGCAGATGAGAATTTGCATTAAATAAAAGTACAGAAAAAATGATGCATGTGCCTTAATTACTTTCAGCAGCAATGCCAAGACTACAAGTGGGACTGCAGCACCTGTGCCCAGATGTGCTTGCAAGCTTTAACCTACAACTGTGAGACCTTAAATTGGCACAGTGCTGTACAGGAAGATGCAGTTTCCCTGATGCCAGATCCCAGTGCTGCTCTTTTTTCTCTTCCCCACTGCCCCCTCCCTCTCTCCCTGCCTGGTAAGTGGATTAATTTCCAGCCCCAGCAGCTCCCTGGCTCTGCTCTTGGCCCATGCAGAGGAACACAGTGCAACTTGCACAGGCAGCTGGTGGAAATGAGAGGCCGGACCACCTCCCCTTTCAGCAGTGAGATGGACTCAGGCAGGAATTAAGCAATCCCGTGGCCCACCTGATGTGTGTAGTTAATTATAAAGCTGTAGTGATAGTTGCAGCTACAGATCTGCAGAGGACTGTCCCTGCTGGGTTTGAATGTTCCTGCCCAAGCCTGTGCCATAAAAGCTTCCCCTCTGCTGGTACTTACACTAAATTCTTTCATGTGCCAAACCACATGAGGACTGATTATTTGCCATGCCAAAGCATGGAATTTTGGTTAAGGTGAGGATGGTTGTATTAAGATGTAGTACAAATGATGTGGCTGTGTAACGTGGTTTCTTTGAGGAGTGAGTGGCAAGGAACTCACACTGAGTACTGTGCTCATCAAAAAGTTATCAGCCTGGATTTGCTGGTACAATTATGGGCAATTTCTATTGCAGTGAGAGTTATTTAAAATTGAAATAGAGTTGACATCATGTTCTTTTGACCTAATTCCCAGACTTTGGTATTATTAGTAAAATGGTGTGGGATATTACAATGCCATATGCTGCAGAACGGCTCTCTTAGGGAAGATTGATACAGCACTGGTGTTTGAATAGGAAATGGAGTGTGGAAAATTCAGAGATAACGCTGTGATCTTCAAACATGAAGGGTTGGATGTGTGGTGCCTGGGTGGGAAGCCACAGTTCGGAAATAACCCTGCTGAAAAGTAGTCCTATGAAAAACCAGGATACCTCTTACTTTGTTGTTTCATGAGTATAGGAGGTGATGTTTCCTTCCAGTAATACAGCTGGTTTTTGTATCACTAGATGCCCACTTTGCATTAACACGAGTTGACTTTATTTTGGCAGGAGAAAGTCACCAAGCCCTTGTGGAATATTTCAGACTTTCAGCACCAAATTCAATTTACTACATTCTTCCTTCTAGACAGCTTGCTCCCATGACAACCCCGTGTCAGATGATGCATGTACAGACCCTGTTTCCCATAACTTTGTCCTTGGGATGACATCAGTGGCATTTTTCTCATGATCTTTAAAAAACACGTGAGAAAAACATTTGGGATGATTTTAAAGTGCAAATTGTCATTTGGAAAGCACCCTGCCTTAGTATGAGTTCAACTTATCTAGAAATATTATGAGCAATCAAAAAAACATTCAAAACAAAATAATGGGATTAAGTAAGGGTTGTAGGTTTTAGGAGTCAGTCTTCACTTGTTACTTTTACCCAAGTACCATCCAGATGCACCAGTCTGTCTTAACTGTGCTCTCAGCACCTTGGGAGTACAAGCATTGTCCAGGTGTTGCATAAACTTGTATAAATAGTCCATCCACTTGTAATGATGACAGAGTTACCAGAAGGAAGTGAAGAGTGTTTTCTCTTACTGTATGTGGGTATGATTCCAGAAGTCCCAATACCTTGCATTGGGAAATGAAGCTCCAGGGTCAATGTGCATCTCATGTGACTGTTAATAGTCACACCTGCAGTGCTCAAATCCAGATGTTGGAAAGCAAAGGTGTATCTTCAGTGCAGAATTACCTTGTGTCTATCCTGAGATAAGTTCTCCCACATACCCCAACCTCTCCAAAAACCCTGTAACCTTGGCTACAGTAATCCAACAGCAGGCTACCAAGGTTTCCTTTCAGCCCGAGTTGGCAGTCCATGGGCCTTGCTCCTAAAAAGCACGCCAGCCAAGTGATAATATTTCACTGCCATGCCCCAGTTACCCCTGAGTAATACCCTGTGGCCTGTTTATTTTTTTACACACTTCAGGACGCTTTAATGGCACATTAATGCTGCATTTGTCTGCTGTGTTTTGCTTTGCTGCAGAGTTTGAACAGCAGTGCCATAAGGAGTGTGCCTGCACACAGGTTTGCTGGAAGCAAATGTCAACCTTCTAGTTGTGGTGGCTGTAAAACCTGTAATTGGGGGGAAATGTAGCTAAAGAAACTGTTTAAGGTTTAGTGGACAGAACAGAAGAGGAAACACCAAGCAGACAAGAAGAAATGAGTTCCGTCTGTGGAAAGGTTTTGCTGCCAAATATTTTGGTATGATCTATGTTAGCAATAAGCAACTCCATTTGGAAATTATTTTCCACACAGAATTGTTGTCATATTACTATTTCAAACAGCAGCTCAGTGCTGGGGCACACAAATCCCGCACACATTCATGGATCAGCCAAGTAAAAACATGGTATTTTCCCCAGGAAATCTATCCCAGCATGCAGACCAGTAATGCACTACTGAGGATGCAGCTGCATGTGCAGGGCTTTGTACACCCAGCCCTTCCTCTGTGCTGGAACAGCTCAAGCTGTAATTTTTTAGTAAAGACACATCCTTATTGCTTAGGCATCCTATAATTTCTTCTGAAATGTTGGATTTTTCCCAGTTAGAGCTGGTTTGAAGATCTGCTACTGTCCTTACACACCTAATGTTTATTGGATTTTTCTGATTGTTTGGCTTGTTTAACTTCTTTAACAACTTGTGGCTGCTTCTGCCCAGTTATTTTCCATTAAGCTTCAAGTCTCTCCTTGCATGCAGAAAACAGAGAAAACTTGACAGTTGTGTTTCATTCTCTTTCACATCTCAGTGTTTCGCTAGGCACAGGTCTAGTGAAACCTTTGCCATGGAATCTGAAAATTTTATTGCTTCAATTTTTTTTTTTGCTCCCACATTGGATTCAGGGTGCAGACAGAAATGGTCTTGTTGTCTGGTTGGGGTTATTATGTGTGTGATTGTTTTGAGGCTTTTCCCCTTCTAATTACTTTAAACTAATTGGATCAAGGATAGAGGCTGCAGGACAGTAGTACTGTTAGAGCTAGATTAAATACTGTCTTAGGAGACAAATTTGCGTAGAATAAGAAGCAAACTTAAATTACATCAAGCCATCCATGCTGTGAGGGGAGGGTGGTGGAATGCTGCCTGCCAATATTTTTATTATCATCGTCATTCACCCTTTTTCAATTTTAGGGCTGCCATTTCTGCAAGGAAAAGTTTGATGCTTTTTTTTGACCAATTTGCTTTTACTCCTGAGGACAGATGAAGGTATTTTATTCAGGCATCAAATTAATCACTTCTATGGAGAAGACAGTTGATCAAAGTGTGGTTGTATTTCTTTTAATTTTACTTCTTTACCATCTGTAAAGCACTGTAATTGTGTGCTACCTGTCTGATTTATCAGTGTTTTGTAGGAAATCAGCCTTTCTTGTACATGAGGGATTTGGGAGTTTCAGTTAGGTAGTGAGCCTGAGAGAAATGGGTTTGCCTGCACTTGGTGTTGTAGATCTTGACAATGGTTTGATTTTGGCTTTGCTAATACTGAAATCTTTGCCAGTGCTCTCAGTGTGTAAAAGTTTTCCTATTTCCACGTGGTTATTTCCTGTCCTGGGCAAGGTAGGCTGTTTGATTTCTTCCGGTTTGTAATGTCTAGCTGCCAAGAGAGTTTTTAAAAAAAACTGAATGCTTTTCTTGCTGGTTTTGGTATGGCATTCCTGAATACCTGGTGGGATCCTGGTTCTGTGGAGATCCAGCTTCACATGCAGTTGGATCCATGGTGGTCCTTGGGTCCCATTCCTTGCCTGGTTAACAAACTGTACTCCACTCGTTGCTTGTCATCTACAACGTGGGTATTTGTGGTATCTCTGCTAGCCTGGATTTCGGTGAGTAGAATGGAGCAACTGGGACACAGCAGGGAATTTGGCATCCTCTGAATGCCATGTTGTGGCGTTGGCACAACGTGTGAATGATTTCCCCCTTTTGTTTGCTGTTAATGATGAGCTCTCGGGCTGGGGCCTGGCTGCAGGCTCAGCTTTGCGTGCACGATTATCTGTACGTGCCGCAGATGGAAATTGAACATCTAATTACTTTATAAGATTTGTGAACAGAGATTTAGAGCCTGCTTAGCCTCTGCTTGAAAAGTGCTTTCTGTGTGATTTCAAGTCTGCTTTTGCTCTCCTCCTCAGGTCCTTTCACAGACGTGGTCACTACAAACCTGAAGCTTGGCAACCCCACGGACAAAAATGTGTGCTTCAAAGTTAAGACCACAGCACCACGTAGATACTGTGTAAGGCCCAACAGTGGAATTATCGATGCAGGAACATCAATTAATGTTTCTGGTAAGCCATTCAAGCAGTTCTTTGGTGATTGAAAATAGCTTTTTATAATCAATTATTTCTTGGAATGCCTTGCAGCCTGAAGGTATTTTGGTGAACCCAAGAGGTTGTGTTTTCCTGGAGAAGCAGCCATTTAATGTATCCTTACTTTCCTTACTCCTGGTCTAGCAGTAATAGGTTGGGTGTTACATCTTGTTTTGGAGAGGAAAAAGGTGGAAATACATAAATGATTGATATGGTTCATTAACAGCCTCAGCCAGCATATCCAAACCAGTCCTGCTGCAGCCCTGCCCTCCCTGTGGGATTATTTTTGTACAGTTAGTTTTTTGCCAGCTTAACTTCCTGAACCAGCTCACCACGGGGTCAAACAAGTGCTTGGATGGAAGAATAAAACTGGGTGGACTGTAGCCACTGGTTTAGACCAGTGTGGGCTGATGCCAAACTGCCTTTGATTTAACCAACAACAAAAACATTTACTTTCAAACCGTGCTTGTTTGTGTGCCTTGAAGATTCAGTATCCTTTGGTGTTAAAAATGTCAAATGACTAAATCTTTGCTGTTGCATAGGAAAAGTTAATGATTTTCTCTAATGAGTCAGTAGCTCTTGACTTGCCTAAGTTTGGTAATGGAAAAGCAAAGGAGTGGCTTACTTTGAAAGAATAAAGAGCTGAGTATTCTCCCAAACAGAATGTCTGTATATTATTCACTTGCTGATGATAGTTTTCTCAATGACGTCTCTAATCCATCTTCTTAATAACGAATTCTATCAAAGCATGTAGTTGTGGCATATTGGATGAATGAGGTCAGACTTTAGTTAAGAAAATTGTTTCTCTAAGCATGCAGATTTGCTTTGCTGTTTCTAAAAAAAAAAAAGTATTGGCATGATAAGAAATATTATTGATAGGTTATGCACTTTGTTCCTACCAACCTCTTTTAGCCTGGAATAAAAAATCTGGGAGGCTAAAACCACTGCTTTTTACTTGAAAAAAATCAGCATGTCAAAATCAAGAGTTCAGTTTCTTACTTGATAAAATGTAAAATATTAAAACACCTCACCCTTGGAGAGGGCTTGCCTTCATCAAAATACAAATTGATCCCAAACCCACTTGGCACTGTAAAATGAAGCAACTCTAATCCTGTAAGTCTTCTCATACATGCCCATATTTGCACACTCATTGATCTGTTGTCTTTGGGATTTCTGTGGTGTCAAATTGAGTGTGCAGAGGGCTGCAGGATTGTGCCTCCCTTGCAGTTAATCCCAGGGGAATATCACAGTGAGGAGGTAACCAGGGAAGTGTGGGAGCTCCAGGTGGGGCAGGCAAAGTGCTTCTGCTTCAGGAGAGGGCCAGCACGTACCCAGTGAGCTCTGAAATGACTAATATGGAAATGAAAAAGCTCTCTGGAGAGAAATGGAGATTTTTAGAAGTCGGGACAATTCCCAAGTAAAGCTGTCTGTCATCTATAGTAGCTGCAGGCAAGCATATCAAATGCATTGAAATCAATGAAATGATAATGAAAATTAGCATGGTTTCTAGCTACAAATTATCTTCATGCTATAAAGATGTGGATGCTTTTCATCTTGCGGATGAACTTTGAAAATTAAAAGCCTGCTTCCTTTCCAGGCTCTTACCAGGCTTTTTGAAATGTTGTCTTGATCTCAGTGTTGAGTGGTTTATCAAAGTTCTGCTCACAAGTGCCCCTTAGCTCCACCTTGAGCAAATACAGTGCAGGCATGTGTTGTGGGAAGCATCTCTTGTTATGCTACCAGCAGCTTGCTTTTCCAGCCTGACCCTTCCCTGTGGCACACAGGTAGAGTGTGGATCTAGTCCAGAGCTTAAACATCCCCTTGTGAGACTGCTGTGCCAACCCTGAGCTGTGCTTTGCTCTTGCTTACACAGCTTTAAGAATTTCCCTTTTCTGATAACCTTATTTGTGGTGATTTATGATTTGGTTAGTGTGGAGAAAGGCTGTGGTATATTTAATCACAAGCTCACGTGTGTGTTCTAATATTTCCAAGCTGATAATAGCAATAGTAAGAAATAATAATCCTAAAGTGCCAGTCCTTACATTAACATTGTATTTTAAAATGCAACTAGCACACTTTGATTGTCCCCTAGATAATGGAGTAAGCTCCTTTAAACCTAATATTGGACTGGAAGATGGCAGTGTCTTTGGTTCTGATCAGCAGATGGGATCCTTTGGATGGGAGGAATCTAAGAGGGGACTGCCATTACCTTGCAGAATAGAATTGTTTTCAGATTTATAGAAGATGTGTTTAACCTTTGTTTTGGAGTAATGTTGCTTGAGAACAGAGGACTGATTTTGGAGTTAATGAAATGAAAAATAAATAGAATTTGTTTCTTTGCTTGTGAATCAGTTACCTTTTCAGTCATTTAATTCAAGTCTTGCACAGGGCATAAAAATAGGGCTTGAATAAATAAGACTTGAATTCCTCCAAACCTAGTGAAAATACTACTGATGAGAAATTATTAAAATATAGTTAATTCAGTAACTCCTGGACACTTAAGGGAATTGGGCTGTGTTTTCTATATGCAATCTGTCCCCTTCACAGTTGCTGCCTGGCTTTACCACAGCCACTGATAGCACTTCATTGCTGCTGCACCTTGTCTCCAAAAAATCAGTGTCTAAGCATTTGTGAGTCTCAGAGAATATTATTGCCTGAAGCTGAATTTGGGACAGCCTCTTCCTTCTTGCTCTGTAGTAACCAGATGCCTTTCTTATACTCCTGTGAAACTCTGTCTGTACTATTTTGCTGCAAGTAAATGAGAAGATATTCTGCTCTAAGACTCAGCAGTTCCACTTTATTTCACACTAATATGATGGCTCATTTAAAAACGTACAAAATGCTAGAAAAATAAAGCTCACTTTAATCTTGTGGAGTCTCAAATGCTGCCTTCTTATGCCATATCACAGCTTTTGCTAAATACCAGCATTTGAGGCCCTGTCAGCATGCACTGCCTGCTGGGATGGCAGGTTTGGAGCCCGTGTTTTCACCTGTTATATAATGGCATGTAATTTTAACAGCTGAGTTTATGTAACTGTCGGGAAGCATATGTGTGCACTGTCATCTGATTCCATTGCATTGGGGCTGCAGTACTTGGGAAAGGAGTATTTGCACACATTCCACTGCTGTTAAGCACGTCTGATTTCAGCAAAGATAGCTGATTTTGTGACTTTGAAATCTAAATAAAAGGCATGAATGGATTACAAAGGAAAAGTGAAGGAATACCAGCAGATGCTGGTGAGTCTGCAAAAGGTGTATTAGGGGGAGAGAGGAATTGCAGATGGTACCATCTGTGCACAGTGTCCCACTGAAGAGAGCAGTCTGAACATGCCTCCCAGAATTGGGGAGGAGCTGATGTTATCCTTGGCTTGCTGTCGAATATCCGGGGAGGGATTTTTAGTCTTTTGTGACTAAAGGCATTGCCTTGAGCAGGGATGGAGCTGCAGCCCTGTGCTCTGCAGTCACAGTGGGTCTGCCCCATTCCCTTGGACCCTCAGGATTGTGTCCCATCCACTGCTGCATTCCCAGACTTTCCTTGGCAGTGGCATTTCTGTGCCCTGTTCCTAAGGAGCTCCCAGGACTCTGCAGAAACAACCAATTTTTGGATTGTTCTTGTCTGCCTGCTTTAAAATTCTATCTTGGTCTTCACAGATTCAACACTTATTAGTATTATTGAGATACTTACAGAAATTTTATGTTTATTTATGCAAACATGGGCCAAGATGGAGTGCTGCAATGGATTCTGCTTGTTTCTGTAGATGTGAGTCTCTTTTGCTCACCTCTGGCAGAGCTGATGGAATCCCACAAGGATCTTGAGGCTTGCCCCTGTTTCTGATTGGGGTATTTTATGTGGTAGATTTGATCCATCCAGACCATGAGTTCCGTGCAGTGCCATTTGGGAAAATAATTAATTGGTAAAGCTAGAAAAGAAAAAAATAGATTGATAGTCTATTGAATGAGCAGCTTAAGAAGGAACAGTGATGTGGATGGAAATGTGATAGCAGGGAGCTACTAGTGATGTTTCTTAAAAGTGGTTCTTGGTCCTAATCTTGTTTAATGCTTTTACAAGCAATTCTGGAACAAAGAGTACACTGAAAGCCCTGATGATGTTGTGAAGTTGGGAGATTGAAGATATGCAGCAGAATTAGGTGTCCTTGAAGGCTGCAGTAAGAGAAATGGGATGAGTTTCATTAGAAAAACTGCAAAATTGCATATTTGGAGAATAAAATACTCATGCTATAATTGCAAGCTTGTTAAATTAAGGAGCCTCATTGGGGTGAGCAAGATGCTGACATAATGTGGCTGTGAGTAAGGCAAATGTAGCATCATAAATCTGCATAAGGGAAGAGGTGAGGGGGCATAAATGCTGTGGTTCAGGGCATTAGTAAAGTTTCCTGCATGTATAATTAGAGGAGCTCAAACCAAAACAGGTGCAGAGGATGAATGGGGATCCTGACCCAGAGAGGACCCACCAAGTCTGGCTTAAGTTTACCAGGAGGCCAAGACTTGCTGTGATTGATGTCTTGGAGGGCACCAGAAGTAAATGACTCTTCCCCTTCTCTGGTATTTCAGCATAAGGGCAGTGTTGGTCCAGGACCAAGTAAACAGGCCATTAATAAATTCAGATGGAAACTAGAGGAAGGTTGCTGACTATCTGAGCTGGGAGACTTTTCTGTTCCTTCTACTCTTGGAAAGGACAGCTGGATCCTAGCAGGTGTTAAAGGTGTTTCCTGCTTCAGATTTCCTCTGTTCCTTGAGAAAGCTGCTTTGTTCTAGGAAAACCAGAGGAGTTTAATGCTTCTGTTATTGTGACTAACTTTGCCAGTAAACTGTTCTGTGGGAAAGGAGGAGCATATTGAGTGCCCAGTGCCTCTCCTTGGCTCTCTATAGAGCATAAAATGCTGGGGATATTGCAGGAATGTGTGAGAAAAGTGATGTCCATTGATCTCTCAGTGACTCTGCAGTTTTTTACTTGCTGGTGCTTGAGCTGTAGGGTGAGCAGCTTGGGAAGTGGTTGAGATATCTCTGCCTGATGGATGCTGCTGACAGTAAACTTGGAGATCATATTAATAATTTTGTTTCTTAAAACTCTGATTTCTGATGAAAGCTGAAACTTCTGACCAGATGGGACAACTAGTGTGATCAGGCATTTTGTAGGAACAATGTTTTCCCATAATTTTTGCATAAGGTTTGTGATTTCCATTCGGAACAAAGGAACCACGTTCCCAGCAGCAATTTCTCCAGCAATTAGGGCAGTTTTATGGAACTCATCTTTCACAGAAACCCCAATAGTATGTGGATAAATATTAAAATGGTTTGCCTTCCTCTTGAAAAAAGTACATATTTTTGAGCTTCCCATCTGGCTTACAAGACATTTGCTGAATAATTTGTGTCAATGTGGCTTTCATGTATTGATCTAAAAATACAAGTGCTAACAACGTCTGTGCTGTCAAGCCCTCTCTGGCTCTTGTGGTTCAGTGAATGGAGCTCAGAACAGCAATCCTTTGGTGTTCCAGGATGGATTCAGCACTGTCCCTTGGGAAATGAGGATTTTCAAATGAGCTGATAGTTGCACTCAGCAAAGCAAGCTGGAAAAAACCACAATCTGTAGAAGTTCCATAAATACTGGATAGTTCTGACTATCCAGTTGGATCTTACACATAATATAGATTTGAAATTATTTAAGTGTCTGCTACACAAGAGAAAAAACGATGCTGCTGCTTTTCAGTGATGTCAGGCAGTGTTGAAATAGTTGTGCAGTCACTCCTGTTTGGAAAATAGTTTTAAAGGTAGCCAGGTAATTTGCAAACACTTATTTTGGAATAATATCTGAATACTGCAAGGTGAGTTAAAGATGTATAGTAATTTTTAAAGCACCTCATCTGAGGGAATTTATTGCCTTCCTTCTCTTTGGGCTTTAAAGGCATGTGGTTGTTGATGGCCACAGATTGTGTGCACAATAAAGATGGCACAGCCATAACATACTCTGCTCATTAAGGGAGGCAGATTGGTTTGACTTGCCTTCATTTGCAACAAATGGGATCTTTGGATATTGCTTTTATACAACAAACCCCTGCAATTAGTGCCCCTGAAATTGGGCACATAATGTTAATAGCAGCAGTACTTAAAAATGATCCTAACTCTTGAACTGCTTCTCTTCTCAGTGATTGAATTGAGGGGCTGAAGTAAGACCGGTCATAAATGTGAATTTTTAAACCTTACACCATTTTTTTCTGTTAACAGGAATGGCAATATTTGCAAGCTTCATTTTCAGTTTGGGGGGTAGTGGCTTTTTGCAGTGTCTAATAACATGTTTATGTAAACTGTGTTACTTATTTTCACATGTTCTGTCTCACGTTGAAGCCAAACTCCTGTTTATTAATGTCCCAATAGCTGAATATCCAGATGTCACTTGCAAACGTGGGGGTTCCAAGTGACCACTGTGATTAAAGAATATTCCATGTAAACTGAATACCCAACTGTCCCTCTTCAGGTTGCTTTAACCCAAAAGCAAAGGCATGGAAATTCCTAATACTGCATTAAAAATTAAATAAAAGCACACACACTCTAAACCTACTGTTCCTTCCTCTCTGTCACCTGAACACAGTAATTTTCTTCAAAAGTAAATTTTGGAATGCTTTTGATTGTTTGAATGAAGAGAAATACATTCCTTGCATACCTTTCATAGGCCAAGTTTTCATCACGTTTAACTATAAACTTCCAACTATAAATTGGTAACAAACTTTCAGTAACTTATTTGTGGAAGCGAAACACTTGTACTTGATAAAGCAAATACCATGAGACTCTTAAACTCTGTAGAGGAAATTTCCATCCTGAGACTCAAACCTCATGGTTTACAATGTTTGACTTTGCCTCTGTAGCTTTTCTCGGGCACCATCAGCAATATTGTGTGTACAGCTCATCAAAATGCTTGTTACTTCTGCCCTTAGGATGGAGCAAGACGAAAAGATGCTGTCTTGGAAAATTTTTTCTTCTGTCCCTGAAGATATGTAAATTATCCTATTTCCTATAAATTACTATTGTTATCTTGCCATAGCTGTGTACGGAATATTGTAGAGTGATCAGCATTTCCAAAATTCTCAGACAAAAGTCTAGACAGACTGAGGAAATCTGTTTCTCTTGCCTCCTTTCAAAATTCTGATTTAAAGTGAGGTTCATCTCAACTGCCGCTTTGGTCATAACAACAGACAACTTGAAACCATTTTAATGTTTGTTTTTTCTGAAATCTGGTAACTGTGTCTCATCAGTGCATGACTTTGCACCAGAGCAATGTTAATTAAATGTGTTCTGGGTTTTGTTCTTTCAGTGATGCTACAGCCTTTTGACTATGACCCTAATGAGAAAAGTAAACACAAGTTTATGGTACAGTCTATGTTTGCTCCAGCTGATACTTCAGATATGGAAGCAGTAGTAAGTATTGAAATAATTAAAAATTGATTTCTTTTTAATTGTCTAACTTTTAAGTCCATTTACTGCCTTGTTTAAGGGCTGTTGTCAAACTGTGCTGGAATGGTCCTTGAAAGCTTTTCCAGATTTTCATCTCTGCATGGCAAGGAATTTTCTGTTACTTTGAGCCCCAGGAACCTTGCACTGAAAGTTGGTGTCTGTGGTTGCTTCTTTAGGAAGTTGCTGTCAGTAATGGGTTGCCAAGCCATGAAAAAAGTCGTTGTAGTTTTTTGCAATATATCCTTCTTTAGAAAGGCCAGCTTGAACCATAAATTCTGAGGATGTACAGAATATATTCAAAGTCTGTGGCATCTTTTATATTTTATGCATCTGCTCTCAGTCTTGAGTCTTCTCTTGAGCAGCTCCTTGTGCAAGGTGCAAGAGGATGATTTACAAGTATTGTATTTTTCTTTATCCCTACCTGTGTCTGCTGTGGCTTTGTAAATGAAAGGCCCTCATAGATTCTGTCCTGTGAATTACAAATGAGAGCAGTAGAAATATGTAGGTGCTTAAGGAGAGAAGGACAAAAGACATAGAAATAAGATGTCAGGCTATAGTAAGACAACCTGGAAAGGAGTAAACCCTTATGTCAGCTGGTGGCTTTCCTTCAACAGGAAGATTTGCCCCCAGAAGAAGGCACAAGGAAGCTTTCTCTAGCCTAGCTTTTGTCAGCTTGAGAGGACACTCAGGGGCTGTTGAGAACACAATGTAAAAAAGGAAAATGACCATTACTCTGAAAGTGCTTGGCTTGTGTGTGCTACTTAAAAATCCCAGAAAAACTCTACAGTAGTCTTTACAAAATGTGTCTTCTTCTGAATAGCTTCTTAAAGCTGGGGCACTCTGCAGGTTAAAAATTTCCCTTCTGAAACTGATTTATGGAACTATATTTGTTTAATGGGCTCAAAATAAGATCCAGTGGGAGAAACAGCAATAGTAATAAAATGTCTGCATCACTAGAAAGATAAGCCAGTCTGCCTTTCTTTCGAGCTCTTTAATTTTTATGAGTTACTTTATACCATGACAAATGTTATTCTGCTGGCAAAGAATGTTTTTTAGTACCTAGATGGGCCTTTCAGTTTTCCAGAGCTCTCCAGACCGATACGATTCCTTTTCCTGTAAACTTTGATCAGTTCTCAGTTTTGTTACCACTCTCCAGATCTCTTCCTATTCTGGATGAACAGGTGAGACCAGTTATGGGAGTACTATAAAGCTTTCAACACTTCACAGGCAGCCAAGGAGCTCGAAATAGATCTCTGACTTCAGCCCAGAAGAGCTGAACTATGATTCAGCTATTTAGGATGAGTTAAATACTACTCTGTGTTGCATGGGCTTAGCCATAATTTGTCACCTACTTGAGATATGCTGAGGAGCACCAAGCTACCAGGAGGATGAGCAAAGTGAAGAGGAGCACGTGAGAACTCCAGGATATCAATGTGGACACTTCTTGCTGTTTATTAGCACTGAGAATAAATCTTTTCACTTCAGGGTTACAGCTGATACTGAGCAAAGATTTATTACTGCTGATCCCTGTTTAAAGGATTTCAAGGAATCTTGTTTATGGCAGAGTCCCCAGCTGAAGGGGGAGAAGGTGTCAGGGGAGGTTTTCCCTCTGTGTTGCACATCTGGGACTGTTCAGGCATTGATACTGAAAAATAAGGATGTGGAAAGATGTGGAAACAAGGAGAGGGAAGAACAGTCCTGTAGTTCATTCCAGTCAGGAAGAAAAGCTCATGCGAAATTTTAAAAGTGTGAATAGAAACTCCACTGGGCAGAGTTGAGAACTCACACTGTGATTGATTTGGGGCTTGTTATCTTTCCCTTCCATTGAATTCACCCCTCCTTTTTCTTTTTTTTTCTTTTTTTTTAAGCAGGCCCATAACTCCCCCCATCTCTGCTAATTACTCTGACACAGCTGCCAGTTCTCTCTGAAATTACCTGTGGAAGTTTCAGACTATTTAGAATGATTTGCTTCATAGTATCTGCTCTGTCTTTATGATACCACTGCATTATATATTTGATCTCATTTTTCATCCTGTATGTGGTTAATGGTAATGTGATAAACACCTGTGGGGTTTTTTCTGAGTGAAATGATGTGATTTGTTTACATAATTCACTGCATTTCCAATCTGCCTGATTATACTGATATGTTTAATATTAAATTAATATTAACTTATTCCAGTGGAAAGAAGCAAAACCGGAAGAACTCATGGATTCGAAACTTAGGTGTGTGTTTGAGCTACCAGCAGAAAATGATAAGCCTGTGAGTATTTTCAGATGCATATTGAGTGATTTAACTTAATACCACAGTAAATCCTGTAAAATGGCATGTTTATTCAGACAGCTATATAAGCACAAGACAGAACCCTCTGTTTCACTGCCTGGATGGCATCACCCTTTAGAAACACAATATGAACTAAAATCTTGGTAATCCTTGGTGTAACTAGCAGCCAGTTTGAACATGAGAAGTGCAACAGTAGCACAAAGCAGTTTTTGAGTTGATCTGTTTTCATTCAGTGAAAGGTCACTGGATAAAGAATACTTAAAAAAAAATTAAAGATGCTGAGTGCTGGTTGTGAAGCTCAGAGTTTAAACTGAAGCAGTCATAACCATCAGCAATGTAAATTTGCATGTCCAACACTCCCCTTTGCTTTCTTGTTCCAACGCTGATTTTGGCAAGTAAATTGATAGGAAACTGGTGAGGAAGGCACAAAAGCAGTTGGGAATTATATTGCAATCCTAATGTTGTAGGATCCTTTTTTAGGGTAGTGAACATACTAATTTCTAATGGAAGTATGTAGTGTGCAATGTAGAACTGATAATGGATTGAACAAAACAAAAAATGCTTCCTAGTGTGCAGGTACTAAAGGCACAGTTGTTCTACTTTGCACTGAACAGCCTGTAATTAGGATTATGTAATGGTTTGGGTGGGGAGAGGTTTGTTTCCATAAGAGACCCTTTCTAAGGTGCAGAGCATGGAAAGGATCCAAAGGCAGGAGAGGGAGCAGGGTTTGGAGATCTGAACCTCATTTCCCAACTTGGATTGTGAGTTCCTCCATCCCTACAGAAACACAGAAGGAGGGAGAGGAAGCTGCAGCACTGTCCTGGCTCCTGCAGTAGCCTGGGGAGGGAAGGGTGAGGAGGCCACTGACTGTGGTTTAGGGACATTTCCTTTTCTGTATATGCAGGGTCTGAAAAGTCGAGGTCATTCTGTCTTCACTTACTGCTGCTGATGTGGTGTTTTCTGGGAAAGCAGTAAAGTTACAGAAAGCAAAATGTTGTTTATTTCTTTTGATACAGGCACGTGTCAGGTGTGCACAGCCAATTTTACCTGATTCTCCTCCTATGTATCAGGTGTGTGGTGTGGTGTTAATAACTAACAGAAATCACTCTATCCTTTTTTAACAGCATGACATAGAAATAAATAAAATTGTATCCACAACTGCAACAAAGACAGATTCCTCTGTAATGTCTAAATCAATAAGTTCTTCTTTGGATGACACTGAAGTTAAGAAAGTAATGGAAGACTATAAGAGGCTTCAAGTAGAAGTTCAGAGGTTACGGGAGGAGAATAAACAGTTTAAGGTAAAGATTGCTGTTGTTTTCTTTTCAGATTTACCCCTTTCCTGAAACAGAAGCTTCCATCTTAAAGGTTTGGTTACCTGACCTTAGCACAATATTTTAATATTGTATGTAAAGTAAAAGATAATTCAGGTTTCTCTCTGTAAACTCTGAGAAGGTGCTGAAATCAATGGTCCCTTTGAAAGGAGGCACAAGTCATGCAGTCACAGAAGGTGATTGGGTAGCAACCCAGAGGAGTGAATTCCCCCTCTTTTTTTCTTTTCCCACCTAATTTCTCAGTCTGAATTAAGCATTCAGTGTTGGACTTGGCCCTGCTCTCCCAAACCGATGGGAGCTTGAGGGCAGTGTTGTGCAAATACTGAGTGTTTCAGTGCTTGCACCTGTAATGTGCTGCTGAAATGGCCAAATTGAGACAGATGAATGGGAAATGTGCTTCCTGTCATATCCAGCACATGGCTGGGAAATCCAGTAATTGAGAAGCTTTTATCACTACTGAAAAATTCCTTTTTACAGTAGTTTGATTTGTTGTAAGTGTCTGCTTCCATAGATATCAGCACCAAGGAAAGTGTGGATGTTGTGACTCCTGCAGCCCAGTGAAAGGAGCTCTGTTCTCTCAGCTCTGATGCTGCTTGGCTGGCTGATGCATGAAAGAATTCTTGAAAACAGTTTTGTTTTGCACAGAAATAATTTGTATACATAACAGACATGACCCTAACTTCTCCTTGTGTTCTTGTTTTGCCAGCGACTCAATACTCTTAAGTTCTATACCATTTTATTTAATTTTTTTGTCAATCAATCTTGAATAAACACTCTACAGGAGCTATCTAGAATTGAGCTGATGTCTTACAGTAACGTCCTTGATCGGTGAGCTCTTTGTTCCCTTTGCAGAGTGTTAAAAACATCTGTAAAACATCAGAAAGCAATGCTAAATCACTGCCTGCTACCAGGTGCTGTCAGTGTCAGGCTGGAGTCACTGTCAGAAGGAAGTTAAAATATTTAAAATGAAAATTTGTTGTTTCTATACAAAATCTCTTGTATGTAAACAACATTTTATTGTTTACAAAAGTCACTTGTCCCCATTGAGACTTAGAGCAGCAGTGAGGTATTGGATAGTCTGAGCCTTTCAGTGAGTTCATTCATTCATTCATTAAAAATAAGTTCACCTTCAGATCATGTAGGTGCCCCTTTAAATTCAAAAGTGAGAAACACTGACATACCCTGAGCCCTTTGAACTTCACTTATCTGACAATTTTTAAGGCTGCAGTAACTTCTTATTGCAGTTTTGTTTCTTGAGTATTTTCTAAGTATAAACTGGAGACTTTTGGTTTAGTACCTTACACTTCTGCACTATAATACTGTATCACATTAAAAAGTCTAACACTGTTGCTTGAGCTGGACACAAATTAAATCACAAAAGACTCATTTGCCCCTGTCCTGAAGTGCTCTGAGTGTGTGTGTGTGACTGGAGTGTGCTAACACACAGCTGTGCTGCACAACAGCTCAGGGAGAGCTGAGGGGAGCTTCCCCCCATGTGAAATGAGAATATCTGCTGGTGTTACAATGTTTTATCTGTTGTCTCATCTTTAAATCAGGTGAGCTGCCAAAGCCTACTGAGAAAATATCCTAATTATTGCCATTAGGTTCATGTCAAAATGTCAGCATTAATATAATAAACAGATTTCCCTCCAAGGGCTGGGAAGATTTGCTTGTGACATCTGTCATGGGGAATGATGAGTGGCATTGCCTTGGGTTGTGAAAAACATCCAACTTCATCTTAATTATACTGGGAAACCTTTTCCCCAACAGCACCTTTGTGCCATTCCCTCCAGGGTTTTTCTGAAGTTCTGGAGCTGTCTCCAGACTCTTGCAGGGTTCCTCATTGCTTCCTCACTCCCTTAGCAGGAGAAAACTTCCAGGAGTGTGGCTTTTGCTGTAGATGCAGAATTCCTCTCCTGCCTCACTACCCTTCCTCCTCAGGATTGTTCAGGAAACAGAGCTCTAACTTAGCTGTAAATTCTCTTTCACCTATTCTGTAACACCCACCTAAATAAATATGAGAAGGGTGAATATTTGAAGCTTTTTTATGTAGAAATAATCAATCTCTCTTCCTTTAGGAAGAAGGTGGACTGCGGATGAGGAAGGTACCCCAGACAAACAACCCAATATCTCCTTCTGCAGCTGCTGTCAAGGACGAAGGGCTCAGCTCCAGACTACTTGCTTTGGTGGTTTTGTTCTTTGTCTTTGGTGTAATTATAGGAAAAATAGCCTTGTAGAGGCAGCATGCTGGAAATTGTAAATTGGTTTGATGGTTCTGCCATATCATTGGATTAAATTTATTCATAACAATGTTTAAAAAAAAAAAATTAATGTATGACATCTCACAGGTCTTGCCTTTAAATTACCCCTGCACAAATACTATGTAACATAATCTAGAAAGTTCAAAATGTATGGTGAGGGAATGGATGAAAGAGAATATGCTTCAGTGATGAAGGGGGGGAGAAAATCCTGATTTAACACTACAATGGAATATTGTATATGTCATTTTAAACATTCTTAGACCCTGGTACATGTTGCTGGATTACCTCTTTTAAAAAAAAAAAAGAGAAAAAAAAGGAAAACTAGAAAAACCTCTTCCTCCACTGCTGGAGCTGGCCCTAGGGATGTTTGGAGCTGGGTTAGGCAGGAGGTGTTGATAACTTCTGTAAAATACATTAATCCACCATTCTGCTCATAAATTTAACAGTTTCTGTCAGTGTCTTCAACTCTGTGCAAGTTACCAATTTCTTGGCACTTCAGTGAGTAGTGAGAAGCTGCAAAGACTCATCTGGGGCAGCACTGAGGGAGCTGGGCAGCACCGAGGGGCTCGTTTGGATAAAGGTCAATGCCTTGTTCTCACCAAGGGACCAAGCTACATTGCTGTTGGTTCATTTAGTTGAATTAAAATGTTATTCAGAGATGTTTAATGCATATTTGACTTATTTAATGTATTTCATCTCATGTTTCCTTATTGTCACAAAACTGACTAATACTTTGTGGTATGAAAAGGCACCTGTTCAAAGCCAGTGACAAGAACTAAACATTTGCTGCTGTAGTGGTGCAAGATTCTTCTGCCTCCTGGTGTTTTGGGCACTACACAATTGTTGGGAGTTTTGATCATCTGAGCATTGGGGAAATAGTGGTCAGGAAACTGGTTTTGTATGTAAATAAGTCTATCTAGGGGAGAAACAAAAATATTAGTAGTAAAGTAGTCCTATGCCGTAAAAAGACCAATCTTGTTTGACTATGTAGCATCTTAAAAAAAAAAAAAAAGAAAAAAAAAGAAGAGAAAAATTAAATAAAGCCCCCAAATTAATGTTTCCTTTGTTACTTTTGTCCTGTTCTCACAGTTTTAGAGGTGGGGAGGAAAGAGTGTTCTCTCTTTGCTCGTGGCATGAGGAGACTTGCAGTTGTATTTCAGGATGAATTTCTTTTTTTCCAGAATAATTTTCAAATCAAACCAAGCCACCCCATCCTGAGCCTGACACACACAAGTTGTTCAGAGTAACTGTGTTGCTGCTGAGGTACAAGGTAACATCTCACTTCCCAGGTTAGTTCAGGAGTTCAGACACTTGACAGCACCTTCAGAGTAAGGTGAAAGTAATTTTGTTTCTAAGCTTCCTTTTACCACGAGGTGTATAAATAAACTCATGATGGATTCAGTAGATGAAAGAGTTTTTGAGCAAGTAAATTCACATCTCTTCTTAAATGGTAGACCCAAAAACCTTCAGTGACAAAAATCTTTGTAGCATGTTACAAGATGAGGCTGAGATGAAGCTGAGTCTTTTAAAAATGCCTTCTGTCATTCCTTCCATCTCTCTGGGATTCTGTGAGAAAGCTGTTGGGGCTGCAGCCTGTCTGACCTTTGTGTTTGTCCCACTTGCATCTCAGGAGCTTCCTCCTCTGCAAGTGCAAATCAGTGAAATTTTATGTGAGGCTTAAAATAGATGGGGGAAAACCCCATAACCAATGTGTTCAGCTTATGAACACGAGTCTGGAAGTATTTCTAGGAGATTCAGTAGAAAGGAGAGGTGTGTTTTTAGCATTTTAAAGTGCTGGTGCCTTGTCTGCTCAGAGGGAAGGGACAGAGCCACGGCAGCAAAGGGCAGGGCAGGTGGGAGATGAGCTGGAAAGGACAAAGCTGGGAGTTTATGGGACAAATTGGGCAGAATTGATCAAAAAGGTCCTTCCTGGGCAGTAGAAGCTGAAGAAAACTTTCTAATGAAGCATTCTTTTCAGAAAGACAAGAGCGATGCTGCAAAATTTGTTTTCATGGCTTTGAAGAATGTATTTGAGAAAACCTCTGCTGAAGGGAGACTGAGATATAAAGTAGGTTTTTTTAAGTGGCTGTAAATATCTTGTTCTCTTAGCAGAATTCCTGATTCGCTTAAAAAAAAGTAAGTTTTTTTGAGAGTCCTTTGTTCTGCTTAAAAACAGCTTTAAAAAGGTTGGTTTAAAAAAAAATGGTTGTCTTTGCAGGATAAAGGGGGCAGATTTGAAGCTTTAAGCTGGTCTCCTGTGAATATATCTGGAGTAATGTTCCAGGCAGGTTTTACACCCAGTGTGAGCTATCACAGCTGCCTTTGGTGGCCCAGGGCAAAGCCAGCAGCAGCTCTGTCCTCCCCTGGTGCTCAGCAGGCACTTCTTGGTGATCTGTGCCAGCCTGGAACTGTAAATCGTTCGTGAGCAAAGTTGTTCCTGTGTTTGCACTCCAGGATCATAAAGAGGTCCCAGAAAATTCTCTTGTGCTTTTCCAGATTCCTTCAAACATGAGATCAAGGAGGCCAGGAGAGGATTTCAGTGCTGGTACCATCTGTAGCCTGCAGCTGGGCTGACCCACACCATCATTCCTAAACAAGATTTAAATGAACTGCTTGTATTTTGGAATTTAACAAAATCCTGAGGTCTTCCCTCCCCATTTTTGACAAGAGCCTGAACACATTAGCCCTGAGTTGTCTGGGTAATGCTTTGCTTTGCTGAGCTTGAAATAAAGCAACCAATCAGGGGAATCCTCACTCCCTGTTTGACCAAACCCTTCTTTCATAGGCACTAGAGAGAAATCTTAAGGATTTTTTTCTTCCAAGGTTCCTAAAAGGCAAGTTTATAGCTAGAGTGCAGATATAGATTGGCTGGATATTCTTAAGCCACATGACTCCTTTTGTAAGTTGTTCCTTCCATGGCAACACAAGAGCAAATGTTCTCATGAAGTATTCACAGCAAGTGAATTATTCTGAAGGACATTGTACATCTTAGGAAATTGTGCACAAAACGTAGAGTTTTTAAGTGAGATTATTGTCTGGGGTCCTCACACAACATCAGATACTAGAAACCTGTGATTGATTCATGGTAGTAGAAATCAAGTTATTACTAATCTAATTATTGTCCTTGCTGTTACTTTAAGATGACCACTTGCACATTTATTGTTGATTTTTGTAACACCCAGTAGAGGCTGCTTGGTGCACTCTTTGGGCGAATTTCAGATAAAAATTACCTGAAATGTCTCCAAGCCTAGTGCTGGGAAATGAATGGAAAATGGTTTCTTCTATTTTTATGTAGTTCTCCACATCTTAAAGCAAATACTCTGTGTATGAATGGTCATAACTATTGCTGTGCATTGGCAGTTGTCAGCTGGGAAGGCACAGCTGGAACAGCTGCATTTGCCAGCCAGGACCAGCTCAGGTTACTGGGGAGTAGCCTGGGGGCTGAAGAGCAAGATCATGTCATGTTGTTATGTTGAGGGGGATTGATGTACCATAATGTCATTTTCTAAAATACAGGATTGTAAAGCTCACTGGTGGTGTTACTTTTTCCTCCTGAAATGCTGTTAGTGGGATAAAGTTGGAAATTCACTTTGCAATTCACTAGAATTTCTTTTCATCAATAAACTATGAAGGGTTTGTATCTGCTGCACATGTGAACTTGCAATTCTTGTCAGCAGTTTTACATCTTGGTGTGCACAAGGAATGGATCATTTATGTCTTGACATACTTGATGTTGCATTGCCCACTGGAAGAAAACTGTCATCCCTTTTCTTCAGAAAATGGCACTTCTGTCTCTTCAGTGGAATGTCCTTCATTTTCAGGCACAGTGGTGGCTTCACTGCAGTGCACTTAAGTTTGAAACTGTATTTCTCTTGCCCTCTGTGATGTCCTGAAATTCCTGAGGTCTGTTTTCTATATAAAGTAAGCGAGGAAAAAAAAGCACGGCCAAAAAAGCCTCTGTTTGAAATGAAGGCCTGGGTAAAGAACACTGAAGCTCCTGTTTGTTGTGGCTGAAAAAAAAAAGCCCTGCTGCTGCCCTGCTGCTGCAGGGTCCTGGAGAGCCCCTGGGCTGTGGTTTGGGAATTGGGGAGCATCCATGGCCCCATCCTCCAGCGAGCGAGGTGAGAGGTGGGGAGTGAATTCCAGTGTTTGGGATTTTGAAAAGATCAGCTTCAGAGAACAGAGTAATTGTGTTTCCACTGCTCAGATCTGCTTAACTATAAAATTTGTTTGTTTTATTAATGGGCTGGAGTTTTTTTCTGGATTAATGAAGATTATTTTTAAAATAACACAAGTGAGAGCCAGCCAGGAATCTTGCATGTGGTATTGCAGTGAGCACCCACCTGCACACTTGCAAAGAGCCTGTGCCTGTCATTCACTGCCATTTCCTGGGGCTTCAGTTCCTCTTCAAGAATTGATTTCACATTTGTACTTGAAGAGTAAAACTTCTTGAAACCTTTACTAAACTTCCACATAGATCTCTCTGCCTCCCAGTCCAGGCCTGAGTTTGTCCTGAAGCCTCTGCAAGAGTGAAAAGTGCAAAAGGGACGTGGGGTCTGTGAGCACAGGAACTGCTTTTCCTTGGAGTAAACTTGAACTTTGGATCTTTCCTCCTGTGATTTGTCATTAGAAAATGGCCTTTTCCAGAGAGCAAAACAAAAGAAGTTAAGAAAACAAATGAATTAAGAAGAATTAATTGAAGCTGTGTATTACAAGTTGACATTATACATCTGGCATTTCTGTTTATGTTTCTACATTGGTACATTTCATTCTGATTCAATAAGTTCCTAATTTTGTGGGATTTTTTTTCAAGAGTTTGAAGTGCCTGTGAAGAACAGCCCGTAGTAAAGTATTGTTCCCAGTTTAGCTGTACTTCTTTCTTTTAATCAAATCTTTTTCTTTAGTGGATAAACTCACAAGATTAGAAAAGCCTCTTGAACTCCCTCATGTTTGGGTTGGCAAATGTCCCACACACAATTACCCACAGAGAGCTACTTTTAAAAGACCTTTATTAAGGCTGTACAAAGTCAAGCACTCAGGAGTTAGGAAATGGCAGAACCAGGTTTGTCCACTGTGGTTTTGGGGAGTACATTGCAGTGTCTGATCATTTCAGTGATCAAAAAGTGAGCTGAAGCTGCTCAGAAATTGTCCAAAACTGCCCAGCTTTGTGTGCTTGGACTTGGAGAATCCTAAGTTCTCTTAAGTTACATATAAATCAGTTTTTAAAAGTTGAACTTAAGATGTGGCAGCGTGGTGTTGGGTGTAACTTGTGTGTGTCAGGGGGGAATTCTTTGTGTTCCGTGTGTGGATCCCTGTTCTTGACCCGAGCTCCTGACGTGCTGGGGAGGAACTCGGAGCTGAAGCAGCAATTTCTGTTTCCACATTTCACTGGGAGGCCACACACAAGTGTGATTGGAGCCAGGGATCTCTGCCTCGCTGCTGAGCCCAAAGGAGCATTTCTGTGGGGGCTGGAGGCTGCTGCCCACGCTCCCTCCTGCTCCCTTCTGCCTGAGCTGTCAAACCTCCCTCCATTCCCTCCCTTGGCGCTTTGCTCCAGGCCAAGTCATCCTTGTTCCTGCACTGCTCCTTGGCAAACAAACACATGTTCAGCCGAGTGCCTTTGAGTGGCTTTTCTTCCCTGCTGCCTGTTTCCCATCTGGCTCTCTCTTCCCGTCACCCTTCCAGCCTTGCTCTCCCCTGCCTGCCCATCCCAGCCTCTGCCCTGGGCTGCCTGCCAGAGCTCTCCCATGGACACCTGACTGCTCCTGGATGCCTTTTCCCATCCCACACAGGCACTCACCTCCTGCTTCCTCCTGCTTTTCTTCCTCTTCGCTCTCTCTGTGGAGCTTGGAGCAACAGATCTTGTCACCCATGTCCTTCTCCAGCTTCCTCCTGCTGTTCCAGTGCAGTGGATTTATTCTAGTGTGGGACAGGCTTTTATATTCTGTGGGGATTGTTTCTCAAATAAAGCGCTAGCACAATGCTGTTAATGTAAAAGTGCTTCAGATTTTTTTTGTTCCATTTAATTTGGGAAATCTAGAATGCATAAATGCATTCTAAGATATTTTAAACAGGGAGGCATCAAGGTGGTTAATTGGAAAAATAAGTTACTGTTAATTGAGCTGCGTGTCAGACCCAGGACTGTGTTTGTCTGGCAGACTTGGCTCATGCTTTAAACTTCTGCACCTGCTAAAGAAGCAGAAAATTGGAAAGGCAACTTGTCTGAGGAGCTCAGGATATTAAAGAAGGTAGTGAAGGTTCAGACTCAGTGCAGGAAGCCAGAAAATTGTTTGAGACTTTGGAAGTTATTTTATTTTTGCTTTTTGGAGTGGTTAAAAGAAGATTAATCTTTTAAAAAGTCTTCTAAGAAAAATGAATGTGGAAGAGTTCACTAAGACTCATGTGCCTGTTACCATCAACTTCACACGTTGGCTTGGGTTTTCTTCACAGGGACAGTAAAAAGGCATTTATTTGTTTTGTAGTAGAAAGCAACTCAGTAGTCAGGATTAAAGCTCCTGGTCTATGTCCTAGACCTGTTTTTCAGATGCAGTGTTAGACATGAAAGATGAAGTTATTTGGGTCTGTCTTGTTTATGTCAGCTAAAGAGAAATGAATGGCAGAACTGAGCTTGGGATCCTGATTGCAGTGGAGCTCAGCATACAGCCATGTGAGCTGCTAATAAATGTAATTGGTGCTTCAAAAGGGCAGAGCTGAGCAAATTTCATATCAGATCTGGGAGTGGGGAGGAAATTAGATGAAAAACTGAAGTAGAATCGACAGTTTTCTAAGTGAAAGGTATTAAATGGCCAGAAAAACAGTAATTTTGCAATTGTGGAGGGGGACAACTTTGGCTACCTGCCCATTCTGCTTCAGTGATGAAATGAAGGGAAAAATTAGATGGAAAGTAATATAAAACAAATAAGAAAAAGGGAAGCAGACGGCAATCCATTCAAAATGGGAGTTAGGAAGTCTAGAAAATAAAGCAAAAGGCAAAGAAAAACGTGGGTTGGAGTGCTCAGAGAGGATGATGAGGTGCCAAAGTTCAGAGAAATCTGCAGAAGATAAGAACTATAGATAGATAGAGAGATGGATGGATGGATGCAGGAGGTAAAACCTAGTGATGATGTAAGAGAACTGGAAAGGTGATGTCCTTCCTTAGCAATGCTCAGGATTAAAAATGAACAGGTTTTAATTCAGTAGGCCCAGAAACCCTGATCAGTGTTTGCAAGAGAGGAGCCTGGGGCTGGGACTGAGCTGCTGCTGGGGGTGGTCAGTGGGTCAGGACAGTGAGACACCCCAGAAAGGGATGGAAAAGGAGGTGGATGTTCCTGATGGAGCTGGGTATAAGTCCTTTCATTTTGTCTTTTGGGTTTCAGTTGTCGTTGGGATCAGAGCGAGCTGAGTCTGTCAGGGCCCTGCAAAGCTCTGTGCTCCCTGCCAATCACACACTGCTGGAGTTCAGAGATAATGAAATGGGGATGCCCAGAGAAGGGTTCTGCAGGGACCTGACAGATTCAGTGGTTCCAGGTCACTGAGGAAAACAGATATAAAATCACTACTGATAAAACATAACAAAAATATCCATAGCCAGGACCAGAATGAGTAACAGCTCCGTGTAGATTCCCAGTGCAGTCCCAGGGTGAAAGCCTAATGAGTACGAATGTGCTCTTGTTTTTAATTACTGTTAGCTGTAAGTGATTATCCTTCTGTATGTCTCAGCTGGGAGAGCTGGGAATTTTGGATGCAATTTGGATATTTACATTCTACAAGAGAAGCTGAGTAATTGGAATGGATGCAAAAAAAATGATTCAGAAATTACTGGTGGAGTGTGAAAATGCCTTAGAGAGGGTGAGAGAAAACTCAGTTGGCTTGAGTTTTTCTACCAGAATTGAGACTGTCGTGATTACAGTGCACAAGTACCTTCACAGGCAGAAAATACTGCACACTTCAGCTCTCTGATCTTAAAAAGCAACACAAGAATCACCGACTGGCCCTCAAAGCCAGGCAAATTCTAATTGGAAAAAGGCACAAATTCTTAAGAGAGAATAACTGTGTAATTTAGGAATGTGTCTTAGAAAACTGAACAGAACAATAAAAGTTATGATATTTATGCAAATAACTCTTTCATGGCTTTTTTTCCCTCTCAGAGGTATCCTTAGAGGGAGGGAAGAGGACAAGGAGGCTCCTGATGAGGTTTCACAGGGAAGTTCAGCCAGCAGAGCAGTGGGGCTCTGGTGCTGCTGGAGCCCCTGGTGCCTGAGCTGCTGCAGGGCAGAGCTCTCCCAAGGGCTCGTGGCTAACGTTGTGTAAGTGTGTGATGGTGTTTCACATCATGTTAATCCCATCCCCTCCTGGAAAGGATCTGTGCCCTTGTAAGAGATTTTACACCTGGACCTGGACACTTGTTAAGTTTAATGAGTTTCCGTGCCATGTAAATGAAAGAAACCTATCTGCACACAAATCTGATTCGTGGGGGTAAATGTAGGGCAGGAATTGCCTTCCCCCTCCTCCACCCACTCTCCAAAGGCAGCACAAGGCTGTGCCCTACTCCTGCCATGGTACCTGTGCTGATGGGAGTCAGAGCCACTCGAGCACTGATGGGAACTGCAGAAGGAAAAGTTCTGCCAGCACGTGGCTGACAGAAGGTACAGCTGTGCTGCTCAGGACTTGCATCCTGATGGGAACATCCCCAAGGAGCCACCACCTTCTCCGAGATCACTTCCAGTTGCCCGTGGATCTCTGTGCAGCAGCAGGGAACAAAGCACAGTCAACACAATTGGAAGGAAGATTTGCTTGCTGAAGTCTCCTCCACGGATTGGGGAGGGAACCCAAGGCGAGGCAGCCAAGCCTGGCCCCTTTGTGTATCACCTTCGGAGTAGAACATGTGCATGACTAATATTGGCTTAGGCCTGAACATGTGAACATGCTGACAACATTTATGTCACAACTGTAATGCATTTAATAAGCATCTCATTTGAATTATTAATGTACAGATCCCCCCAAAGTATTTTTTATGTTATAAACCCCATAATTTATCTAAGTACAAGCTGCAAGTTCGTAAATACAGCATTAAGAAGGTGGCTATTGCATAGCTGCTTTAACAAAATACCCTTTGTGGGTAAGATATATAGGCTTATTTGGAGAGGATTTAGCTGCTGGAGAAGGGCTTCTCGAGGAAGTTATATGATGCTTAGCTGCAGCAGACAGGGAATATAATTTCTTAATTTGTCCTTCTTGTCAGTAGGAATCTGTTTGACCTGACTGTGCTGTCTGATCTGAGCATCTCTTCAGCTTGTTGTTCACCAGAGGCAGATTTATAAAACATCTGTACAGGAATGAGGCTGGAAGTGACACTTTGAGAGGAGAGCTGGATTAACAACTGCTGTGCCAGTAACTGAAAAGGAGGCAGTGAAAATACATGACCTGAGAAGGCTGGAGAGGAATCTTCCCCTTCATGCAGCATGTGGTGGCAGACATGGTGGCAGTGCCACGGGGACACTGCTGATGTCCTACAGCCAGGCCAGCACTGCACTGGAGAGCTGGGATAGCACAGCAGGGGTGCAGTGCTGCGGCCAGGGAATGCTGAAGCTTGGAGCTGTTGTGCACAGAAGTGTTTTCCATTTGCTGTAATCTCTGCCCAGGGTCAGGTGGAACAGTCAAGCCCTCTGTGAGGGCTCTTCTGGGCATCTCCAAGTGCAAAGACTGTTTGTGGGTCCCTGTGTGTGACATACACAGGCAAAGTGCAGAAAATATCTGTAAACTGCAAGAGGCATGTGAACTGTGCCCTTCTCAAGAACACTTGCTGACTGTTTATTGCTGACTGACTCTGCAGATTAAATTTGCATGAACAGCAAAAAGGAGTGTGATGGGAGGGAACTTAACCTCAAAGAAACTCAGCAGCCAACACTTCGGATGTTTGAATTACATCTGAATCAAGCTCTTGATTAAATCTTAGCAATGTCAAAAGCTCAAAGCAGCAATATTAATTGATGTCACTTTTTTCTCCCCTCATGTTTCTAAATTATCTGTTACAATGTGCAGTGCATCCGTGTCACTACATTAAATCTGCACGCAAAGAGGGGAGATTAGGCAATAAAGCCACAGGACAACAGTGTGGAGTCAGGCATATCTCCTTGGCTTCGTTCACTATTGGGTGTTTTTAAAAGTGTTTCCAAATCTGAGTAAAACTGATTCCAGATGTGCTCATTTGAAGGATATAAAAATCATGCTAGCACCAAGATTTATCTGAATTCTGCATTGTACCTGAAGAGATAACTAGTCCCATCTTAAAAACAGAAGTGCTAGAAACAATAAAAAGGCCACAGGCAAAGGTTTTAGTGCTTCGTTCCCATTAGCATCCTTTCTTCCCACGTATTTTAGACTAATGTAGTTGGATAATTCCTGCGAGGCTGCAGCACACTGGACCAGAGGGGCCTGGTAGGACGTGGGTCGCTTGTCGGGGCTGTCGGGGCTGGAGCCGTCCGTGGGCCGCTCCCCGATGTAGAGGAGGCTGCGCTCCTGCGTGTCCTGCTCCGTTTTGAACAGTTCGTACTCGGTGTGGGGCAGCCTGATGCCCAGAGCCAAGCATCCGTTCGTGGCTGTTATATCCTGCTCCACCCCGGCGCTCCAGGAGCCTGCCAGCCCGCAGCTTCCCGCTTCCGAGGAGTTGAGCATCGCCACCGTCACCTGGTCCATCGGCGTCACCCGAGCCTGGGTGACTTTAAAAGCCAGCTCGGTGCCGCCCCGCACCTTGGAGGAGGGGATGCCCTGCGTGTAGTGCCCGGAGGCGTAGATGGTGAAGGTGGGCTGCCTGCAGAGCGGGTCGGAGTAGTGGTAGTAGTGCCCTTCCCAGGTCTGGTTGTTGCCGTGGAATGTGAAGTACCTGGTGAGGAAGAGCACGGCAGGCCGGACCTCGCAGTGGGTGCTGACCCAGCTGCCGCTGAGCTGCATCGGCAGCGCGGCTCTGGCGGGCAGGATCGGGGGGTGGTGCTCATCAGCCCTGGAAATAATCCCGCACGCCGGGCAAGGGTGCACGTGGTGCTGCGGGAGACAGAAAAGAACAGTTCTGCAAACGGAGAAGAAAAAAAAAAAAAAAAAAAAAACAACCAACCCTTCCAGAATATTTCAAAAGCGGTGACTCCCCTCGCCCACAGCAGGGTGCGGAACTGCGGGGAGCTTGGCAGAGGCAGACGAGCAGATTAAGGGAGATAAAGGCTGCCCTGCTCTTTGCTATTCTGGTAGCTGAAGGACACAGGGCTGTGCCCTGCGGCCGCCCCGTGCTGGGGCTGCTGAGGACAGGCCGAGGGAGGAGGCCAGGGCAAGGGCAGAGCCGCTGCCAGGGCGGGGAACATCCCTCAGGACATCCAGGTTGCTCCCCTATCAGTTTTCCAGGGCGAGCTGGGTGGGGATGAGGGTGCTGGGCGGTGTCAGAACAGAACGACGCCGCAGTTTTTGGGAAGGAAGGAGGCTGTGACACCTGGCCGTGGGGAGCTCCTGGGGCTGCAGCCTCTCCAGCACAGCCCAAGGTGTGCCACCTCCCCCTCGCCCCGTTCCCCCCGCGGTCCCTCATCCAGGGATGCGGGACAGGACCGGGATGAGCCGGGACGGGAGGAGGGAAGGGGCCGTGGGGCTTTCCCAGCAGCCAGAACGGGAGAAGAAAAGGACCCTCTGCAGAGCGAGACCCTGACCTTCGCTTCCCCGCCGGTGCAGAGCTCTGAGTCAAACCAGTCCTGCCCCTGATCCGGTGCCAGCAGGGGTTTTGTGTAGCTTGGAAATTTTTCTTATACTTCATATATCACAACTGATTTATTTTTAAATAAGCAGGGTTGGAACATTATATAATTTTCTAGAACACGAGCTAATCTTTACTGAACTGTCATAGGCAAGAAGGTTAAATAACTCAGTAGTTAACTGTAGGGTGGGTAATTTACATGCAAGCTGATTGGAGTCTACTGTAATTTAGTCATTTTCAGCTTGCTTTACTGCTACTGTCACAGTAATGAGTGCTGACAGTACACAGTACATTATGGCTAAATAATCCCAGAAGTTGGCAAATATATATGCTCTCCTTAGGCAGGAAATTCTTTGATAATGAAAGGTAATTTGGGAAGAATGGGTTTCTTTAAAACAGATATAAATTTAAGGGAAAAAGAATGATATTTTCATAAAGAGAGTTTAAAAAAATTCCTGACATAGCTCACCAGTGCAGGCAAATGGATGTCAGTTCACAGAAAATAAAATTTAAAAAAAAAAAAAAAAGAAAAAAAAAACAAAAAAGAAAAATTCTGTGCCCAATAAAATTATCACTATGGACATGGAGCCAAAACTCTTACTTGCTTAAACCAGTCGTGTGAAGTTATTTCTAATGTATGGCAGCTTCTAATTATCGCCAAGTGGTGACATCATGTGCAGGTCCACTGGAGAGCTGTTGGCTGATTAATTACAGGGCTGCTTTCAGAGAGTGAATTTCAGTATCTTTAGGTTTGGTTTTAAATTAACTTTTAAACGTGTTTATGTTTACCATCTGGTTTTGCTCATATATATGGTTTTGGCCCAAGATAACAGAAGTTTAACCAGTTTGAGAATGTTACTTTTGAGAGGGAGAGGGGTGTTGCTCTGTGTTTTTCAGAGTTCAGTTGGTGTAGTTTGAGGTGTGGGGAAAATGTTGCCCAAAATTGATATTTTTTCATTTATTTCCTTTCTATCTGGCAAAGTTCAGAGAGGTTTTTTCACCCCATCTCAGTGTTCCACCATTTCTGATTTGATCAGCTTTGATTTGGAGGGAAAGGTGCTTTTGTGGGAATAAACTAAGCTGCTATATAACGTAAAATAAAATAGAATAAAAGGCACCCAAGTCTGCTGCTCCGTTTTATATAAGTCAAAATGGAAGTTTGATTTCTGTGTAATAATATTATTGTATTGGGAGCAAGCTCCTGTGCTACTGGCATTACACCAAGGACTGAAGAGTTAATGGCAGATCCTGTGTTCCCCTCAGCCTGGAGCTCACCCCAAGGAGCAGGGAGAGGGCAGGCAGATGAAGGGCAGAGCAGATGAAGGGCAGAGCAGATGAAGGGCAGAGCAGACAAGCTCTACAATGGGCAGCCTGAAGCCTTCACTGACTTTGGTGCGGGAAACAAGGAAAGTGCATCTCCTAGGAAAACACAGCCAAACAAAAGCTGTTAACTCCAGGCCCCTGTCAGTGCAGGCTTGTTTCCCATGGTGGTTTTGCTGAGCTTTCACCCACCCCAGTCCTGCTCTCTCAGGTAGCAAAGGATGAACCCCACATGCCGAGGAGCAGCTGGGGTCCCACCCTGCAGCCCCACACCGCCTCAGCCACACGTCCTTAGGACTGAGGCGGCCAAGTGCTGCCCGTGCCACTTTAACAGTGATGAACGCGCTGGCAAAGCCCTGATGCAGTGAGAGGACTGTGCAAAGGCCTCATCCTTACCAGGGCGCTCTGCATGGGGCGCTGGTAGCCGGTGGGGCGGTAGTGCAGCCTCTCCCCCCAGTCCGTGTGGATGTCCCCCAGGTACAGCTCCTCCACCAGCTGGCTCCCGCTCTGCTGCGGCTGCAGCAGGGGCTGGTAGTGCCTCTCCACGCGCACCAGGCTCAG
Organism: Vireo altiloquus; assembly: GCA_013396875.1. Classification (NCBI taxonomy): domain Eukaryota; kingdom Metazoa; phylum Chordata; class Aves; order Passeriformes; family Vireonidae; genus Vireo; species Vireo altiloquus. Next base: position 420,916 of record VZRF01012842.1, on the reverse strand, counting down.
CTCGTGCATGGCGAAGCCCAGGGCCGCGGTGCAGTCGCGCTCCGTCTTGGCGCTCAGCACCTCGTACAGGGCTCCGGGCGCCCAGGAGCGCCCCGGGGGCAGGAAGCCGCTGCAGCCCTCGCCAGAGGTCTGGTTGATCCAGGAGGCCACCTCCCGCATGGCCTTCTGGCTGTGGAACACGATGCCCACTTTGTGGAGGTGGTAGTCGGCCTCGGTGGCCCCGCGGGTGATCCAGGAGGCCTGGCGCAGCCGGAGCTTGCCCTTGATGACCAGCGAGTAGGAGGGGTCGCGGCAGGAGGGGTCCCAGTAGTAGAACTGGAGAGCCTTGAAGAGCCGGTTGGCGTAGAAGAGGTAGGATCGGGTCAGGAACTCGGGTCCCGGCCGCACCTCACACCTGCGGGGAAGGCAGTGCTGAGCCGCCGCGGGACGGGCAGAAATCCCTCCGAGGTGCGAGAGGAGAGGAGAGGGGCGAGCAGGGGTGAGAGCAGCCTCCTGGGCAAGAGCCTCCCACACGTGGTAGCCACCCTTGGGTGATTTTATAGTCTGGGCATCTGCTACTAAAACGTGAGAGTGATGGACAGAGGATCTTACGCTTTCATGCATGTCCACAGGGAGGAGTGGGGAGGGTAACAGGGATCAGGGCTGCTCTGCCCGTTCGAGTCTACTCCCATGGGGCAGAGGCAGGAGGCTCTAGAACAGTCGGGGTTCCCAGCCCCTCTCCAGCCGGGAATGGGGGCTTGCGGAGTGGGAGAAGGGAACACATTTGTTTGCTGCGGCAGGAGTCGCGCTGAGGGGCTGGGGCAGGAGGTCCTCCAGGGGCCTGGGGACGCGTTACCGGTGGATGAGGGTGCCTTCCCAGGAGACTGGGGTTCCTTGCCTGGGGTGTTAAGGGCGCTTTGCCAGGGATGAATGTGCATTCCCGGGGCTTGGGGCGCGTTCCCGGTGTCCGGGGGTGCCTTACCCGGTGGAGACCCAGCGCCCCTCCAGGCGGGGCGGCAGCCGCGCGGCGATCCCGGCGCTGTCCTGCAGGTGGCGCAGCTGCTGGCGGCACCGCGGCTCCGCGGCCGCGCAGGCTGCGGGACAAGGGG